>VYXC01009560.1:1013607-1106724 GCA_013397175.1 Platysteira castanea
GGGGCCGGGGCCCGGGGGCTCCCCAGGGGGTGGTGTTGGTGGTGGTGGTCACAGTCCGGGGGCGGGGCTGTCACAGCCACAGTCCCGGTGTGCGCAGGCAGCGCTGCCCGGGCGCCGCACGGACCGCGGGGCGGGGGGCTCGGCCCTGCCGGGGCTGCGCGCAGCGGCCCCCGCACCTTGCGAGGTCCTTAAATGCCCCTTCCAAACCCAACCGTGGTTAAAGAGGGTGGTATTCAGAACTCTGTCTTTAACTGACAGGATTCGGGAATGCTTTTAAAAGCTGTCTATTCACAATACTTTGTAAACTCACCTTCCTTTCTTTCCCTTTTGAATACCATAAGCGTGTATATTTTTTAATAAAAAAACCCTATCCTTGTTTTTCTAGTATTGTGTACTTTTCTATATGCTGTTAACTCCCTCACTGGAGATACTCAAGAACCGTCCAAATGAAATCCTGTGCTATGTGCTCTAGGATAACCCTGCTGGAGCAGGGAGGTTGGAGCCTGTGGTTCCTTCCAACCCTGCTCATTGAATGATTCTATCAACTTTGTTTGGTCACATTTATGAGACTCTTTTGATATTTTTATTTTTCACTGATTGAAAAACCAGAAGTGGAAGGGAAAATGAATGAATGCTTACGTTTGGTTTGCTAATGGGAAGTAAACCATTTCAAGTTGTTAAAAGCCAGGATAAGACAAGGAGCTATCAGAAAAAGCAGGAAAAAAACCAGTTCTGTTTTCAAGCAGCTTCTTTTGTTATTATTGTAGAATTTCATTGTTTCTCAGTATTGCATTTTAGAACATTGTTTTTATTTTTCTTCTTTCAGACTGCTGTGAGTTTCGGAGATCAGCCATGGGTGTTAGAGGCTTGCAGGGATTTGTGGCAAGAGTTTGCCCTGATGCGTGCAAAACGGTAGATCTGAGAGAAATGGCAGAAAAGCATCGCACTGATCATCCTGGTTCCCCACCTGTTATCGTAGTAGATGCCATGAGTTGCGTTAGACGCTGGTACACACCAGAATCCTGGGTGTGTGGTGGCCAGTGGCGGGAGTACCTTGCCATTTTAGAAGATTTTATCAATGTTTTTATGGCAGCTGGTATCAAGTTGGTGTTTTACTTTGATGGGGTGGTAGAAGAGAAAAAGAGAGAGGAATGGATCAAACGGAGGATGAAGAATACTGAGGAAATAGCCACGTTATTTCGGTTTATCAAGACTCACAGGAAACAGCCAGGGAGAGAAATGTTTGTTCTTCCTTCAGCTCTGCCTACTTTTACACGTTTTGCCCTGAAATCACTTGGTCAAAAAACAGTCTGCACGTTGCAAGAGGCAGACTTTGAGGTGGCTGCATATGGTTTGCAGCACAACTGTATAGGAATTCTGGGGCAAGATAGTGACTACCTCATCTATAACACATGTCCCTACTTTTCCATTGAGAACCTCCGTTTGGACAGACTGGTCACTGTTATGTACTCTCGAGAAGTTCTTTGCCATGTACTGGGTATTAGTTTGACACACCTTCCTCTCTTTGCATGCTTGCTTGGCAATGACATTGTTCCAGAAAGCCTGTTGGAAGGCTTTTGGCACAAATGTTTAACCACCAGTCCCCACAGGAATAACAGCTACAACAGAAGAACAAATATACTGCTATCTGTAGCAAATTACATCTCAAAAATTCCGTGCTCGTACAGCAGCCTGAAACACTTGGAAGAGATGCTACCTCTGGGGTCAGACAAGTCATTGCTTTACAGGGGAGTGAACTCCTATCTTTTGCCTGGGCAGCAGTCTCCATGGATTCCTCCCAACGTAATAAATTGTCAGATGTCATCCCTTCAACAACAATCAGCTCTCTGTCAAGATAAAGAAATCTTTCAGGTAACTTGTTTTTTAAAGCTCAGTGATCACTTTATTGCCATGACTACTTAGTGGAAGTTAGTAATGAGTACATCAATCCTACTGATTTAAGTTTGCTTCTGCAAAAATCTTTTGTCTGTTAAGTAGAGCCCCAGTTAGGACTATTGCATGCATTAATATAAGCATAGATGCAGCACATTTAATAGCAAGTGGTTTCTCTCTTTTCAAAGTGTCAAGTAGGTCAAATAATGGGGAGCAGCTCCTCTATAGGCCAGCATCTGGGCACAGAAATGTACTTTCCATGTACTATGTGATTTCCCATGTCTATATGATTTGTGTATTGACTTGTTTTTTACTTTGAGAACCCACAAGTCAGCCATAAGCTGGTCAGTGATCTGCTTGCCTGTGCCTGGGATGTGCAGTTGAGGTATCAAAGGTAGCTGTGCTAACAAGGCAGAAGTTGAAATTGCTCTTGCAGGGGAGATGTGGAAACTCCTACAGAATCATGTCATAGATTCACAGAATGGTTGGGGTTGGAAGGGACCTTAAGGATCACCTAGTTCCAAACCCCTGCCCTGAGCAGGGAGACTTCCACTAGACCAGGTTGCTCAGAGCCCCACCCAGCCTGGCCTTGAAATACTTCCAGGGGTGATCCAACTCCTCTCTGGGCAACCAGGGCCGGTGCCTCACCACCTTCACAGCAAAGGGCTTCTTCCAAATATCTAACCTAAAGCTACCGTCTGACAGTTTAAAGCCATTTCCCCTCATACTGTTACTGCACACCCTTGTGAAAAGTCCCTCTCCAGCTCTCTTTGTAGCCCCCTTTAGCTATTTGAAGGCTGCTCTAAGGTGTCTCCAGAGCCTTCTCTTCTCCAGTTATACAACCCCAGCTCTCTCAGCTTATCTTCATAGCAGAGGTGCTCCAGCCCTCGATCATCTTTGCAGCCCTCCTCTGGACTCACCCCAACACGTCAAAGTCCTTCCTATGCTGGGGACCTCAGAGCTGGACACAGCACTCCAGGTAGGGTCTCACCAGAGCAGAGTAGACAGGTAAAATCCCTTCCCTCACCCTGCTGGTCACGCTGTTTTTGGTGCCACCCAGGGTGCAGTTGGCTTCCTGGGCTGTGAGCGCACATTGCTAGCTCAGGTCAAGCTGCTTATTCAGCAACACCCTAAAGCCCTTCTTAGAGCTGCTCTCAATCCAATCTCCATCCAGCCTGCATTTGTGCTTGGGATTGCCCCAACCCAAGTGTGGGATCTTGTACTTGGCCCTGTTGAAATTGATGAGGTTTGCATAGGCCCACCTCTCCAGCCTGTCCAGATTCCTCTGGATGGATCCCTTCCCTCCTGCATGTTGATGGCACCACACAGCCTGGTGTCACCGGCAGACTTGCTGAGGTAGCACTCAATCCCACTGTCCGTGTTGCTGACAAAGATGTTAAACAGTGCTGGTCCCAGTACTGACCCTTGAGGACACCACTTGTCCCTGGTCTCCACTTGCACATTGAGCCATTGACCACGACTCTTTCAGTGCGACCGCCCAACCAGTCCCTCATCCACCAAGAGATCCATCTGTCAAATCCATGCCTCTCCAGTTCAGGGACAAGGGTGTTGTGCAGGACACTGTTAAATGCTGTAAGTCTGTATTTTGTGATTTTTGGTTCAGGTTAAATTACCCTTGTTTTCATTGTCCCTGCATGACCCAAAACCGCTTCAGTGGGTTTATTAATTCCCAAAGGGCAGGTCTGCAGTAGCAAGTTTTACTTACGGCTTCCCACACAGACAGGGATGCACTGGTGTTGGGGTGAGATACGGTATGTCAGATTGAGTCACTCTGGGAAATTGGATATATTAGCTTAGGGTGGCCTACCTGCCTAATAGAAAATGGGTTACCTTGCATCAGAGTTTATGGAAAAGTAGTAAGTCTAGAGTACAATTCTGTAAATTCGTGGCAATTAAGATAACATATTGGGATTTTTTTAAAAAAAATCTATACAAGGAAGTGTATTTTAGACCCTATATTAGCCATCTGTTACTCCCTATTTTATTAGGTCCTTATAGACTTCAAACACAGAAACTTTTTTTCTTTGTCTTGCTTATCTTGAGCATTTTCTTTTAAACTATTTTTCTGTTTCCTCATATTACGCTAAAGTAATCATATAATTTACATTTTCCTTTCTAAAAAGACTATAAAACATTTTATAACTACATTGTAACCTATGCAATGCTTATTTCAGCTAAACTGTAGATATATTTGATCTGTTATTTTAACCACACATAGAGTCAATAGATATCACTTTTGACTGTGATGTTAAATAGATGATATTTTAAAAAATCAGCAGCCATACATCATAGTAAGGTGCTGAAAAATACTCTTTTATGCTTGAAGTGCAAGACAAAAATAGCCAGAATGCAATTATCTAGGTTGGTTTATGGCCAGGACAACAGTGGCAATATCCTTATTCCTTAAGAGAATGTACCATGCGGTCTTTATGACAAGTGGTCATTATTTCATGGCTTGGTCTTTAATTTGAAGGGTTGAAGTTCTGAAGCATCATGCTTTTACTTTTACATGCTGAGCTACTGCTCCAATAAAATAATAATGTTTAGAAACTCCCTTGAAGAATGCCTTACTGTTGTTGCATGAATCCTACATGAAGCCAGTACCTGGGCCAAGGAAATTACAGTCAAAATGTTAGACATGTTAACTTTTTTTTTTGTTGTTACAAGTGTTCAAATATTTGTATATGTAATGTGTGTGCTTTGCTTCATATTTTGAAACCCATGGGTAGTTCTGCTCACCTTGCACATTGTCTGAACTGCACATAAATGACACACAAAGCTCAATTCCAACCATGAGGACATAGACTCATGGTGCTGTTTCTCCCAGAACAGCATAACTTTCTAGCTGATTGTGGGTATGAATTAGAAATATTTTTCAACATACAGACCTTGAATACAGCAATACTTTTGAAATCAGCTTGTAGTTTTTTAATACATAAGGATGTGTAGATTATCAGCAAATTGCAGTAAATTAGTGTTGTTGATGATCTCATATCTCTGACTGGTTTCCGTGAAATAGTTCAGTGCTTCATTCAAGTCATGCTTAGAAATACTCGACACTCTGTATTTTATACAAAGGTATACTTGGGGGATTACATTGATTACATATATTAGGAATACTGAAGTATTTCTTGCAGGGAAGCCATTGATTTATTGTATAAGTGCTCTGTGAATTGGCAGTGTACACAGAAAGTCTGGCACTTTAGTAGAATTAGTTTTGATCAGTAATGACCCAGTGACTGCAGCTTTTACCTGCTGAGTTCCCAGGTTTGTGGATACTGGAATCCTGCAGAAATGGTGAATTTGGTTCTGGCCAGTGGTCCAGTAACTCACAGTGAAAGAGTCTGTGATAGCTGTGTGGATGGCAGACCCCAAATAGTACAGATAGCATGGCACATACAGGGAATGCAGAGCAGAGAAACGTCAGTGCCTGCTCGCCATATGGCACAGGTCCTGGAGAATTTATTAGTGGCACCCCATGGAAATAATTCGCTCTGCTCAGCTGTTTGAACACCCCCAGAGTTTTGGTCTGGATTTGTGAAGTAGAAAGTCTGTCTGGCTCTGCACTTGGCCAGTCCGGACTGCCAGTGTTACTGGTTGGAATTCTCCACTGCCTGAGAGGATCTTTGTTGCTTTCTCATCTGAGCTGTTCCAGACCAGCAGACCCTGTTGGTACCGAGGCTGCTTGTAGCCAGCTGCTGTATCCAGATGCATCTGCATCCAGTGCGTGTTTAATGTGCAGCCTGAGTGATGCTGTTAATTCTGCTTTTCAGCAACATGCCTGCAGACCTGGTTTTCCTCACTAGAGTAGATTGTATTTCTTTTCACGGTGAAGAGCTATTGCAAAGTGAAAGTATGATGAAGTTAAATTTTCTAATTTTACCAGAATGTAAACTACACCAAGTCAAGTCAGGAAAGAAATAGAGCTGTCTTTTATAGTTCATCTTGCAATAATATTAAAAGTTTGCATTTTGTCATGCCTTCACTCACTGTTTAAAGAGAGAAGATACATTTTCAGGTGACCAAAGGAGGGCAGCTATGTTGGAATTCAGAATTCATTTTAAGAATAATTACTCTCTAGAAAACTGTTGTTCAAGCTCCCAAGTCTTTAGAATTAAAGGAGGGGTTAAGAAAGTCAATGATGGTTTTCCTGGGGATTCCTGTCCACAAAAAGATGGATGTCTGAAAATGTACTATACTGGTGTTATTTGAAAAAGCACTTGTTCCCTCCCTGGCTGTTCCCTCCATTTCTGCTGATAGAGAAAGATCTATTTCCTCAAACAGTGAATACATTTTGTTACTTTTTGATTTTCTTAATTTTGGAGATAATGCCTTCTTCCTTCTTTGAACAAACAGTTAGCTAAAGAACAGCATATCCACTCTGAAAATTATTCAGTCTTCAATATCCTGAGTAATGGAGAGATTGAGTGCAGCAACTCCTTGGAAGATGACTATGATACAGAGATTCCTGGACAGGCACTTATCTACCGCCCTGCTCGTCAGCATATTTATTCTATCTTGTTGGAATCCGGAAAAGGTAAGGACTGAACTACTTACACCGTTATTCAAGTATACTTTCAATTTTGAAATATGAAATCTTGAATTTATTGCTTCAGTGACTACATCAGCGTTTAGGATAAAAACTCTGGGCAGCTGAAATATACTTCTTACAGAAGTGAGAAAAAATGTGACAGTGAAATTCTGGGGCTTTTTCTACATGCTGTTCCATTTCAGTGCTTTTAACGCGATTTTTAAAAATTTGAGGTTTTTTCCTTGCTAAATTGGAAGTTGTGGAAGTTGTTAATGATAAAAAGATTGAGCAAAACAACGGTCTTTAGGAGATTTTTGAAAGTTTGAGAGTATATGAAACCTAACATTACTTGAATAAGTGTGGCTCTGGATGAATTAGTGAGTTGTAATACACTTTTACAGAACAATAATGCACTGTTAAAGTTTTACCTTCTGTTGATTCTAAGTCTGCAATTTTCAGAACAGTCAAATATAGTTACTGTAATAATACAAATGCAAGTAGTCATGCCAGCAATTATTAGTTCTTTCATCCAAGTGCAAAAAAATACGATTTCCTTATCCAGTGGAATAAACAGATTCGGTAGCAGGTATTTATATCTATGCTTGCATTCATCTCCTTGAAGACAGAGAGTTCTTTATTCACATCCTTGGACCAATTTCATGTTCTTAAGCCTTCCATTAGTTAAGTGTTATCTTTACAGTGTCTTTCAGCCAGTGAGTTGAAAATTAAAAGTGTACTGAACTTTTATTCTTTTGAATGTGTTGATTTCTCCGTGGTAATCGCTTTACATTTTATTGATGAAAGTGCACCGCCACCAAACCTAATATTCAAACTATTTGCTTAGAAAGGCACAAAAAGGTAATTAAGTACACGACTTCCTTCAGCAGCCAGAGGTTGAAGTTGTGCCATAATAGGAAAAACTGAATCAGAGTTTACATAGCAATTTGGAGAGAATAACAAAATCTCAGCAGTAGTCATGCACATTTGTCATTTTTCATTTTTTGGTGTACTGCCTCTAAATTTTGTATATAATTATAACTTGGTTGGGTTTTACTTATTCATCTAAGCAGCAGGATATTCACTGATGCTTTCAGAAACACGCAGACCAAAATTTCTAATTAACAATTGTTGCTGCAAGATGGCAGGGTAATAGGCACCTTTGCATTTGTTACAGTGTTTTCAGTACTCAAAGAAGATTAGAATTGAAATACAGAAACATTTATTTAGAGTCATATTGAAAATGAACTTTTAATGTGAAAGTTGTCTTCTTTTAAGAAAGTGATTTTAGAATAAAACCACAGATAGCATGTTATTTATTCTCAGTTCAGGCTTCCAATTCCAAAGATAATTTTCCAAGGTAAATCATAGTACACCCTCAATCCTTAACCCTTCCAGAAAGGTAGGTAGACTGTGTCTGCATGGGTGCCTCTATTAAATCTGCATTTTCCGTGCATGTATCTACCTCTAACTGCTTTAACCATGTCACTTCCTAGTAGTTAATGGATTGGTTTTTTATTTCAGTGTATACTTGCTTCTAAGAGTGTAGACCATTAGTCACAGTCTGTTTTGGAATGCGTAAGTACGTGTAAGCATTATTTTTTAATGGATTCACTGCTAGACCTACAAGGAAGTTTTGTTCTTTATAAAGTAAGTAGAATCCTTTGCCAGTTTCCCCCAGATGAGGTCAAGTTGACCGATTTTTGTAATTTGATAAGGGATAGGATGGGAAGAAGTAATCTACACTATATGTATGTTGTAGTATAATGTAGAATCACTTTGGATTAGCATTAAAAAAGAGCTTATGGGAACAAGACAACCAATTAAATTAGTCCATGTGGAGTCTGCTGCCATTATACAGCTGCTGATATAGCACATTTGAAGCTAACTCAACTAACTCTACACAATGTTCCAGTTTGCAAGGGTGATGTATGTGCTAGTGATCCTCTTTTTTACTCCTTAATATCGTCAATTAAAATATGTTGGAAACTGACTTCTTTGCAGTTTGCAGACCTGCTTATTTCTTGTTAATTGGCAAAGCAGCCAACATTTACTAAAAGCAGTGGTTACAGTTTTAGTAGGAGCAGGTTAAAGCTAATGTAAACTGTTTCCCCTACTCTGAAACAAGAAACTGTTAGTTTTGAATGTCTAGGCTAAGGTTTCAAAGGGTGCCTAAGAGACCTGCAAATCCATAGGAGCAGGATGTCATATCCTTTGAAACCATCGGCCCATACCATGCCACTTTGCCTGAAGCCATAGTGGGATAAGTGTTTCTTTTGCTATCAGTGCGACTTTAAATAATTCTCTTGCACGACCACTCATTTCAGTCCCTGTGCATCGTCTTAGTTGTGCTAGTGCAGATGTTTGTGCAGCTGTGTGGTGGCCTAGTTTGAGAAACTGAAAATAGCTTCTGTCTCTCTTCCCTGCCTTTCTTGTAGCCAGGTAACTAACTTGGTTCTGTTTCCCTATCTAGCTCTGTGTAGCCACAAACAGCTGTGGTGAAACACCCCAAGGGAATGACAGGGAGTGGGAATGTGCAAATCAGTGCCTGCCTGTAAAAGATAGCAGTGCTGCTGAAAGAATTGCTTATATAACATTGCCTTTGGTATTGTTTGGTGTACAGTAAGCACATGTGTACCTATACTCATGGAAATGTTGGAGAATCACAGCCTTATTTTTGATCCTACAGAAATAAATAGGTGACTGGTCGTGATTCTGATACCGTGGCATTTGTTTCCTGTGTATTTCAAAAGTACATTTATAATTAATTGAGCTATTTCTGATTAATATGTGAAATATTGCATACAGTGATATAAATTGTCAATGCTTTAGCATCTTTCTGAGAAAAAGTACTTTTGGAAATATTCAAGTAGGAGGGGAAAATAACAGTAAATAATACACACTAATAGGCCAGCCAAGCTCTTTCTTACGTGTGCAAAGAGTTCAGAACAAAGCCAGCAGGTTTTGGCACTGGCGCAGTCCATGGAAATACCTGCACCTGCATGGCCGCTGCCAATTAGGAGGTTATGTAATGTAGCCTGAGCCTGTGGCCAGCTCCTCGAAGTCCTGGCATCACTCCCAGTTCTAACATTAGCAGGCCAGACTGATCCTCGTTTTGACGCTGTCAAAAACAGTGCATTAGCAGAATTTTTGCCATTTATCACCAGTGACCGCTCAGGAGAGCTGGCATTGTTACAGGTGTAGAGGAGCACACATAACAACATTTTCCAACTGTCTTGTGATTTGCACATAGTTGAAGCTTTCCTTAGGCTGCCTAAGCAGTGCTTTCACAGGTCATTCAGAATCTGTTTAAACAGAGGAACTGCTATTTTTTTCATTTCATTGGTGATATTCTTTATGTGCATTGTGGGGGAGAAAGTTTGAAAAATTAGTGGTTTTTTTCCCCCAAGACATTTCCCTGCAAAGACGGTTGACATCTAGTAATCGTATCTCCATTTTGTTCTTGGTCTGTTAATGTGCTGTCAGTTTGCAGGACCGTGCTTTCAGCTGTATTTATTTGGCTGGTTATGTGAACGGTAATATACTTTTGTTACTAGTGGACTATAGTAGCGAAAAGCACTTAGCTGATGTGGTGCTATGTCCTGTACCTACATTCACAAACATTTAAAGACTGAAACTGTAGACTGCCTGTTGACTTCTCTTTTTACTGTGCGTGAGTTCAATGGTTGATGTAAAAAATAATCTCTCACTGGTATTTAGAATCAAGACACATTTTGATATGTTTTTCTCTGAGTTTTGGAACTCAAAAAGAGCAATGCTTTCCACCAGCTTCCTCCCAGCAAAGATTTTCTATTGCCATGCTTCTTTCTACCATCTTAACTTCTCCTCATGTCCTTGACAACTTCCTCCTGCAATATCCGGTGTTCCTAAGCATGTTCCCTATTGCCCCCTGCCCTTCCCAAATCCCATCTACCTTTTTTCTCAGCTCTAGCTCTTCTATTTGTGTATTGATTTGCCATTCAGTCTGTTTGGATACAACAGGTAAGTTGACTTTCCTGCCTTTCGTTCAGCTGGTGCCCTGATAGGATCCCTCTGTCAGCTGAGTCTCCAGTTTCACAAAATGTTTAGGGCTTTAATCCATTTGAAATCACTTCTCCGTTGTCAGATTTAGTTGAAACAGAGCAGTGCATCCATGAATTAATTATAAGACAGATGTCCTAATTGTATTAGGTTTGCTTCCTTAAGAAACCAGGCTAAAATTTAGGAGTCTGAGTGAGCTGAATAAATTAAATAAAGCAGAGTAATCTACACATTAAATCTTAAAACTGAATGCTAAAACATCAGAATGTTTCTGAAAATAGCTTGGGGTTATTAAGTTGGAGGGTTTTGTTTATGAAATAGTATTATCATAGACGATGATTTATAATCAAGACATGAGACTATTCAGCTACTGGAATTTACAGTTTAAGGGTTTTTTTTTCCCCTAGTGTAGGCATTTTTAATTTTATTTTTAATCTCATCAGTTTTTGAACAGTGAAGCATGGCAAGCCAGGTGCAATACTGTCCCTCATAGTCCATGTGCTTGTTCTTCAGTCTCTCACCTTTATTGGGAGTTTGTGCAGCAGGTCCATGGGGAAGGAAGGAAGGAAGGAAGAAGCAGGGTTGTGAAACAGATTTTGTTGTGTTCTTTTTCCGTTCTCTTACCCCTGACACTAGAAATACATCTGAGGAATTTCTGCCCTTGCACCATAGCACACTACTTGTTCATTCATGCCAACAGTTATCTCCAGCATTGAGCTATGAGTGAGATCAGAAAATTAGTGTGACAAAACATTTTTGGGTGGAGAAGGAAAGGACAGTGTTGGAAAGATTTGTTTGGTTTCTTTTAATCTAGGGGAAGTTTTTGATTAGGGTTCACAGTGTGGTATCAGAAATACTTGTGCAGTACATTTCAGGGAGATTGGAATTGGTGATAAAAGGCAGGAATTTTTAAGAATAATGGCTTCAGTACTGGTTGAGAACTTGAAGAAATGTCTTAGAGATGCCTTTCTGTGAATCTGGAAAGGGACAAGGGAAGGAAAAAAAGAAAATATTTGAAAACACTACTCCAAATGCCCTGGACTAGCTAAACCTCTTTAATTCATACTGTTTACCAGACTACAGAGAATGGAAATTTAGGGCACTATGACATGGCCACCATAAGCAAAGATCTGGACAGAATGCAAAACACCATTAATAGTAACACTGATTCTGTGTTTGGGTTTTTTTAATGAAGACTTGCCCTGGAAAGATTTTGAACTGACTATTGTAAATTGGATACTGCATTTCAAAAATTCTTAAATGCTTGATTTTTTTTCTGAGGGTTGGTTTGTTTGGGTTCTTTTAAGCATCAAGTAGTTAAATGCACCATTCCTGTAGTGAAATTTTTAATTTAAGGGACATCTTTAGGAGGGCTGAGCAGGGTTGAGTTTAGGGACTAGGAAACCCACTTGAACTATTATGTATAAACAATTCCTTTATGCTAGATAAAAGGTCTAGAGCAATGGGCTGTAAAAGCTCTGCATCTGATGGTGGGATGACTCCGTTGCTGTCAGCTTTCAAATAGCCATCAAGGCCTCCCTATAAAGATTTTGGCTCAAACCCTGAGGCAGGAAATGTCAGGGCAAGTTGGGAGGTGAATCATATTAAGCACTGCCTGGATATGTGGCAGTGTGACAGTACTGAGAGACTGAGGTTGGTCATGCAGGTCCCTAAGCTATGCCACATGCCTCCAGAGCTTCCTGAGCTGCCTTGGAGTGGGAAGGTCTAAGCCTGTTTGAGGATGTTTTCCACAGACTCTTGTACTTACATTTGTGGTTGCAGTTCCCCACTCCAAACTCATGTTTATAGTACATAATTGAAACTCTCTTTATTTGTTCTGATGATTTGTCATAAAGATACTAAAACTACTTTTTCTTGGTTTGTTGCTAGAGCTGAGCAAACAAGTCATCATGAAGTGCCTTCCATTACTTTAGAATCCTGATCACAGCTGATTCCAGCTGTTACACGACTGTCAATACTTGCATTTGACTTACTGATCCAATTCTGTCTTTTATAGGTGGAGCCTATCCTTTGGTAAAAGAGTGGTTCGTCTATTTTGGAAATCCTCTCAAGCAGCCGGAGCTGATACAACCTGTACAGCCTTCTGTTACAGGTAGAATAAAAATGTGTTTAAATCTAAACTGAAAGAATGACTTCACTAAAATGAGGTTAAGCAATCCATCGTATGTTTGATACAGAATCCAGGATGACTGTGGAGAGCAAGGAGCAAAAGAGCTGCATGCTTGTAATTGTTTTTAATTACCTTTTGTAATTATAATAGGATTCAGCTTTGAGATACATGTTATTGCTGTTAAACTCAGTGCTAATTCAAACATCAGTTCTAAAATGTAATCAGTTTCTTAAAGGTTCTAAATACTGCCAGGATATGTGGTGTGTAGGACCGTATTAAAACTTGTCCATTAAGCTGTTTGACAGAATGTGTTAATGAGAATAGTGGAGAATGTGAAAAAGAGTCATTTTTAGATCATCTCTGACAACCCAGAAGGAGATTCCAGTTTTCAATAAAGAAAAATAATTACGCTATCTGTTTCTGTGAAGCTGTTTCTGCTCTCTTATGCCTTAGGTATTTCGTGTGTTTTTATCTTCTTCCCTTTGGTAAAAAACACATTAATGAACACTCTTAGTGAAATTAGAGTTATGAGAAATGCATTACATTTTTGAGGAAGTATCGTTTCCGTGAAAAGATTGAGCACTATATATATATAATTGTGTGTATATATATATATATATATATATATATACAACTGTATCATGCAATATAAGTTTAGGATGGGAAGTAAACAACTATGCATTGTCAGGGGGAAAATTGTTCTAGGTGTTCATTTGCCCATGCTGTTGTAGTCATCCTCGTTCTCACAGGTGTCTCTCTCTCTGTCATCTGCTATCAAAAGGATCAGCAGCTTGGAGGTTTTTCTAGTCTTTCACATGAAATGTATTTGTTCCATTGAAATACAATACCATTGGTATCTTGTTAAGAAAAGTTACTATCTTCTCAAGTTTTGGAGAGTAATTACCAGTGGATCTTCCTTCAGCATCCAGAGCCTTCTGTAGTAGTCCTTGTGCTGATCTGGTCTAAATCTGAATATAGAAGCTGAAATGTGGGCACTTTTTTATAAATTTATAGTAAATTTTCTTTTTAGGCATCCAAACATTGCACATTTATCTTCAAATTTGAAACTAATATATTTAATGAGAGTCTTTGAATTCAAAGATCAAGGAAAACCAGTTGCTTTTTAGATATCGGCCTTTTCAAAATCCTTTTTAACGGATTGTTTGGAAAGAAATAGGTTATATAGACAAAGTACAAATGAGTTTTCATTTGATATAGAGTAGTTTCATTGTCCAGTACCCCTGACACAATATTAGGGGAGTGGTTATCTAATTGGCTTTATGATAACATGAAATTGCTGTGAAAGTTTCCAAGTGGGATATGAATATGCAGAGTAAAAAAGGATCAGTCCCTCCTGTGCAAGTGTTTTATTTCAGCATACAAGGGTCTGGGAACATGTTGCAAAACAAGGAAACAAAACTCAACAAAGTATAAACTGTACCTATGTAGTTCCATTTCAAATTGTTTGGCAAATATCCTGTATTTATTGTTGTGAAGTTTTCCATCCCAGATAGTATACTTCCGTCCTCCCTTTCTGGAGAGGAATCCACTTAATCTCATGTACTCTGATTCTATAGCTCTGCAAACATACAACACATAGAACCCACCTTCATGTTGACAATAAACAGGATTTTAAATGTGTTTGTTTGTAGCAACCACGTAAGTGGAGTTTATAAAAACAGAATCTTCTCAGATACAATCTTTACTAACTCAGTAATGAAAGGCTGTTCAAGCAGACTATTAAAAATGGGAGGAGGACTTTTAGTGTTTATTTTTAGTGCTTTGTTGTCATTCCTTCAGCAGACAAATATTTTTCTAAAATTTTTGCAGTCCATATTTGTATGCCTTACATTCGCTCATGCATCTTTGATTTTCCACGGCATGACTTTCTAATTCACCAAATAAGGTTCTCAACAGCACATCACATTTTTCAGACAGGGATCATATTTAGAGCTAAATTTAAAGTTGTTTTAGGAAGTTAACTGTTCAAGGTTGTCAGTCAAGATCAGGTTACTCAAAAAGACAAAAAAATTTTTACTAAAAATGTATTTGAAACATCAAAAATGTATTTAATTTGGGAAGGCTCTTTGTTTTATCTTTTTTGAAAAACTTGATAACCTGATCATCAAAACTACTTTAGAGCTGTACTGAAATGTATGGAAAATCCTGACTCTTTCCAATTTGATTTAGATTAAAAAGTCTAATGAGACTATGAACTTTGAACTGTAGTGTCCATAATGATAATATTTTAGATTTTGCTTTGATCTTTAAAAAATAAGTAGAATTTCTGCTAACTTTTTGTGTGTGTATAAAACAACAGAAGTGCTTTGCATCTGGAAAGGTTGCAGGTGATAGATTGCATGCTAGCTTTTTTTAGAAATGAAATATTGAATCCTAAAGGCAGGATGGTAAGTAAGATGATAAAACATATTTAAAATATAGTATGTATTAGGTGTATTTATTTTTTTTGAGAGAGACTGTCTTCTGAATTAGCATCTGTGCTTGCTTGAATTGTCTGTGTCTCTTTCTTCCTTCTGGAATGTTTCTTTTCAGTTGAATGAATATGATCATTATTTACACACATTGACCGAGTAGCACTTATACTGATAAAAAGTGTCACTGGCAAATTTATTTTGTTAGAAGGTCCATGATCCAGGAAGATACTGTTTAACATCCATATCTTGTGAACATAGCAGATATACTTGATATGTATGCAGTTTATATGGAACAGAAAAAGTTCTAAAGTTTTTGCTGGAAATGTATCGATTATGCTGTTCATTTTATTTCTGAAAATGTGTAAGATTTCGTAGCTTCATAGCAGAGAGTTTGGATGTACTTTCAGTATTCTAATCATTGCATGTTCCATGAATATGCCATGAATATGTTTAAGTTCAAAATGCTGTCTTTGTCTTTAATGGTCAGATTTAATTGGTGTTTGAGGTTATTGGCCACAGTTGTTGGGAAGTTACTGTTGAGTGTTCCTAGCAAGTACATTTTTATAAACTTATTTTTATTGTTTGGTATTTACATGAGCATGTAAAAATTAAAAGGTATTAAAGTTCTATTACTGCTGTTATAAAATATCATTTCAGTAGTCATTACCTCAAATATAGATGAACAGTAATTATTATACATTTATATCTATATACAGAGTAATGATGAGTTTAAAGTTGGTACAAATGTGAGGATCACCTTTGTTTAGGTGTTGAGTTAAATATCATAGAATTAATGCATTCCACAACTTTTGCACATGTTACATATCCATAAATTGATTATTGAAACTCAAACAGATGAAATAAGTGTTTATGGAGTCCCTTGAAGTGCTTTTGTTTCTCATGCTGCCTTCTATATGACAATGGCATTAAATGTGTGAGTATAACGTAAAAAGGTAAAAAGTGATTTGGTCCATGCTGCTTTTTTAAATTGTGCATTATCTGTTTTTGTGTTTAGGCAAGTAGTATCTCACCTTCATGGAGGTTCTGCTAAAGCTCCTCTTGTTGAGGTTCCTGAGGACTGCAGTTCACATAGTGCTGAATATGGTTTTCACACAGTTTTGCACATGTTGAGAGTAATGATGTTTGCATATGTTTGAGTAATTCATGGGAAATTCTGGTTCCTACAACCCCAACAGATAATTTTATCATTGCTAATCTTTATAGTAAAGACGTTTCAATTAGATACGTGTAAGTATGTTTTGGTGTGTTTTCCTGTTGTTACTCAGTTTTGATTGTTTTTTAGGTTAATTAAGTAAATATATAGACATGTTCAGAAAGTAAAATATTTCTCCTGCCTATCCAAATAAATTTCTATTTCAGAAATGTTTTCTAATTACTGTAAATTATGTAGTGAGTATGTACCTAAAGCAGAGAACAGTTTAAGGGTCTACTCTAGATGAATCTTAGATCTGCTGTGGACTGCATGTATGGTGGGAGAGTCATTAAGGATTTGTTTCTTTGTTTTACTTTTTTTTCATTTGATATAATAGATTAGGATTGAGTATTATATGGAATTTTATTACTTTAAGAAGAGATCCTTTCAGAAAAAAAGCGACTTTCATTGTCTCCAAAAGGAGACAGCATCAAGTTTCCTTTCCCAGAGTAAATAACTCATAATTTATCAGTACCTCTTTTTCCCAGGCGCAAGTAGATGCTTCTGACAGTGTAAGAAGCTGTTTGTGGAAGAAATGTCTTGAATTTTTTGTTGAGCTCTCTCAATATATATCTATAATCTTGAATATTGATGCAGTTACTGGTTTTACACTGAAGAAAGAAGGATTTCTATTATTAGGTATGCCCCTGCATGCAAAAGAGAACTTTCCTTTTAACTGATTCTTGGTGTATCTCTTCATATGCAGAGACCATCAAAACTATTTGAGTTTACCCATGTACACATTGACTCACACATCAGCGTTGCTTAGCCTTGGTAGGAAAAGTTGGCTCTGTTTTGGTTTCATACATGTTATATTTGATTTTCTTCCTGGAGGTCAGCCTCTGCTGTTCTTTTTTACCTTAAAGGCAGCAATTAACCAATATTAAAACCAGTAATGTGAGTCTCACTGTGCTGTCTGTACTACCCCACTCACTGCCACTATTTGTGTTATCTCTTACCTGCATTTCTACCTCCAGTTAAGCAACTGGTATTTTTACTTAATAATACATTTCCCTTAGAAATAAGGATAAAAACTTACGGATTGTATGATAGTAATTCTTTTTACAGTTAAAACTTTTGATGGGAGAGTTAGTCTTAAAAATAGTAAAGGAAACATCCATCAAGGAGATAAAGAAAGAAAGTAGTAACTTTTCTTCTAGTCTTCCCCACTCCAAAGAATTAGTACCATTTGGTTAATGGGTTTTTCTGGCTAAATAAACATCATCTATGTAGATTTCAGCACCTTGTCACTTTAACCATTTATTATCACCAGATCAGACCAGTGTTCCTAACTGGTCTGCAGCTGCTGCATGTCACATAAAAAAGGAAAAGGTGTTACCAAATGTAGCTTAATTAGTCTACATTTAAAATTCACACCTCGTTTTATTTAACTACAGGAGCAGCCATACTTTATGGTACGAATCTGTCTTTTATTGAGATTCTCCGGCGTAACCAGTTAGCTGTTCTGTTATTTCACGTGCATTAGTGTTTATTTTGATAACAGATTAAATGTAATTTAAATAAGGAGCAAATTTTGCATTAGCCCACACGTGTCACAAGCTGGGAGATGGCAGCATGGAGTAAATATTAAGGATTTAGAGATGAGCGTGAATGAGACTAGAGAAAGTCTGGGAAGATACATTATTCATAACTGATGACAGTTCTTTTGTGTGTGTTTGCAACAGTGTTTCATACAGTAGCCTAAGAAGTGAAAAATGCCAGATCGCCTTGGTTTTTGTTCCCAAAGGGGAATGTGCTGCAGAGGAGTCACACCCACACAGTGCCGTGTGGAGAATGCGCGTTCCCCACCGAGTGGCACGGGTGACCAGTGTGTTCCTTGAAACAGGTGATCGGGAGGGAGACAATGCCAGGGTCCTTCGGGGACCCCTGATGTGTTAAGCCTAGGAGAGAGCGAAGAAACAGATCTGGTCATTTTCTGCCGAATCACTCTTTTATGATGAAGTGAGCCTTGTTTAATGCTGTGGATCCCCAAGGGATCCACACACTTGCAGGCAAACTTTGCTCTTGCATAGGTTAAATGCCTGCTGTCTCAAGGTTGTCTGTGTTATTGTAAGAATTGAGTTCAGTCCACTCTGCTTAAACATGCCTGTATTCAATAAATTTTATTGAAATTACAGGCCCTTTTTTTTTTGTTGTTAGTTTTTTCTTTCAAATGCAAGTTTTGTCAAATACATTTTGTTTTTGTCTCTGTGTTCCTTGCAAGTGCCAAGAGCAGATCAGTCATTTCCTTTCAGATTGTAATGAGGTCGACATGTTTTATCTTGTTGCTGCCAAAATAAAATAATGGATTTCTTTTGTAGGTGGAACACCTAATTTGAAAACACTGTGGTTTGCCAAAGGGCCTGATGTGGAAAAGCAACGGTATAGTACATTTCTGGCATGCTTTCACCTTCAAGATGTGATGGAAGAACTGCAAGCTCTGGAAGCACCTGTTGCAGGATTCTGCTGCTTGCTGGCCTATCTGATGATGCAGGTAAGAGGGACACTTGCTTTTTCCTCAGCTTTCAACCCTGATAGATACAAAGGACAAATAAACTGGTTTTTGCTAGCCTGTGCTGGGCATTTCTCTTAATCCTTACTGTAGGCATAGCTGATCAAATATAATAGTACTGCATTACAGTATTTTTAATTACTCCACTTAACGTGCACCATCCTGTTCAAGAAATACTTGGGCTTTTTAGTAGCTAATCATAACTCTCACATGCTCATGACAAAACCCCTTGGGCAGTCTAGCAGAGAGAGTATAAACTGAGGGATTTCCCCTGCTCTTTGGGACCAGTTTGCAAATTAAAGTTGCTCCTTTTGTGTCTCCTTCATGTCATCAAAAGGAGACATTCCCTCAGGTGACTGTGCAGGCTGTGCAAACAGACAATATAAATATTTAGTCAGCTCTCACTACTTTTTCACGGCATCTTGTCAGTCTGCTAATTTTCAAGACAGAATTGAGGATGTGGCTCTTCTCATTAAATTCTGAGTAACAGGGGATCATTAGGTAGCATTTCTGTTAGAATTCCAAATACTTGGCAGCCTGCAGACTACCTTAATTGTAATAAAAAGGGACACAAGATTAAATACAATATTGCTTCATTATTTACTTTTCTCTTAGGTATTTAATATATTGTCTGTACTTGCCACATTTCAAATGGTGATCTCACAAGCAGATTTTCCTCTCTTAGGATGAGCAAATTATGCTTTTATCTAATCTGATAAGATCAGCTTCACTTAAAGTGAACTTCATTTTGTCTTTTGTTTTGCTTTTTTAGACTTCGTTTTCCTCAATAACAGATTTGTGCTGGTGTGTGATACATGAAAACAAGTTCTCCCTGACTTTTCCTTTAATTTCCCTTCATGTGTTTACTCAAACTTAGATGACATATTGAGGAAGTACGTATGGGAACTACAAAAAAGATCCATATAGATCTTTTTTTTTTCTTTGATTTTTGTATAACAATACAAATTGAAAATTTTTCAAAGATAATACTTACTTAACATCATTCCATGCCTTGCAGTTTCAAGTCAGCAAGATATATATCAGGTACCTACATTTTAGCATACTTGAAGTGTTTTTCCCAATTGAATATGAAAATGAAATTTCATTTATCACTATTTCACTTATTTATTTAGTTATTCTGTGCACCCTTTCATAGCATGATAACTAAATTATTCAAGAAGAGTTTCTTTAGTGGGATTAAGAAGAGTAACAGGATGGAACACCTACAGAAATGTGGATTTACTGAACCTTGATAACAGGATATTAATAAAATAGAAAAAGAAAAGCTTGTCAGGAAAATGGTTTTAAGAACTTATTATCCGATGGCTACTGTTATAAACAGAGATGAAACCAGATTTACAGCTCTTGCGTTCAAGAGAAATAACAGCAGAGAGTCATTCAAAGGGTTCAGTTTGATGGAAGGTTTTTCATGGCAGTGCCAGTTCTCAAGTACTGCCCCGTTTTCCTGATTCTCTTCTGCTCTCTGAGTTGCATTGATTCAATCTACTCCGTGAACCAGACTAGGGAATCGATTTGGAGTAAAATGTTTTTCATTGCTGAGTTACTTTAAACTTTGGTTATTTCTCTGATATTGTCTGTTTGTTCTCTTGGGGTGTTTGAGAGGAAAACATGAGGGCAGGAGTGTCAGTAGCCATGCTTTGAGCTGGCCATATTGCTTCCATTTGTTTTATAGCTGAGAAAACAAAGCTTGTCTAACTGTGATCTGACTCTTGTCTTTACACTTTAGTCTTAAATTTTTATTAGAGAAGGAAGATGAATTGTTTCCTCAGAAATTTTTTTAAGTTGAGAAGATTGTAGGTTGCCTTGAAGCAGGCCTCAAGTCTTCCTTCAGCTTGTGTGAGGGAGAATAAACTTCTTAAAAATTTCATTACTTATCATTTAATCTAAGCTAAAAATGAGGGGTTTGCAGGAACCAGCATACTGATCAACCCATGTGGCTTCCTCAGAATATATGTGCAAGTATTTAATAAAAACTTCAGATGCATTTTTTTAAAGTAAGGGAAAAAAATCCAATAAACAAACATTAACTATGTAAAAAAAAAGTGTTTATATGAATTTTTTTTTCCAATGGTGTCTTTCAAATATTCTCAAAATTAAGAATAAAAGTAGTGAAAAAATTACAAAATATTAGGTCTGTTTTTAAAGTTGGGAAAAGAGGGAATGAGTTCAAATCCAACTGAAGCCTCCAGACAAAAGGCAAATTTCTCTTTCAATCTCTAACAGTTTTGGAATAAATCTGACAGTGGAGTTGTGATAAGTCACCAAGTTTGATTACTGAAAAAAATATTTCTCTGAAGAAGTGTTTTTACATTCATAAGCATTTTTGGCTGATCTGCTCTGTTGGGGGCATTTTCTTGCTGTTGTACTTGCAATCAATCTTTGATTTCCTTTTCTTAGGACAAAATTGTGCAAGTATTCAGAATTGTTTTGTAGATAAAAGTCACTTTTTCTGTTACTTCAGTGTATAAAATGTGCAGGTTTATTAAACCTCTCTTGTTGCCAGCTACACTAAGGTGACACCTGACTTGAATTACAGGGTAAAAGTAGGGCCATTATCAGATCTTAGCAGACAGGTGGAGTTAATGAATACCAAAGAGCATTTTCAAAGCTTAAACTTTTTCTGATATCCCTCACATTCTTGTGCTTTATGCAAGATTTAACAGCATCATAGAGGGGAAGTATTTTACAGTGGGACAAGTGGTAGGGCCTGATTTTAAAAAAAGAGTATTTCTGAATAGTGGTTGAATGATATTTATCCTTAGGAGGAAAGAATGGGTCACTCCTTCTAAGCAAAAAAATGAGTGACATAATTCTAGATGGCCTCTTAGTGGTTTTTTCCCCTGTTGATTTACATCAACACTTTAAAAATTTTTTTATTTCCATTTTATCTGTCACTAAATAGAAACTCCTACTGGATTGAAATGGAATATAGCAATATTCCCCCACAATCAAGCTGTTAAAAGAAAGGTAATGCAGAGTTTCAGACAGCCTCTTAAGTGTTCTGTAAGCCCACAGTGCACATTTCCACATTTTGCAAGAGAAACCTTTCTTCAAGTTCCAGTTGATAAGGAATTGTAATGCTTTATGGATCTCACTTCGGAGCTCTCTGTATATCCTCAACAATTGTAACAGATATGTGGTCTTGGTGCGCATGTATAATCTATAGTGTTTTATAAGGGGAAGGAAAGGATTAGAACTCGGCTGGTACTGTCATGGAATCATCCCAGCTGGTCTCAAGGTGCTTCTCTTCTGAGCTGATCATGTGCCTCTGCAAAATCTCAAAACGCGTTTTCACAGCAGAAAAAGCGCCTATTCCCCCTTTACTGATAGAACTGAGCTGTTACATACATTTAGAATTGTCATTTCTGTTTCCCCACTTGAGCATTTTCGGTTTGAGTTTTGAGTTTTCCCTGCTTCCATATGTAGCCTTACAATCTGAAAGAAAACAAATATGTTTTGATAAATCCTAAAATTTAGGTTAAAATAGGTAATTGAAATATTTTACAATATTTTTGATATTTCTAACAGATAAATGTGTAAGCATTTTTTAAAAATCCTAATGGTCATCATGTCTGTGGCTCATTGAGGTGGTTTTTATCCTATGTCCTAATTATAAAGCCATTTTTTTAAAATCTCCTTTTTTTTTTTTACTATGCTTGATGTTACAGAGAGGGAGAAATTTCCTGTTGTTAAGAAACTCCAAGGGAAGTGGAGAAGGGAATAAATGAAGGGTGGGCATTTTGTTTGGTGTGTGGAAATCCATGTGTAAGCACTATACACAAGTGTTGGGGTGTGCACTTCATTCAAGCTGTGAAAGAAAGTATTTCGTTCCCTGTGTGTTTTCCTAGATGATGCATTCATGGTGGTCATCATTACATGATGTTCTAAGCTGGGTGTGCTTGAGCAAGAGGATTCAGTTTTCAGAAAGCTCCTCCTCAGAGCCTTCAGATAATATGTTATTTTTTCATCTATTTTAGGTCAGTAGCCTCTCTCTGGAGGACTTAAATGCATTTCTGGCACTCATTCTCTGCCTCAAAGGGAAGTCAGCAGCTCAACTGACAGGCCTGCAGGTATGGACTGGAATAATTGTGTAGCATAAAATACTCATGGTAACATTATGATAAATATTTGGGGAGTAAATCATTCTACATTAATTTTTTTACAGAAATAGGAGCTAGGGGTCATGGAAAATTTATAGGCTTTTAATGTGCTACATTTCATGTGAATACTTGTATTTGGTAATCACACAAAAAATTAAAACAGAAGGGACATTTTCTAGTGGTTGCAGTCCTAGAGTGAGCAAATTAGTCTCAGATTTCTTCCTTCCTTAGCTTCCAAACTTCGATCTGATGAAAAATGGGTAACGGTGAATCCTGTCGTACAACATTGCTTCACTTTCATACTGAGGAGGATTTTGGTTTTAGACATAGGTTGTATGAAAATCACTAGAGTAAATGAAATTTTGATATTACTACTTGAAGGAGAATATAAACAGTATAAACCTAACCAGAAAAAAGTTACCTAATGTGACTCATTGCACTGAAAACCATTGGATTACACTGTTCTGTAACTCCTCAGAAGTTCTTTTAAATATTTTGCCTATACTCCATGGAAATCTGTTTTTACCTTTATCTTCTGCCTTTCCACATGTGGATTGAAGATGGTTATTGCAGAAGAACCATTTGATTAGTTCTTCCAGAATATGAAATTATGCAAAAGTATTTTCAGTTACATAGCCTGAAATTGTAATCAAAGTATTAGCAGTGTACAGCACAGACCCCACATGCCAATGGCTGTTTGAGTTGTGGGTTTATGTAAACTAAGTGGGAAGGGGTTAGAAGTGGTTAGAACCTTAATATATCTTTATTCCATAAATCTTACTTATATCTCCAATAAATTCCCTGTTTCTTGGAACAGTCCGTGAGACAATTTTGAAAGTACTTTCTGTTGATCTCAAGGTAACACTCCTGTTACTATCCATTTGTTCCTAGTGCACAAGTACCAAAATAACAAAACCGGTGTGATTCCAGTTCCATTATTTGATTCCTTATAACAGGTGAAGTCCAGGCTCCTATAAGCTTTTTCAAACTCATCACAAGTTTGTTTTGTAGCTGTAGATCAAGTATTAGATCTGTGTAACAAAAGAGAAGCAATGAAATGAAGGCAATATGGAAAACAGCAGAAATGTAGGATTTATTTCTCTCAGATACATTACTGCACATAGTGTTGCACTCAACATTGGGAGGATCAGTACTTCATCAAGTCAGCCTGGCAGTCATTCAGCAAAAGCATAAAGGAAATCAAGCCTAAGCAGGAAGTGTTGAAACAACTTGTTTATAGATGCACTTACAGGGATTGTTACATAAGTTTCTAAAGTGCTTCGAAGTTTATTCTGCTTGAATTAGAGGTCTTTGTGTGAGTCATTAATGTTGTGGCTCTTTGAAAATATAAATCTGCATGCAAACGTGTAATATTAATCAATGTATGTTACTTACCAGCATTGTACTGATTCAAAGTTGTTCACAAAATTTTGTTACTTACCCACAAAGCTTATGGCAGATCAGTTGTGCACACAAAAGTAGATGAAGTGTGAAGCTGGTCTTGCACTGTGTCATGTGTCACTCTATGAAATGGACAGAGTGTTGTTGGAATTGACTTCTGTGTGCCATTAGCAAGTCCTTTCCAAAGTTATGTCACCCTACTGCTTATATAAGCACTTCATGCACTGTCCCACAATGCCTTCTGCTGTGCTAGAGACCAACAAAAGATTCATGTAACGTAGCTGAAATTTTTTGTATCAGGCTACTTTGTAGACCAGCTCCTTGTCTTATTCTATCAAAATTCACGGTAGTGCCTTTAGTAATAGTTTGAGCCAGAATAAATCCTTCTGAAGGGAATAGTGAGGAAGGATTTTGGTCTCTTTCTCTTCTGAGGTTGTGAATATATAAATAAGAGTTTCAAAACTTTCCCTCATTGCCTTCAAATTAACCTCTTTTCCTGTGTTTTGATGACCTGAATTTCCCTGTGAAAAAAGTTGCTGTTTCTCAGTTGTGTATCTGTGTCTTGTCAAGCTGTATCAAGAATGGAGAACTTAATAATGTCCTGGGAATTTCCTCTTGAAAGGGCAGGAGACTAAATAAATAGAATATTTCATACAAATATTCTAAGAATAATTATCAATAAAGCAAGCTTTCTGAGAATTATCATTCAAGCATCTAGTTTTCAAGTTCCCATCTCAGAATAGCTTAAACTGTTCTTACTCATTATTGTATTTAGTCATTTTGCAAAATTGAGTAATGCTCAATAGAGTCATTGAGTTATTTTAATAGTTAGTAAATGAGTATCAATAGGTATTTAACAGCTTAATTTTCTAGATATTTGTGTTTAAAATCAAAGGATCCAAGTGCAATGAATTA
Source organism: Platysteira castanea (assembly GCA_013397175.1). Lineage (NCBI taxonomy): Eukaryota > Metazoa > Chordata > Aves > Passeriformes > Platysteira > Platysteira castanea. Next base: position 1,038,819 of record VYXC01009560.1, read on the forward strand.
CACTAGTATGTAGTTAATTAATAAAAGGAGTTTATAGTAGGAAGTCAGAAACAGATTTGAATCTGTTTACCATACCTTTTATTTTCCATTGAAAAGTTAAAAGTGATCCCTAGAAACAACTTAATCACAGAGCTTTCAAGGAAGTTATGGTGAAATTAATCAGCATCTGCAAAATTTTATGAAGGTATTTTCTCATTTGCCATTTTGGACTTAACATGATTGTAGAAAAAGTGTTTATTTCTTGTAATCAATTCTGTAAAGAACACTACTTTGATAAAAAAAATTCTCTCTTTCTGTAAAGAAGTCTGTTAGCAAATATGTTCTAGCAGAAGAATACTTAACTTCCACTATGAAATATGAGAGAAAATCTTAATAGAGCCTGTTCTGATAGGATGAAGAGAGCTTTTCAGCCTTCACTTTCAAATCTACTTTCTAATATGCTGTCCATATTTCATCGTTAATGAGATCCATAAACCCACAAGTCTATGAAACAGAAATGTCTATGGTTTGAATAAAGTGGGTTAAAGCCATAAAAAATACAGTTTATCTCATGCTGAAAGAAAGTGGGCTGTGGACATGTAACTACACTGTACATTAAATATTATTTTCTGAGAATAACATACTGTTTATACATGAAGATTTGATTATTTTTCAAGATTGATGGTTTCAAAATACCAAAATGTGCACACGATAGAAAAGACATTTTTCTGGTTTGATTTTTTGTAGTTTTCTTGTGCAGCCCCCCTTATATGGTAGATTAGCATTCTACTTTGCCCAAGCCTCCCATAGAGCTTATACATAAGGCCAGAATTAAATTTTGGACCCCAGGTTGTCTATTTCCCTTCTTTCTATTTTAATCTGGTGTGTGGTGTTGGCAAAAAGCCCAGAGAGCCATCAGTCTAACTTTGAGGCCATTGCAGAGAAAAAGAGGCACAAGCAGTCATGCTTCCAGTCTTGTTTCTTATATTGTGCTGGCCCTGGTTGTTTACAAGTGCAATTACAGGTCAGCTTTCACCAGTAATGCATGTAAAATACTGCCCAAACAGGAAAACCCATAATGATTTATAAACACAATTACATTTTTTCTAAGATTTCTCTAAATATGTGGCTATACAAAAAATTTGTGTTGGGGGGTGTAAAGCTGTGAATCACATCTTTTCTGAAAGTTGTAACCAAGGATGAGATGGAAAAATTTGGTTAAAAAGGAAGTACAAACTGGATATTGGTAGATGAATTTTGGGTCCTGATAAATGCTTTTAAAAGTGAAATGTGTGTCAGAAAATAGGAAATCCAAGTTAATAGCAGGTACGTGGGTGGGCATATACATCACTGCTGGAATTTAGGGCATTTGCAAACCCTTTGTAGCTTTGCTCTAAAATGTCCTATTATGCCAGAATATCTGCTTAAGAGTAATTATGTCTTTTGTACCACTTGCAAAAGGAGCAGTTTGGCTGCGTCTGAGGTGTAAGACAGTCAAGCACTGTAGTATATTCCTTCTATTTTTTAAGAGCTCTTTCCTATTTAAAATTATTACGGATATGAAATGAGCACAATCATTTTAGATCTGAAATTGAAAGACTCAGAGAGTCTTTGCAACTTGATTGCAAATGAACTTTCACACAATATATATTAGATATTATTTAATTAGCTTTTTGGAATAATAATAGTAAGTACTCAGCAAACTAGTTAACTAGTTTGAAAGCTGGAAATAGCTTTAGCAAGGATTTTACTTGCACAGAACTTTTGAGTATTTTTCATTGTACTGTCTCTTGGAAGCAAAATTACCTTGGTTTTATACCTTGGTTTACCTTGGTGTTATACCAATATTACACAAGGTATTTTTCTCTGAATATTTTCCTGAGGGATACTTAGCGACATCCATTTAAAATAGCAATATGTTTTAGAGTCATAGGTAATAGTGTAGGCGTCTTGGTTAGGATCCCTCAGATTTAAGGAAGGACGTTGCTACTTCTATTCTGTATTTTTTTTTCTATGCCTTGCAGGCAGAAAAGCATAAATACTAGCCAGATTCTGAACATTCGATAATTTCAATCTCCTGATCTATTTGGCAAGCCAAGCTATGTTTGTCGACACCATTACATGTGATATTTTTCAAACAGACCACAAACAACCTTTGTGAGGTGTCTGTATTTTTCAAAATATGATTGTTGAAAAAAGTACTCCCCCCCCCAACTGTATGTTTATTGTGTCTGTGTGACTGTTTCCTAATTAATATTGCTTGAAGTCTAATTGGATTGAGTAAAACATAAAATGCAAGAGTATTGTAAAGATCTTATGGGTAAACCCTTCTTAGATACAAAGGACCTGATTCTGTGATGTACATTACTATTAACTAATACGGAATTTGAGTGCATTCCCAGATGCTTTACTGAATCAGGGTTTATATTCCCTCAAAATTTGCATCTGTCAAAAGTGTTTTGAAAATTATAGGCGAGATTGTAGCTGGCAGGTGGTGGAGAACAGGGGGGATTGAGGTGATTTGCTGATCTTGGCATTGCTTCCCGGCCCATTTTCTCATCTGCGGTCTTTAGGTTTCCTCAGTGTTCTGGGCTCATCTGGAACTAAAGTGCAGTGGTATGGGATGTGATTTCAAGTTGAGATTGGTTCAGTCTCTGTTCAAAATTAGAAATATTCCTCTCATATACTCAAGATAGTCTTAAATGAACCAAATAGAACAGTTCCAGTCCACTTACATGGGTCAAGCATTAGTGCAAATACAATTATGAGTCAGAAGCTGAGGTTACTCACTGCTTACAGCACTTTTCAAAGACTCATCTCTAAATCTGTGGCTATTTTCAGAAGCGTCTTTTGAAGTTCTAAAGACGGGTTTTTTAGTCCACCGATAACTGGCTCTACCTTTTTTGCTGCTGTTGGTTTGTAAGCATATTAAAAAGAAATATAGGCTAAACTAACCTATGCAGTTTGCAGACGAGATTGGTGTTCTGCTCCACTCTCCCCATTTTCTTCTTGACAAAATTTGCTATATTTATTAGTGTTATTAGAGTCTATTTCCATGAACATTTTTTGCAGTTGACATAAGCTCCAGTATCAGAATCCACATAGCTGTGTGAATTCTATCGTATATCATTGGCACAAATACAAACCACAGCATAACTAGATCACAGAATTGTCAGGTTTGGAAGAGACTTTAAAGATCATCTAGTCCAAACATCAACCCAGCACCACCATATTCACCCCTAAACAACATCCCCAAGTGCCACCTTCAGATGCTTTTTGAACACTTCCAGAGAAGGTGACTTCCCCATCTCCCTGGGCAACTAGTGCCTAGCCAGTCTTGCAGTGAAAAAAAATTTTCTATTATCTAATCTGTATCTCTCCTGGTGCAGCTTAAGGCCATCTTTCTCTCGTCCTTTCACTTGAGACATGGCAGAAGAGACCAACCCCCACCTCACTACAGCCTCCTTTCAGGTAGTTGTAGACAGCTGAGTTGTAGGTCATCTCTTCTACCTTGTGAAAAAAATGCATTCGTTTAGATGGATTCAGTTTGCCCAGGGAGAAAATCTTGAGCAAGGTTTTGAGCAAGGGTCATAAAAAGAGGATTTTTATTCCTTTGTGGAAGATGGTCCTGCATTTTTCTGCACAACTGTGTACATTTGCTACGCATTTCTGAGTTTTCTCCTTTACTGTCCTGTAGCTCATTATTAGCAAGGTCTCAACAACATGGAAATAGCAGCAAGGTTTTAGTTATAAATTGCTTTTAGATTATATATAGCTTAAAGAATATTTCAGGATGCTTAAGTTAAAAGACACTCTGGAATTTCAGATAACAAAATTACTGTTAATTTTTAATCCATGCCAAATAATGTTACAGGAAGTGAAACGTAGTTATTAGTAGTGAGGGTAATAAAGCTCTCCCAAAATATCAAGTAAACTGACAGCTTTGAAAAAGTCAGAGATAACTTATTACAGAGAGGGGAAAAATAAACATTCCTGGTATCAACTGACATTTTCCTCCCAAGTTTGTGTTGGTCAAAGTGTACGTTTACTCCTGAGTTCAATAGTTTTCACTTCCTTGCATATTGTGTGCTAGAAGGAGCAAGCAGTCCGTGAGGGGTTGGAGTGGTGTTTGCGTGGCGTAGGTGGGGTTGCTCCCCCCTGCCTTTAAGGGCTGACCTGTGTCCCCCCGGGGCAGGTGACGTGCAGGGGCTGGAGCAGGGAGGGAACGGAGCGTGCCGTCGGGAAGCGGTGGCACGCGTGCACCTGCCCGTCATCTGCTCGGGGCTGCCTGCACCTGCCTGCGCGCCTCTGTCACGCCTGAGCAGGAATGCAGGCTGCACATCTGTCCAGGCTTTCCCTGCAGAAGCAGATGGCTGCGTGTAACTTCAGAGAAGCAAAATGTTTTCTGAAATGAGCCACTTGGAGGTGGATGCATTGATAGGCATATGGTTGCAGGGCTTTGGTGGACGTACTGGAGGTTTTCAAATTACTATAGTAGAAATGTTCATCTGGAAGAGATCCGAAACAGCCAGGCCAACCAAGAGCTGATTTGTTCCCTTTCTTTTCAAGTGTATTCTTGATTGACATGGTCATTGTCCAGGGGTTAAAAGTCAAGACAGTGTCCAGTTCCTATCTGTTGCTTCTTCTATGACCTTGGTCAAATTGTTCAGTTCTTTCTTGTATTTTAGTTCTTGCTTCTAACAGTCATGCACCAGTAGTCTCAATAATGAAAGTTTTTTAGTCAAAAGTGCTATTTAAATGTGAACTTTTAATATGTTAACATCAATATTGATGTCATACATATATTCTCCTCCCCTTCATGTTTGTTTTGGGGTTATTTCATTTCATGTTCACTGGGAAAAAGCTGAGATATAGTCAAAGGAACTTTTTATGAAGAAATGGAGCCCTGTTAAGAGAAAAGCAATAAAACTACATTATAATATCCCTTACCAGCATTATTTTTTAGCATCTCAAGACATCATCCTTTGTTAAGACATTCTAATCCCAGCGTTACACGTGAGGAAAGAACACACAGGGACAGTAAACACCAAATGTGTAAAGGTAGTTGTGTATTACCTCCAAAGAAAATTAGTGATTTATAGAGACATTTAGTTTATTGTTTAGTAATCTCATCAGCATGCCTAGTGTCACACCAGCACTATGCACATTAGCTAAAAAGGTCTATTACATTCATCTAGGCTGCAGTATATTACCCTTATAAATTTAAAAGAAGAGACATTCAGTTTCTTGCCAAATACAAAGCTATATAAGTATTGGTTTTAACAAGGACAGATAATCTTTTCCTATTTTTCTATTTCCTAAGTATCTTTTCCTATTTAGCAATGGTTTTCTATATACTCTCTGTGTATAGAATACACAAACATGTCTTGGCAGAAAATGCTTCTATGTTAGGACTTAAGTTCTGTAAGTTCCTCCATGAGAGCTTTACTTTTGAATGTAAAAAAAGCAGAGCTATGCCAATACACTTTTAAAAATCCATCCCTCAACCTGCTCAGTGCTTTTAACTTTCTAGCAAAATCATACAATTGTATGTTGTATTTGTACCTTGAGGCTTCAAAAAAGAGAGGAGTAGTTCAGGCTAGGAGGAATAGTAAGTAATATTTTTCAATTACAGGAGGCTGAAAGCGTAGTGGTGTTCTGCAGGAAGTTTATTTTGGCACAGCACCTTCTGCATTAAAAAAAAAAATAAAAAGGTACCCTTTGTTTTAAAATGGCTGTGGATCAGTTCCTGAGGCTAAAATGTTATCAGCGAAGTGCCTGCAGAGTCCAGTGCTGGCTGAAGGGCTGCGATCACAAAGTTTGGCTTATTACAGAGCCTGCATTTTCTTTAAAACAACATTCTTCTTTCTGTTCAGTACATCTTTTAAAATGGCCAAGTTACTCTCACATAAACTCTTTCCCTGTTTATTTTTAATTTGCTCTGACATGGTGCCAATACAAGATATTGTAGAATACTGCATGTAAGTAATCTTTTTTTTCTTCAAAACATTTATTTGTAGTCAGTTCTTGAATAGCTCAGAAGACCATCTTTATGCAACAGCTGTGTTCACCAAACAAAGATTCTCTAATTTCTCTGTATGTATTCATCTAAACCATGGCACAGGGTTGGCATTCTTGTGCCAAAAGGCAGCAACTTTCAAGCTGTGTATGGCACTTTTCCATTTCAAAAGGAATAGATGTTCTGGAAGTGGATACTCTATTGCAGCTTAGTTCAAATGAATTCCTGATATCTTAAACATACCTGATCACAGGTTACAGTTTGTCAGTTCCCTTCATGGGTCATCTGAAATGCTGCTGTGTGACTCATTTGATTTGTCTTGGACCTTGGGATTGTCATGAAATAGAAGCAGACAAGTTCTTCTTTTCTTCTTCGACCTGTGGACTTAACACCTAGAAAATTCCTTATCCAGAACTGTTTACCATGGACCGTATCACTTCAAAGGGTGAACCGCAGTATCAACAATCTTATTGTGCAGCTGCTTTGCAGTACAAAGAAACCCAAGGAGAAAAAAAAAAACAACAAAACCTATATTGCACTGGCAAACAATATTTGATCTACTGGAATTCCCTACATTAAGTATCTTGGTTCAATGACAGTTTTATCTGAAGAGCTTATGAAATGAATAACAGTCGTGATAATGTTTCTGGAAGCTGCAGTGCTTCAGACAGGCTGAAGTTTGCCTAATCTAATTCTGCTGAAATTCACTGATCTTTCTGTTGGTTTCAGTGGGAAATAAATCAGACCCTTAAGAAGTATAAACTCAAACAGCTTAAGAGTTGGGGTGGTTCTACATTAGGACAATTGAATAAATCTTGAGCTTCTACTCTGAATCTAGGGAGGAAAAAAAAAGAAAACTAGTTTTCAAGCTTAGCTAAGTAAGCCTAGGACAATTGTAGCAGTGAACTGAGCAGTTGGAGGCCTGTCCAGTTGTCATTTGCTGGTAGAGTCTGACTGTGGAAGGACATCTTGCATTAGGAAAGGCAGCCTCTGCTGAGTAATTCTGTTGGTGGCAGAATTTTTACTCCTAAAACTTCATTCCATGGACCAGTCCTAAGATTAAACAAAGGGATAGTGCTGGATTAAGGTGTGGATAAGGATTTTAGATCTGGAGTATGGTCAGGATGAGGTAGCAGCAAATGAAGACCCTCATTTTGAAGATTTTGGTAATGGACCTGGACAGTGTAAATACAGAAATACATAGTGAGTGTCAGAAAGTAAAGGAGTGGAAAAAGTTTGATGTTTGAAGGCTTACAATGGAAAGTTACTGGGAGAGAAGTGACCTTTTGCATGCTTTTTAAATTTTCCCTGTGTGTCCTCTAATAACGTTTGAATGTGTTGGCCAATTTCAGCTGCATTTGACAGAGATGTTGGAGTCTGGGAGAGCAATACTTACTGCTGGTTGTTTTAAATAGACAGCAGGGAAGATGGGGAATGCACTCAGGAGGAAACTTTAGCATGGCATCACTTTATTAGGGCGTCTGTGTGAGAGGGAGACATCGCAACAGGCACAGGGAAGAAAATTCTAATAATTACTGAACCGCTTCAGATGCCACTGACACAGCACATTCAGGAGCTCATCAGTTCATAGTGCAGATGTACCAGGAGTCTGCTGGCAGTTTGTCACCCATCAGGGGGACAAACTTTATTCGTTTCAGGGCAGGTGGAGCTACTAATACTTTGTCTTCTCATAATTCCACAACGTTTAGGTATTGTATGATTAAAAAAAATGGAAAAAAATCAGACTACAAGAGTTTTCAGAGCCCCAAACAAATAAAATATATTTTCCTACCAGCTAAATTCAGTATTATCTGTGTGATGGAAAGGTGAGGAAGTTCGAGGATAAGTATGTCACCAAAAACATGAGCAAATATTTAAGATGGTAAAAATTAAAATCCAGATGAATCCATTCACTTTTGTGGAAGGGACATGGCTGCTGGCTGGGCTACAGTCAGATGGTTAGCCTGACGACTATAACTCAGAATTGATATGAACATTCTGTAGATGTCATAGGTATGGTGGACTGTCACTAGCACTTTGATCAGAGTTGAGCAATTGTGGCTAAAACAAGAGAAGTAATGTTATTTCAATCTTTCTGCTGGTGTTAATGTGCTGTCCATTGCAGAACTGAATAAATAAGCTGAGAGGACTAAGCTTTTTAACTGTGAAATTCATTATCACAGAAGTGTCACTTATGCTGGGGTTTGTTGTGCATATGATTAGGAGTTCTGATAAGGCAACTGTTTCTGAAAATTAAACAAGAAATGAGATGTAATCTTTTTGGAACTGAAGGAGATTCTTTTCTAGTTGCAAATTTGCTAGCAGTAGTACTTTTGTGTTATTATTTGTAGAGTGCTTAATGGTAAAAGCAATTGTTAATTTTTTTTTAAGTTTACTTCAGTAGTGGTTTTGGCTTAATGTAAATAAGAGTGTTGTTCCACAGAGAGGTATCATTTTACATCAAAGTCCTGATAAAACCCAGTAAATAAACTTTCCTGAACATATAAATACTAAACAATTGGGTTGTTTACAGCTAAATATTTACTGCAAAGTCTTAAAGGTGTTTAAAAACTGGTTTTTCTAGTTTCTGTTGCTGCCGATGCTCTCATAAGATCTCTTTTCAACCCCCCTTTTCCTTTGCACACACCTTGTTTAAGCAGGAAGAGCTTAATTTAAGCCGTAATCTTTTATCAGAATAAACCTTAGTCTGTTTTCAAAATACTGGTGCTCCTCTCCCCCCTCAATTTGACAGGTCCCAGCAGCTTATTGCTTAAAGCTGACTGATGCCTACTAAATGCACTGTTTCACCAGCCCACTTCTGTAGGGTGACACTCTTTAAATTTACCAACATTGCACCAGTTTAGGTTATCTTTCTCTCAAGAACAGAGAATAGAGCTCCAGTGTGCAGGGGCTTTAGCGTCCTTTGCCAGCTCCCACTGGGAATTTATACTAATGGCTGGAGGCAGGAGGATCTGGTCTCTGTCTTTGGCTTGAGATTGTTTAGTGATGCTTTCTGTTGCAGAGACTTTAACTTACGTTGTCATCAGCCGAGCGTTCATCTCTCTATATTTAGAACACAGTGGGGCTTAGTGCTCTTAGGCAAAGCTAAGCCTTACTGTTTTAATGACAAGGTCCTGAGATAGGATCTACCTGCTGCCTTTATTGCTCAAGCATAAATTGGCCGTGGTTAAATATTTGATCATTTAAGGTACAGATGGCTGCTGGGGGAGTTAATGTAAGAAGCAGCATACTGATGATATACCAGCTGAGTTCAAATGGATCTAAAAGGAACTGGTTAAACTAGACAAGTACACAGATTTTGATCCGTACCACTTGAATTCCAGCAGTTTACGGCACTGCTGGACAAGTTACATTGATTTATAACTATTGTTACTGAATTTATTAATTTTAAGTAGAAATCCTCAAATACTAACCTGTCCTTGAGTTTTATGTTTTCCCTTTTATCACAAAAATACATTTATATTCTTTTGTAAGTGGGTGGGGAAGGTGGGGAAGGGAGGGGTGGGAGAAATGCCTTATGTAATTTTAAAGTTATTTCTTTTTAAATGTATATCTCAAAATGTTAACCGTAGTCATATCTTCTGTATTCAACTTCACCACAGGAAGAAGGCAACGGATTAGGAAAAAAGTAAACTTCAACCTAAGTAACAATTATTAATACAGACTTTTTACATTGAAAAAGAGCATGCCCAGAATATTGTTGAAAATCCTGCTAAAGGAACCCGTTTTTAAATGAAATGTCATATTTAGTACATTGAGATACAGAGGACATGTAAAGTAGCACAAGTAAAGAATTGTAAAATTATTATCATATCTTTTCTCCTTGGTTTCTGGAAATTCACATAGTGAGATGGCTTTGCTGGTGTGTGTGGTTCTGGCCTTCCTTTGTGTTTGCTGACATCTGGCATGTCAGATACTCACCCTCACATTTCAACTGTCATAGAACCTGTTTATCATTTTGACAGAATTTGATCCCTTTAAACTTCAATCAGTTGAAGGGCAAAAGGTTTTTTTAGTGTGCTCCTGGAAATAGTTTGTGCAGCTTTCAAAATGCATAGTATAAGGTTTACACCTCTATCAAAAAATCCCTTGTGAATCCGCAAAGAAGAGTCAGAGGACTAATAGTATTTCCTTAAAATATAAAGGTATTTTTACATCCTGATTATTTTTTAAGTATTATTTCATTAGATGAAATTTGAACTGGAAATCTGCATTTCATGTTCAAGACCGATGTATTTTCTCTTCCTGTAAGTTAAAACTGTTGAGTTTATGCATTCTCTTGGTCTAGATTTGCAAAGTGCTCCTGTGAGCAAACACCTTCCACCCTGCAAAGCCTCTTTTTGTGCCAATGCACATGGCCACAGAGATGGGCCTGAACTCAATGATAAAAGTCTATGATGACAGCTCTTCTAGCAAAGAGATTTCTCAAATTTTTTAGGAAAAAACTTTATACATAGTGTTGTGGATGCTGTAGCACTTCTTTTGCTCTTTTCAAGTAGCTTACCCAGTTCAGATCAAGCCTCTGCAATCAGTAACCTCTGCTGCAATAATGCTAGAGGACTGTGAACTTTTGAGTTCTCAGTCTTCTGCTGATGCTGGCAAATAGGAAAAGTGATCTTTTTCCCCAAGTGCTGGGAGGGTGGGGAGCTGCCTTTGGTAGGTGCAGCAGCAGTGGCACAGCACAGGCAGCTGGTGCAGGAGGAGCAGTTCTCACACATTCGCTGTGTCTCTCACAAATGTCATCAGCTGGTGGTAGGAGTTGCAGCAGCGAGATCACAGGGGTGTATCTCACATGGTTCACTGGGGTCCTGAGTTTATAGAAATAGTAAAAAGAACAGACACAATTTCCGAAAGGAAGTAATCTCTAGGGTGTAATGCCCTGCAAGACAAGACTTCTTTTCTTTTGGAATTTTCCACTTCTCATCACGACGTCTTAACATTGCAGACACCAAGCAGTTGTGAGCATTCCCATGGCAAGGCAACTCTGTGGTTTGCCATGTGCACAGCCTCATTGTTACAGACTCACTGTGCTTTCATTTTCTTTGGTTTTCATTGCCAGACGTGGAAAATAGAAAGTACCCTTTAGTGAATGTATTTCCTGTCCTATTAAAATAAAGAAATCACTGTTGATAGCTCTTGCTCGTACTAATTTCCATTAAAACACCAAGCCTTACCTGATATCCCTCACACACAAACACACACAGCCTCCAACCCCCAATACTACAGTGCTTTAGGAAAGTTCTGGACTGATATCCCTAGACAGTGAAGTCTTCTACCTGTAAAGCCTGTCACCAGCAACATTATTTTATCTTTTTGATCAATATGTCTCAAGTGTAATTCAAAAGAGCACAGCTAGGGTTGTAAATGATGTGGACACACCTCCTTAGCAGGTGTTAAGATTTGATCTGGTGAGCAGAAACAACCTAGTAAATGCAATGTAAGAATCTCTCAGCTGCAACGTGATAAGTGACTGTGTGCACTCTTGCAGTTTACTTTAGTACAAATACTACTGGTTCTCTTAAAGCACGTTCCTCTTTCAAGTACCCTTCAGCACTGTTAAACAGTTTGCAAACCCCTGCTTGACTTGCCAGAGCAAGAGAGTTATGAGAGTGCATGTAGTTACTGGTTTCAGCTGGCAAAATGGTAGCTGACATCTGGAGGGAATAACTTCCTGAAACTCAGTGGCCTGATTGCCTACTGAAAATACATTTATTTTAAAGGGAGGGTAGAAGATAGTCTCCTTACTCAAGTATGAAGTGTCATGATCAGAAAAATATGGACCTTTCGTTTTCTAAATGACTGCTCAAATTCTAGTGGGAGGTGTCCCTGCCCATGGCAGGAGGCTTGAAACCAGATAAACTTTAAGGTCCCTTTCAACCCAAATCATTCTATGATTCTGTGAAATTAGGTTGTGTTTTCTGCATTTGTCTGGATGTCAGTGGTTGTCTCCAGTTGTCTGCACTGGCTGAATTTCAACTACTCACTGTCATGTTGGGTCAGTGCCCTGGTGGCCAGCTTGATGCCTTTCCAGGAATCGCTAGAGACAGCAAAAGTTCTTCCCAGAGGGCTGTGAACCTCCCTGCCTGGCACCTCCCTGCCTGCATCTTCATAGCTAGGTCCTCTTTTGCTTTTGCACTGTACAGAAAACAGCCCATGGAGATGCACTTCGTGTCTTCAAGTCAGCTAAACAGAACCCTACTGCCCCTTGTCTGTGGTTAGGGGGAACCCCATCACAGAAGTCAGCTTCACCTAGTCAAATTATGCAACAGAATTCAGCTCATTGCATAATAGTGCAGAAAACCTATCTCCTTCACCAAGGTCTGGCTCTGTTCTCCAAAGGATTTGTGATTTTCTTGTTTGGAAGAAGCTTTGTAGCTCTTTATTGCTAGCAAAGGTTTCCTGATTTCGTTATGTGGACCTTGGGAAGGAAAAAATCTGGTTCATTAGTACTACATTTCATGGATTCTGCTACTAGTAGTCATTTTTTAAAAAATAAGGCACTGATTGGGTATGTCCATACCTTTAAGTCTTTTGGAGATCTTTCAAGATGTAAGATGTTTAAATAATGGCCAACTCTTTCCATTGCATTTCAGACAAACAGTTCACAGCTCTCCAGGAGCTAGGGCTAAGACAATTTGAGTTACTTTTTGCCCTTTCTGTGCTGGACTGTTTTGGATACTATTCCATTTCTGATACAGTTTACACTGTAAGGGTACAACAGCTACCACAGATTACAGTTTTGATGGCCACACTGTTACAAATCTCTCCTGATCCTAATAGACTACTTTGGTACAGACTGGAAAAGGCATTGCCCACTGAGGAGCTTTGTACTATTTAAACAATACTTTAAAACACAGTTTTCCCCATACTGGATTCAAGATTTTTATGTTTTGCTATGCTCTGCCACAACAGGATGTTAAATTCACCCATGTAGTTTATTTTGGCTGTGAGTTTTAATTGTCTCATTGAGTTTCTCATTTTGCATTTTCTAAATGTTGTCACATGATTCCAGTATTGCTTCTGGAGACATGCAGGTTGAAGTGAAATAATTTGACTTTCAGATTACAGTCAAAGGAAATTCTAGAGTTTTTAAAATAAAAGCTTGGATACAATAAACTTTGTTCTGTCAAATCCTGTAATTTAAATGATCTCTAAACGCTGTAACATTTCCGGGGTAAGCAGACTCTGGAGGGTCAGTGGATCACTGTACACATCAATTTGTACTCCCAATTAATGTTTTGCATTCCACTAACAGAACTTTTTTTCCTGCATAACTGCTAATGCTTGAAAAATACTGTGGAGAATAGCCATTTATTTTGTCTTTCCATTTACATTTTGAATGTATTTGTCTTAAAAACTTGAGTGAGATGCTATATTTGTTACATTTCCCTTCTCTCACTTTACTGAATAAAACTAGGTACAGAACCCTCAGCCGAATTCTGCTGTGGAGTAGAGGGCCATCATTGTCACAACGTTGGGACAGTTTATAATTTTCTCTGCTGTTTGCATGTTTATATGTGATGGCGAGACTGCTCATACTCCTGATTTGTGAGACCTGCCTTTGTGTGTGTGTGTGTGTTTACAGCTTGCACAAGTAGACTCCAGGGGTGTACATCTGGGTGCTGTCCTTATCCGTGGCCTTACAACTTTGCTCATGGCCAACAGTGCCTGTGGCTCTCCATTCAGAATGGATGATCTGATGCCTTGGGCAGTGTTTGATGGAAAACTTTTTCAAGAAAAATACCAGCAGTCGCACCGAGGTTGCTCTATGGAGGAACTTTTGGAAGGCAATGTAAGTAATCACTTCCTTTTAGTTCTGTATTCTTTGTAAAAATGTACCTGTCCATTTTGTTTGTTGTTTTAATATTCATGTTTACACTGTTCCCCTTTCTTCGTATTTTTCTTCTCTTTCTTATTCCTTTTTCATTCTCTCCACAAAAAATCATTTAAAAAAAAAAAGTAGAAATACTAAGCCTATGAAGGAAGCAGTAATTTTACCTTTATTTTTGTTCCCACTACTCAGAAACTAATATAAGGAAAATAGTTGTCAATTTCAAAAATGAAAATGCCCATAATAGTTTTCTAGTACTGAGGTACTAATGAGATCTTTTTCCCATAAGATTTTAAGCAACATATTAAGAACACCTTTAAAAAAAACATACTGGGTAACCCTAATTTTTAAAATGTTTAAGAGAGATATATTAAAGGCATTAAGGAACCTAAATTTTGAGATGAACATTTTGCAGATTCAAAGAGGAACTGGAAAACAGAAGATGGTATATATCCAGGTATTTCTTTTAGAATCTCACCAAGTACCTTCCTGCAGTTCTAAGTATTTAGTTCTCAGTCCCACTTTGTCTTACAAATCTGAGGATTTATAAGATTTGCATGCTATGTTACTAGAAGACCAGTATGATTTCAAGCATGTCTGGGCAGGGAGGTACCAGAGTCCCGCTGAGCACAGTGTGTTGGAGCGGCATCATGTCTGGGCTCAGAGGCAGGGTCTGCTGGACTGGCTGCAAGACTGTACTGATGCCCTGGTGAAGCCTCAAACTAGACCTGCCTCATGCCCCACCAGCTCAGAATATGTGGAGAGGTGCTTGGGTAGATCTGTACCCATCTGTGAAGGTAGCTCTAAGGACCTTCAATGATGTGTCTCTTCAATGTGGAACTGAAAGGCCTGTATCGTTTAATTACCTTTGAAAATCTTACCTTTGAAATGTTTCTACCTGCTACTGAATGTATCACTTGAGGTTAAAGTAAAGTAATTACAGAGAAAAAAGGTTTCCGTTTTGATTTAATCTCATGCATTCAATGCCAGTTGTTTTTGTATAACTGGTTTTCTTTTGTGATTTTGTGTCCAGTTACATACCATGCTGGTCTGGAAAGAGGAGTGCAGCTCCTGTGGGTGGGTGGAATGAACATGTTTTTAGCATGAAGGAGGAGAATAATCCTTTCCATATGTATTCAATCATATGATTAGGACCATAACCTCTATCCAAATCGTGTGGTTCCTATTAATTGGTCTGTTGATTTCAGTAGATTTAGATTGGGCTAATGGTTCATCCAGGAATTTCATGCAGGACTTTTGCAAAACAATAGAGGGTTTAAAGAATAAATGGGAAAATGTAAAAGTATCCGGATATGTGTGAAATTGATACTTGTTTTCCATTTGAGTAGAATTCAGGTTAGTGGATAACTTTGACAATACATATTTAAATCTGTACAACATTTATATTAATTGATATAGGTATTTTTAAATGTGTTATGTATTATGTTTCAGCTAACATTTTAAAATCTTCATGTATTAATGTTGGAGGTCTATTTTATTCTGTTTTATAACAAAGATGAAGAAAGATCATACTTTCTAGAACAGAGTTAAAAATATGCTTGGTCAACTGAAATATCTAGGTTAGGGTTTTTAAAAGCCTGATGCTCTGTTTTAAACAAACCCCAGATAAACTGTTCTGTTGTGAGGAAAAATTTTCTAGCTATGTGAACTAAATATCTTTTTCTTTTTTAGGTACAATTTTATGGTACATATATGGCAGAGATATGTACCCAGACTAATAAAATAGCTTTCCAGCTTATCAGTTTGAGGCAAGAATCTGTTTTGGGGAAAATTGCCAAGAGATGCCAGTTTAGCTGGGAACACTGGCAAGGCAACAAGTATATGTGATTGGTTTTTCCTATTATTATAAGTTCAACTTTAATAAATAAAAATGGTGCTTAGTTCCTGGCAGAGCTTAATGTACTGCTGGAAGCCAAGATCTTTCAGCACTTGTTTGTTAACAGCCTAACCTTGAGCACCATAAATCTAATCTGGTGATAATGACAGCATTGTATTCAGAAAAAAAGTTATTCTGCATGGGATGTTTTGTTATGGAAAAGAAAAATAACAGGAAAAAGTTACTCCTTTGGTTGCTCAGTGCTTGTCTCCTAACTCCTAGGGTCCCTTCACTATTTTTTGGACAGTTGCATTACTTCAGGGACTTAAGGCAATCTCAGAATCAGTGTTGTTTTGAATATGACAAGCTTAAATACAGTTAATAGTTTTCTGAAAATTGCAGTGGAAATACAATCCTGGTTAAATATTTACATGTATAGCAGAAATTTTAGGGTTTGCTTCCTACAGGTTTTTATACCAAAAGAAGAAAATGTATACATTAAATACAGTTGATGTTTTTGTGGGCAAGTTTTTGAGTAGCTCAGCTCTTTGTAGCCTAACAGCTGCTAAAGATAAAAAATGGACAGCTTCTGATAAGAATAAAAATAGAGCCATCTTGGTTTTTAAAAAAATTATGCTAATCTCATCTTATGCTAGTTCTCTGTTTTTCAAAACTGTAATCATATTAGTTTGTTTATCCACGCAGAAAATTGGCTATAATAGTCTCATAAAGAAGTGAGGCAATGATATTATCACTTTATTAGCCCTTTTATTGTGCTTCTCACTAATGAGTATGTTCATGATCAATTTTTTAAAATTAAAACCAAATTACATGGTGGGGTCAGCATAAATGATGTTTTGTTCTTTTCTGATCTTGCTTTTCATCTGACCTCCATACATTCTGAATTTATTCTCCCAAGAATAAAATGAAAGGTTTTTCCCATTAGAGGGTGTTCTTCACAGGCTGGACCCAGTTTGTGTGGTAAAACAAAATTTTAAAAAAATCTGTGGGTGTTATTTAAATCTTTATAAAGAGGTTTGTTAACTCAAAAAATGTATTAGGAAAGTTCTCAGCAGAGTTCAGGGAGTCAGACTCTACCTCTAATTTAAGAAACCTCTGCAGTCTTGCTGCCTTTTAGACTTTTTAGCTTATCCTGTCATCTTCTTCTCTGCTTCCTGCTCGTAAAAAAGGAGTTGTCATCCTGTAAAAATCAGTTCAATTCTATGAAAATCACAAATTATGCTATTGTTCTAAAATCTTTCTTTTCCTAATTCTCTTCATTGTGTACTAAATCCCACATGCCTGGTACCAATCATGAAAAAAAGAAATACATTCTAAGATCTGTCACTTTTTCAAAGCTCTCAGAAATCAGGGAAAGTTAAGGATGTATCACATCTCTCAGTATTGCATCCTTAAAGAGCTTCACCTTATCCTTTTGACAGTAGAATTTTTCATCACACCACAAGGTAAACACTTGAATTTAATTCCCCCATTTCTTGTAGACTTAGTTATGTTTTATCAGTCAGGAGTTGGGGCAGATGTATTACTGTTGGCTTAAGTTTTGTTTCTAATGTATGAGATTAAGAGACTGATTTTAACTGGTGTATTCTCCATTAGTTCATCAGTCCTTATCTGGAGGTTTTAACCATCTCTGCCTGAGATATTGCTGATGGAAGTCTAGTTAAGTATATCTACTGGTGCAAGGTAATAGAGTAGGACAGCAAGGGATTTACGGATGTGAGCAGAGGGGGAAAAAAGCTTCACTGAGAAAGGGGAAAATATTCTTCCGCACCCCTACTCATCGCTCCAAGTATCCACATTTAATATTGAATGTTTGAACTTTATTTCCTGTGAAAGTGTGAACCAGCTTCATGCATGCACAAGTGTGGCTAACACAAGTCTTGTAGTTGATGTGTACGTATTTAATTTGTGCTACACCTGAAGAAAGAAGAGCAGAAGAGTCATTGATTTTTAACTGTGTTTTCTCCAGGAATCTTTGTATACACCCTTCCAGAACCTGAAGTCTCTCATTTGCAGGGTTTGCATGGCAAAGAACAGAACAATACAGAGCAGACCAAGAGGGAACGGATTTAACACAGGTTGGCATTGTGTGAATTTTCTCAATAAAGTTAATATATTGATGAGCTAAATTATCCTTCAACAGCAGCAGCAATTACATAGGCAGCCCATCAAGCTAAGTAAATTGTAAATTCTTACTCCAAGAAGCCAATGAAGAGATCTAAGAAAATATTTCCCTCTTTAGCAATTTATGTGAATTTGATTACCCAGGTTTACATAGAATAATGTTTCCATCTACGTACATAGTTAGTGAGATATATGCAATAAGTATCATTCATTGATAGAAACATCACTATTTATTCAGTTACTAAAGATATTTTTATAGAAGAAATTAAATGACTCAGAGCTTTTTCTTTCATTCCCTCAGGGGAGCTATTTTAACATTGAGTTGAAGGTCTGAGTAAGGCATTGAAGATTAAATACTTCTTATTGGACTCGCTGACATATTTCAAAATAGAAGAGAGCTTTTGGGCAATTTGAAGAACTGGGCTTTTTTGTTTGAGATCTTGCTTTTTTCCTACAACTTTATAGCTCAGTTTGCTAAAGAACTCAGTTTACTAATTTGTTTTCCCTACCTGATCTGCCTGACTTTCAGCGAAAAAAACATCTAATTAATATAATTTATGCCTAATCTCAGTGTTTATGCTCATATTATATTTATTACTTGCTTAATACTTGATCAATAATGTCTGTGAGGATAAAAGTTACCCTTTCAGATTCCTTGAGCAAATTACAACAGACAGAATGATTTTCTGCTACTTCAGTACTTTGCTTTATGTGGCACCAATACTTCTCATGTGGCACTACAACATGCTCATGCTGGACACTCAAAATTGAGAGTATCTGTTGGTGATTTATAATACCAGACTTTGGTAGCATCTGCTTTTCCTTGAGTGCTATATTTAACCATTTTAATTATGTGATTTAATTATTGTGATTCCAATTTGGACAGAGATTTCTGTTTGTTTTAATGACTGCAGTCTCCAAATCTGTGTCATAAAATTTTGATCTGGTTTCTAAATATGCTTGTTAACAGCTTGTAATCATGATGTGCATAGATGGAAATGAGGACAAGAACCATGCTTGTTAGGCTGACTTTAGTTTGGAAAAATTATAATTGTGCATGAGTATTTTGGCACAAAACTAATACTGTTTCCTGAAAAAGAATACGCTGTCTCTCTTTTTCTTCATTTAATCTTACATGCTGTCAGAGTTGCTTAGTGAATACTGTTTTTCAGGAAGAGAACAAAGAGATTTTAATCCCAGGTTCCAACAACCACACAGAAGTCATGTTGTTTCTCCATATCATAACCGGATGCGAGGGTTCACACAGAGACACCCACAGTCACAAGGTAAAAGATGGGCACATGTTTGTGGGTTTGGAATTGTCCCTATCAACAGTATAACAGCTCTGTGTCTATCTGCAGTTCATGGTGGCGTGTGCAGTTACCCTGTGCCTACAGCAGTCAGCAACAAAACTTGCATCACTTATACAGTTATGTACTCCCACTTGTAAAAACTAACTCTACAGGGTGAGGTGGAGTGTAGCACTGCAATCTGCAGTCATCTTCTACTCACAGTGTTCTGGGAAAAAAGCTTTCATGTGGTATTTATAATTTTCATGCTTGGTCTCAGCTGACCTGTGTTTAAAATTGTAATAGTTCTAAAACAAATTGGCACAGCTGCACAGAAATGTGTCTGAACTCTTTAGCTGCAGATCTTCGTTCATACTTCAACAAAACACTCAAGCATATGAATAAAGTTAAACACATTCTTAAGTGCTTTTCTAGACCAGGGTCTCCACTTCCAGGTCACTGCCTAAGTGATACAAATGCAAGTTCTATCTTGCCTTGGCATTAATCTTAAGTCATTCACCAGTCTCACTTCTTGAAAAGAACAGGCATTTCAGTGAAACACCACTGTGTATAACACTGTTGAGCTGACTTAAGTCAGTTTTACTTCCTCGTTTCTGTGAGTTGAAGCACATACACATAGATTAAAGAAAATAAGCAAAAGGAAGAGAAGTGTCTTAGAAACATCAATTATTTTTTTAAGTCTGCAGAGCCTGAATTTCTTTTATGTTTCCAGGTGAGGTTTTCAAAGACGATTGATGATGTGTTTAGGAAAGATAAACAATAAATAGATACAGTGAAGTCTTTAATGTGTTTCAGCTGCCACTGTTGAATGCTTGAGAGCAAGATAATATTATTTGATTCACATATAGTATTCTTCGATCCTGTATGTAAAATACAAAACTAAAATATAGGTTATGTATGCTGACCATCAGCAAAACCAAAACTGGTCATTGTTACCAGTTCTTGGCCATCTGAAGAAACCTGATATTCAGGGGTCAGATCATCTCTGACCAGCTCCAGAGATCTTAGACTAGGTGTATTCCACAAAGTCCGTTCCACAGTAACTGTGCTGCTGTGTTATAAATGTCTTTCAGTAGCATTATTTAAACATCTTAGCTTCTTCTACACTAGCCCTATTTCTTACCCTCAGGACACTCTTAAAACATGATCCCATAACTGCAGTTAAATTGCCTACGTTATAAGTAAAACATGTTTATTGGAAAAATACATCTGTCCTTATAAAAGAGCCCTGCAATGTTTTAGAGCTCCTTTTAAACTGATCTGCAAACATGACTCATTTTGACAAAATTCTTTTCCTAAGTTTGCTAATATTAGCACAGGTATTTGGATTGCTTCTCTCGAGAGGTGTTGTCTCTGCTATAGGTGTATCTCACCAAAGAGAGAGAAAAAAACCCCCAAAATGTATCCATTTTCTGTTCATGGTAGTTTATGTGATAAAACTTCCTGGTAATATTACTGATACCTGTCTATCCCATCCTCTATGTACCTTTCCATGGTACACTGTTACAGCTCCTGCTGTTGCATAAAATATATAAATCATTGGATTAAATGCAATAAAGTAATGGAACAGTAACCATGGGATTCATATCTTCTGTGTCAGGAGTGTACATAATGATTAGGCAGCCGTTGCTCTCTCTTATCAGTGAATGTTTAAGAATTCTGTGACAATGTCTCAACTTCACCAGTGGAGGAAAGAGTGCCTCCACCAAGAAAGCATCAAGCCAAGAAGCACTGGTATTTCTCTGAGAGGTTGGCTTGGATTCCCTCAGGCAGAACAAGAACTGGACTTAGGCATCCTTCATTATATGGCAATAGTAAGCACCCAGCTGCTGTGACAAGCAGCTCATCCTCTAGCTGTATTTTGAGTGTAGGGAATTCAGCTGTGGGGTGTTTTGCGTTTTGGGAGAGTTGGGGATTTTTTTTGTTTGATTTTATTCGTTTAACTTCTCTCCATAAATTTCTTGGCTGTGTGTTACAAATGAATAAGAGCGCATCCATGTTACTCAGAGCAGGACATCTAAGCCTTACAGGAAGGTAGAATTTCCCTTAATATTTCTTGTTTGATAACTTACGGATTTTAGATTTGTGGCTGCAACACCACACTACAGCCCATGTACCCTATTGGTAGACAAACATCGTTCATTAGAAGTTAAGACTACTAATACATTGTTTGACATCACAATGTTAACTCATTCTATAACAACCTAAAAATAAACAGAGCATTAAGAACTATGGAAATCACGGTTAATTATTCATTTCTTCACAGAATGTAATTGCATCAAAAAGGTACATTCCCTTCAGTCTTAGCACACTGTAAAACACGTAACTGCTGATAATACAAGCAGCTTCTCATTTGCAAGATACTTAGTCAAGTCTTCCACACTGGTGTTGCGTTCAAGCATCTTTCTGATTAATATGATTTTGGGAGAACTGTAATGCAAATGGGACCTGGTAGAACTTCAGTGCTGAAAAAAGATTTAATTTACATTGCGAGCACTGCTTTGCTAATAGGACTCTAATTAAGCAGTAATGAGCACAGGCACACTTAAACCAGTATGAAAATATTTGTAAATATAGCTTATGTGTGGTTCTAAACAGCATATTTTCCTTTCCTGAATTCATACAGTCAGATCTACCAGCCGCAGATGAGATTCACTATCCCAACCTGTTAATTGTACTAGGTTTAAAAGTTACAGTCACCCAGAAGTTTTAAGAAGAGCCATCATGAACTTTATCCTCCAGTATCTCAGAATACTAGCCATAATTACACACCAACTGGACAGGGACATGTACTTTTTAAGATATGTATAAATGTAACTTTTCTTGCAGGCTATCTTAATAAACCCTTGTTTTCCGGCTTCAATGTTCATTGAATGTATTTAATTCCTCTCTTGCTGTCTCCAGGTAGAGGATCAGGACATCCACATGGGAGGAGATATCACCTTCCTCCTCGGTAAAGAATTCATGTCTACAAGTGGCAAACTGAGATGGTGGAATAGTTGCCACTGGGATAATTTTTGTTTATGAAAGCCTATTTTTATGAACTTTGGAGAGTAACTGAACTATGTGACTGTGGAGGAAATCCCACAAAGCTGAGGCTGTTCAGCTTGTTAATCACTTATCATGTTAGGCCTAAGCTTGTTATGAGACCAGAATCACTGAAACTTAAGTTACAGGTACCTGAGACACAGTAGCATCCCAGTGTGGCTACATTGTTTTGTCCATTTGACAAAGGAAAGTCTGAACTGTTTTTTATAACATTGTGAGATATTCCTGAGTGTAAATTTAAGACTTAAACTATACTTTTTGCATATTTTTGTAATAGTTGTTTATATTCCAAGACTTTTCTCACCATGAATGTGTCGTGTCTGTGCTATATTGTGGTTTGTGTCTTGATTGTGGATTATATCTGTATCTTAAGGGTTATACCATTGTTATACCTGAAACCTAGAAAAGTTTGAAACATGACATCAGTGATGTAACCATCATCAGCCAGTGAAACAACATGATCTTCTGTAAAATGTAACACTTTCTTACAAAGGACAAAAATTGCTTTTATATTTAATACTTTTAGTTAAGCAACTTTTTATATCTTTTTCAACGGAGGAGAGAAAGAATCTATCATGCTCTACTTCTATAATGAATAATACATGTGAGAACTCAATATTTCCTTTCTGTCCAGAAGTCTGATTTAAACACTTACCTTCAAAATTATTTCTTAAAAATTAATATGTTTCACTTTGTGGTTCAGTTTCAGTAATATATGTATTTGTGTAGTTCTAAAATCATGGGGGTGTCAAGAGAGGAGCCAGGCTCTTCTTGGTGGTGCCAAGCGATAAGACAAAAAGCAATGGGCAGAAACTGATGCACAGGAAGTTCCACTTGAATATGAGGAAGAACTTCTTCACTGTGCAGGTGACTGAGCACTGGAACAGATTGTCCGGAGAGGTTATGCAGTCTGCCTCAGCAGAGATGTTCAAGAACCATCTGGACAGAATCCTGTGCCAGGTACTCTGGGATGACCATGACTGAACAGGGAGGTTGGACCAGTTGACCCGCTGTGGGGTCATCCCTTCCAATGTGGCCCATTCTGTGATTCTGAGATTACTCAGTTAATGTTGTTTCTTAGGCCTTGTGCAGGTAACTTGTTTGAGTCAACTCTCAGTGGAACTTCATTCCTGTTTAGTATCCATGTTATGTCAAAGTGAGTAGCACTGTCAGGCATATGTAACTCCATACTCAATTTCCTCCCATGTATTTTTCTGTTTGTAACCCAATAAATATATTTTTTCATACTCTGTATATAGCAACAATCTGGCTTAACAAATAAGCAGTAAGGATTTCTAGTTCTATTAAAAGTTTGAGCAGACACCGTTTTTACACAACACGGTGTCTTGATCTGCATTTCAGGAAATGTACTGTCATGATAGAGGTATTCCTGCTTCCTTTTTTCAATCGATTTGCCACTGACTCTAATTGTACTATCATTTTTTTTACTATAATTTTTATCCCTGCCCTCCAAACCTTTTGAAATAATGTGGTCTGAATTTTATGGAAAGTCCTCTGGTTTCAGGGATCTCATGATGTATAATAGTGTATTTTAAAAGAATGTGATTGTGTGCCAGAATTTGTTGGTAATACCCTCTTCAGGCTTTGATATGAGAAAAGATGTCTGTTGTCCTCAATAAACAAAGTTAAATACAGTTAGAGTGGGAGTTTTGCTGTGCTAGCTGTGGTATGAATTGTTGGTAATAATTACCCTGACTACTGAAGAATTGATAGCGTCTCTGTGAGGTTGTTTTTCTTCCTAATGTTGGACCATAAGCAGAAGCTGCTTATTATTATTATTTTGAAGCCAAAAGATTTTTTTCCCACCAGGAATAGTAGAGAGAAAGTAGAAGCATGAAGTTGAAACATAGAAGTGCTACTTTCCTGTCTCGCTGAACTTTGAATTGTTCACAGTACCACAAAATTTATGGACTCTAGAAGGAAATCATATAGGAGAACATGACCGCAAGGGTTCCAGTTTAATAGGGTTTCACTAATATGTCGACTACAGGGTTGTTTTGAATGGTTGCAGAAGAGAGGAAAAACACATGTGGATTTGAAGTGAAGGAATATATGTTTATGAAGAAAAGAATTATTGTTCAGCTGTACTGCTTAGTCTCTCTAACCTGTGCACTGGGTAGCTGCCTTTCATCAAGTGTTCACTGAAATTGTGGATTGATTTATTAGCTTTATGTGTTCCCCTTCTGGAAGGCGGTCCAGCGAACATTCTGTAGCATCCGTAACTTAGTCAACAGTGACTCAGCAGAAATCGTGACCTGGTCATTGCAAGAGAGTGGCTGACAGGAACACATCTATCAATTTTCCTCTTTACATATCCTTCCTCTTAAATTACTTTGCTCATTTGTGACACCATCACACTGGGAATCTCAATCTGGACTGAAGAAAACACTAAAACAATGAGCTAATCTTAGGATGCTGTGGCACTGCAAGTATCAAAACATAGTTTACGCCTCTTTTATAAAACAAGAGACTACAATTTTAATTGCTCTGCTATCTTACCAAGTGCTATGCTGAGATGAAGGGGAACAGGAGTGCTAAAGCTCTACAGATTTTTTGTGCCATGGTGTCTGAACAAAATTATAAGGGTACTCCAACATACAGTATTATTTTGCAAAGGTGGTCTTTATTTAAATGGTGGGGAGGAAATTCAAAAGTTTACATGTTCACATTTAAACACTGATTCCCCATTGGCAGCTAAGCCGGGAGACAGGCTAGTATATGCTCCTTCACTAGGAAGTTTGATGGGATATTCCTCTGTGGAGCAGAGCCTCTTTCTTAGAGTCTCTTTTGGTTCTATGGAAGCACGGTCAGCCCAGTAAATACGCAGAAACCTTGGTATGTTTATGCCATACAGGCATATCATGCTTGAGAGTGTAGGAATGCCATGAGGTTTTGTGAGTCTGGTGAGGCTGCCCTCTTGGGTACAGATGACCTGGTAAACTCCTCAGGGTAGGTCATTCAGTACGGCTGAGGTTGCTCAGGTTGGGGCTCAGTGATGGTGAGCGTACAAGCACCAGTGTTTCCTGGTGTCCCTGCTTCAGAGGTGACTGACAGCTCCATGCCTGAAGGCACTGCCAGGCTCTCCTCCTGGTCCTCAAGGGGGTTTGACTACCTGCAGCTGGCTGACCTTGGATCCAGCTGGTCAGTGAGGAAGACCTGTGTGAGAGAGCTGTGGGAAGTCTCCTGGGAGTGTCATGAGACCCTTGACACAAGAGCTGCATTTAAGCCCAGATCCTTGCCCTTGGTGCTTGCCTAATCTACTTTGCAGGAATTCAATCATGTGCCCAGCCTCTCTGATTCTGCCTTTGCCTTGATTTGAGTTCCTTGTTTGACATGGACATCCCCAGGGACTTGTCCAGCGATGACAGGACTGTTGTGTGAACCTGGTTACCACCATCAGACCTGCTCTGCTGTTCTTCGGGTACTGTGGGACTGCACCCTCACCACTCAGGTCACTGCCCTACATTGCCCCTCCACTGCTGGCTTGCCTTCCCTTGTGGAGCAGGCCCCCCTTGCTGCTCCATGACAGCTTTAAGACCCTGGCAGCACAGAAGGTCAGGGAGTTTGGCTGAAATTACTACAGTAATTGGATGGCGTCAGAACAACAGATACGGCCTGTGGGCTGAAAACAGCTGGAAAAACTGAAAATGGCTACAAACCAGGCAAGTGTCTTTGTGTGTCCCTACAGGATCAGGACCTTGCATTCGTTGCTCTCCTAGAGCTTGCAGCTGACACCCAGACCTTTGTCACCCATAGCCAGGCTAATGGGTACACTGTGCTTCAGCAGTGCCCCCCACAAATGTGAAGCTGGTTCAGAACACGGAAGCTCCTCTGTTAAAGAGCACATTCTTGACACTGGTACTCATAGAGCTCTCTGGCTTGTAGTGCTTTTGGAGCCCTAGGCTGGTGATCAGGCATTAAGTTGAGCCTACAGTTTTTACCTAGAAGTTTGGCATTGAGACAACACATGATGTGTTGAAGAGTTGTCTGTAAAAGACAGGGGCAGCTGGTAGGGTATTCTGTCTGAGTGCTCGCCAGCCTATATTTATTTACTCTTACTACAAAATTAAGGTCTAATGTTTGGGTTTGCTTGTGCCAACTGGGAAAATACATCTTTATTGTATTAAAACCCCTCAACCTTACAGTCTGGAATATTTGTTCGTAGGGAATCCAAACCATTTACTGACCCAGATGCTGTACTGGTGCTGCTCATTGCCTGGGTAGCAGCTATGGTAGTGCACAGCTTAAAACTCACTAGCATGCCTGAAATTGAAGCACAGGCAGGACATCAGCTGTAGCAATTGCAACTGCTGCCTCCCATATCTCTAAAAACCACAAATACAAATACACAGCATGAAGCCTGACAGCTTTCAAGAAGAGTATGGACAGTGGTCTCAGGCACATGGTGTGACTCTTGGGGATGATGCTGGGCAGGGCCAGGAGTTGGACTCAAGGATCCAACTGGGCATATTCTGTGATTCTGTGAAATAGGGAGATAAGCGTTTCTTTGGGGCTAAGAACTGTTCTGAGTGCAGAATTTCAGTCACACAGTGTTGTATTCTGCACTGGGTGTTCATATTCGATATCAAAATTGTATCTTGTGAATAAGCATCAGCAAAAACTCTCATCAGTGATGATATTTGTGACTACTGTTTACCATCCCTTTGAGATGAAGGACCTGATTTGGTGATCAGATACAATCACAAACCTGAAAGTTACACAGACTAGGGAAGCAAGGACAAGACAGAATGCAAGGGATCGGTGCATACAACATTTAATATTTCGAGGCTTTTGTCTTTGTATTGGTTCTGATTTTCCCAGTTACTCATTAGATCACTTATCGAATGACCTTTTATTAGTAGTGGTCACATAGATAAACATGGATATATTAATTGTTAATATAGTTAATCTAGGCATGATTTTTTTAATGTGACTACATTGATATTTCAAATGTATTCAGCTTCTCTTTTTCATGCCAGAAGACACAAGAAGTACTAGGCACAGAAACAAATCCTGAATATAAGCTCTCTGAAAATGCTTGATAACTGCAGGCTTTTTAATAGAAA
Source organism: Platysteira castanea (assembly GCA_013397175.1). Classification (NCBI taxonomy): domain Eukaryota; kingdom Metazoa; phylum Chordata; class Aves; order Passeriformes; genus Platysteira; species Platysteira castanea. The sequence goes on from VYXC01009560.1 coordinate 1,066,096, forward strand.
ATAGTGCCCCCTGTTTCAGAAATTAGGTAGCCAAGTCTGCAGCTGGCTTTTGGACTCATATTAAAGAGCAAAAGTGTACTGTACAAGCTGTTCTGATATCAGATGTGTTTCCTAAATATGCTTTAGGTGGCTTAAAAAATCATTATTCAGTGGAAGCAATCATAGTTTTTAGAAAAGTGATGAGAAACTTGCATGGAATTGTGGCATTTGGAAAATTCAGGTCAAGGTAACCATTCATCAAGGAGTTACCTTCATCACATTCAGCTTTATTTTTAGGAAAGAGGCTGATTGTTAATAGCAGAAGACCAGCAGGCTCTGTATTTACTTCCCGATAAGACTTTAATTTTTGTGATCATGATGCAGCTCATCTAAACGGGATGTAAATGTATAATGTGCTGCCTTTTGACAATCATCTTTGTCCCCTAGTTTAATTACCCATCAGGTCCTTCAGTCCTTCTGATCTGCATTCTGCTGGGGGCATTTCAGTTCCAGTGAAGTTTATAGAAGTCTGAGGCAGGGTGCTGGTGACAAAGCCAGACCTGTTGTTACATAATACGCATATGAAAGATCACCACATTTAAACAGGGTGATGAGGCTGCCCCCAGATCTTCACCATCTTTGGGCAAATTGCAATACTTCTCTCTTCAAGAAAGCCTTCATTTTGTAGGTGTGATTTAATTTCTATTCCACCTTCTCCATGCAGAGGGGGGATTTCACAAAGGAGCAAACAGGAGAATTTCAAACAAATCCACTATGAAATTGCATTTCCAAACAAAAGAAGGAGAGCAGCTACACAGCTGATGTACAGTAGCACAGAGCATTTAGAAAGTGGCCAGTGCATCTAGACCAAAACTTCTAGGTTTTAAAAACAAATCAGAAACCTTGAGCATATACTGGTTTGGAATAAACTTAATGCAGATTTGTTTGTGGTTTTTATTGACCACCTGCATATCTAGGCTCATTTTGTAGCTGTGTGATACCAATGCACATCTAGGATTGCTCGTGGTTTCTGCTTTAAATAAAGATTAGATTTTGAATGATTTCCTGAAGTTTTTGAACAAAATAAATAATAACCTGCAAATTCAGCCTTGATTTATTTTGAGGAGGGAATTTTTTTACTCCTTTGCATTGCTGGTTACTATATTGATTCTTGGCGACAAATAGAGCTGTGAGAAACTTTTTCTCCAAGCAAGTTAAAAAAATAGCATCAAAGAAAAGATATTAAGTGCTAACAGGAGCCAGTTTGCATGTCTTAACACTTCCTTGTTGGGAGTAGGAAAGAAATCCTAAATTTGTCACTGTGCATTTGTTTACACTAACGTGTTATTGCTTAATCACTCCACCATCCCTCTCCCTCATAAACACCCCCATCTGCCTGAAGAAAGAGTCCAATTTAGCAAGGCTGATCGTTTATGATATTAGAAATTAGGAAGGGAGGGGGGAGAGGAGAGGGCAAAAGAAAAAAAAGGAACTAAAGCTTTTCTTCTGTCCTTATGATCCAGGAGTGAGTGATACAGGGGGTTGTTAACTGCTCTGTGTAAAGCTCACTAGGGACTACAGCTGGTGCCAGCTCCAGCATTTAGATTTTGAGAGGATGGGTGTCCAGCCTGCTGGAGGGTAAGATGCCTCTCTGTGTGCTGGATATGATCTATCCTTCAAGGGGAAATGGTTTCAATCACAAAACAGTTGTACTTTTAGGTATGTGAGGGTAGCGTGTGTGAAGTTTCTGTAAGAGACCCTGTAGCATTTTGCTCCCACACAAAAAGTTTTCTTGCTCTTTATATGACTTCAGTTAAATCCCTGAAGGGCCAGAGGGAGGGTCTTTTTTTTCCCTGAATTCTGTTGGTTTTAAGTTGGGCCTACCAAAGTAACTTTACAGAAGAAAATTACGCAGATTTGAGGCCAGGGTTGCTCGAAAAAACAGAAATTAAAGGCTATGCTTTGTCTTAGATGGCTTGTGCAACTTACTTCATATTAACTGCATCCTTTTAGATGTGTTAGGCTGACAGTGCTGGGAAATTAGCTGAGGCCTTCTGACTTCTGGTAGTTTCCCTGACTGCTGGACTACAAACTGGCATGACAGATTGCATCCAGCACAGTAGGCTGCAGAAAGTAGTTAATGGAAAATAGACTGCTTTGATGTTCACTTCTGGTGGGCTGATCCTCTGGTTTAAAGGCTAAACATCCATTGTCCCCAGTAGGAGTTTTCTTTATGAAAAAACTTTCACAAAATCTGTAATTTCCATTTTGTTTTCTGAGACTGTGGTTTGCTCTATTTCTATATTCAGTAGCCAGCAAATATTTCCCAGAGTGATTTGTAATTTTCGGGTCTCTAACTTCAGAGGCCACAGACATGAACTTATTTCTCAGAAATAAGCTAAGCATCTGTCCTCTCCTGCAAAAGCAGATGTCTCCAAAGTATTTCTATCAGAGCAACAGAGACGAAGGCACCTAAACACACTGCCTACTTCGCTGGAAAATGGGGCTAAGCACTGCAGAGATGCACCTTAGAAAACAGGCTGGGCTAGAATTAAAATGGGGGGGAGGGCGAGGAGAGTGAGAGCAAATACAGTAACAGCCTATGATTAGAAATCTTAACAATGACAGTGAGTTCTGCTTAATTCCTAACTGCTTAAAAGCAGGCCTGGGGAAATGCTCTGCTTAGAAATGTCATGGAAAGTGCAGCTGGTCCATAGGCTTTATCATGAAAAGCAAAGGATCTTTCCCATTTTGCAGTAACGCTGCCATTTACTGGGCCATACCACTAGCAATTTGCAACAATGGGAGGGAAAAAAGCTGCCATTTGACCTAGAATGCAATTTTCAACTAATTAATAAAGTGACCATTAGTGCCCGAGGGGATAATAACAGGAATAAGAACAAATTACTGTGGGGTGCAAAGGAGGCTTGGGCATTGTATTGCAAATTTCTTATGGCACTATTCTTTTTTTTCCCCCCCTCACTAATACTTTTAAAGTGCCCCCACTCAACACTTGCTCCTTGTAGGACCCTTGCAAACCACATAAGAATTAGCCCTTCAAAGATCAATCAGGATCTAATTGTTGTTAACAAAGTGCCACCTGGAGAGAAATGTTACAATATACCTTCATTACAAAGCATTCAATCTCTCTCACACTCACAAGTCCTGGCTACAGTACAGACAAAAAGAAGCAGTTGCTAGCATTAAGATCAGGCACCTGCAGTAGCTTGTAAGACATTGCCAGTCCCTGCACAAATATGCTCCTAACATCTCATGAGCCTTGTTAGAACTGCTCTGTTTATGCTTCTTCAGAGCACGTTTTGTTGGGGTCTCTCTATTTGCAGCTCTCTAACCTGTCACTGGAGCCCTCATACTGGTGGGGATGTCAGGAGAAGAAGCTACACCGTTTGCCCTGCTTTTTCAGGATATGCTCTGGTTATGCTCTCAGTAAAGACTCTTCTGTACTTTATGGCCCCTGCTCTAAGTCCCCCCAAGGCAAACGTTCAGGGAGCCTCCAGTGGATTGGCAATGCCCTGGTTTCATTTCTCTGCCTGAATGAGATTTTACTTGTGGATGTAGCACATCCACTATAGGTCCTGCCTGTGGTCGCACTTTGCAGCTTCAGTGGTTAGAATTGAAGACAAGACCCACCAGTGTCTGTCACTTAATGCTTGGACACGTTTGTGGCTGTGTGTCCACAGAAGTTGAAGTCAAATGGTATTACTCTTGTCTGCCCTGAAAATTTCCAGTGGACTCTTTTATAGCAAATTGAAAACTACTGTCCACAGACTCTCTTTGCTCATGCCTTGTTTACAAAGTCAGGGAGTCAGCTTGACTGAGAGCTAACCTCCCCAAGAAACTAACAACAAACTCTAGTTTTTGATCAGTTAATCTGTCTGTTGTGGCCCGCACAAAGAAGGGACAGACACTGGTACCTGGAAGCAGGTAAGGGAACACAGGACCTCCCCTTCCCTGAAGGGGAAGGACTTGCTCCACATTAAGGTGAAACCCGTCTCGCTTCCCAAAAGCATTTTGTATAACTTGTTTGGGTTTGGGGTTTTTTTTAGCAGTGGGAGATACAGAATCATAGAACAGCCCAGGTTTGAAGGGGCCTTGTAAAATCACCTGACCCAACCTTCCATGGGAGAAGGAGCCCAGATGAGATTGTGTAGCACCCTGTCTGATCACATCTTGAAAACCTCCAGTGACGAGGACCCTACCACATCCCTGCAGAGGTTGTTCCAGTGAATGATTGTTCTCATTGTAAAGAAGTTATTTACTATACTGAAATGAAACCTTTCCTGACGCAACTTGTACCCCTTGCCCCTTATCTTCTCCCCATGGATCCTTGTGAATAGAGAGCCTCTGACCTCTTTGTAGCTGCTCTTTAATTTCTGGAATACTGTGATTAGGTTCTCTCTGAGCCTTCTCTTCTCCAGAGAGGAAAGACTTCACTCCTTCAGCCTTTTCTCATGGTGCAGGTTTCCAGCCTTTTGATGAACTTCATGAATTCCTTTGGATCCTCTCCAGTCTTTCAGTGAAAGACTCTTCTTTTCTCTTTCTTGAGCTATGAGGACCAGAACTGGACACAGTACTCTAGATGTGGCCTGACAAGTGCTGTGTGGGGTGGGGTAACTGCGTCTCCATCTCTGCTAGCAATGCTCCAGCAGATGCAGCCCAGGATCCAATTTGCCTTTGTTGCTGCTGCAGCATTCTACTGACTGCTGCCCAGCTTGTTGTCACCAGGACCCCCAGGTCCCCTCCAGCAAGGCTGCTCGCCAGCCACACAGATCCTGGCCTGTACAGGACACTTTGGTTGTGTTTCCCCAGGTGCAAGGCTTGGCTATTTTGTTTGTTAAACTTCATACTCTTTTTGCTATCCCAGTTTTCCCTTCTGTCCAGATCTTTCTGTGAGATGTGTCTCCTGTCTGGCATGTCCATCTCGCCAGCCAGTTTAGCGTCATCAGCCATACAGATTAACTTTTGACAAGTAGGTGCCTTACAGTAGGAATGATGGCTGCAGGGAGTCAGAATGAAGGCGGGGCACAGGAGAGAGAGAGAACCTTTATTTCAGTAAGCATGAATGTCCCACTCATTCTGAGGATCAGGAAGTTGGAGAGTGAAGGAGGGGTGGAAGCAATCTCCCCTCTTCTGTTCCTTGCTCAGATTACCCATCCGTTCAAGTCCTTATCCATACTGCTTCTGAGAACTGAGGGACTCACTAGAAGGGAATACTCAGGTACCTTGGCCAGGTTAATTCTTTAACAGATGGACGTGGAGGCAGGAACTTCTGGAGATCTAAGCAATGTTAACAGCCTTTAGCTGCTGGTTTTCCTAGAAAAACTACCTCTGTCCAGAAATAGCACAGTCAGGGCCTGTTCTGTTGGATAAATAATCCCAATGCCCCCCTTGCCTCATATTTTGGAATACATGTAGTGCAAATAGAGATACAAAAAAAAAAAATTTAACTCATAAAAAGCACATTATATGAAACCAAACCAATCCTTCTGGATCTTGAAAGACTTCTTTTGTTAAATGTCATTCCAAGTGTTCTTAACTGGCAGACACTGGCTGTATGTGCTCACCCTGCAGCTCTTTTGCAAACAGTCGGCATTATTGCTGCAATTAAAACACATGCTTTGGATTTTTCATTTCGACTTTGGCTATCATTGACTGTCTTCCACTCCCACGTAAGAAGACCGTTCATCATGAAGGATCTGCACTCCTTTAACCTTGGTGAAGGTTTGCCAGAGGACTAAATGGTGACAATTAAAATACAGTCTTTGGTGTAATTGGGACAGTGAAGCTGCACCAAACTAGTAAGAATGTACAAGCTCTGGTTGTACATGTAGTGGAGGAAAGGAACAAAGCATCCCCTATGACTCAAAGACCATTCCCCAAACAGCACTAAAAGAGATGGACTTCCAAGAGCACAGTCCCAGACTTGCAGATTGCCTTTTTGATACTGAAAGTCATTGATGGCATAAAGCATGACACAACCCAGAGCATAAAATGGTCATCTCTCAGCAGTTTGGCATCCTTGTGCTTGAAATTAATAAAAAAAAAGCTCAGCTACTCAGTCTCCTCAGGTTAAATGTGTTCTTAAGTGGCTTTGCTAGAGTTGCAGTGCTTTCCTCTGGAAGACAGCAACAAGAGCACACACTTGGGATGCTTTGCTCCTTAAGCAGCACTCTGCAGTTTGTGTGTGTCTGTCCACTCACTGACACACACTGTTCATTGGGGAGTTCTCACTGAACATGTGTTTTCAGAGTTGATGAGTATCTAATTTGTTCTGCTGTAAGAGGATTCAATCTAATCATTAGGATGGGGCTCAGAGTTAGGAAACCTGATTGATTCCCCTGCACCTTCCTCGATCTGTCACTTACTAACTCTATGTCCTTGCTCAAGATATACCAGAATCTTGTGACACCCACTGCTGTCGGCTGGAGCTCAACCTGCCATGTTTAGAAGTTTCCAGGAAGCTTAGAGACACGGGAAGTGTTTGCTGCAGTGCATAGCCACTAAACATGTGGAGTGTTCCCCCAGTAACTCTGTAGTGCTGAGGCCAGATACTGAGCTGTGGAAAATTAGGAGCCACTTGAAAATATCAGCAGTTGACTCCCTGTGCAGCTCTTTGCTAAAGAGCTGTATTCACCTCTCAGAGAGATTGTGGTTTGAAGAAGGGCAGGAGGTCCTTGAGCAAATTGGGCTATACAGCTGCAGAGCATCTGGGTAAAGCTCCAGAGAAGAAACTGTGAATAAACAGGAGGATGTACAGGGGGTTATCCAGACTGCAAATCTCTGACCAAATTTATGCTTTCCAAAGAAAGGCACAAGGAGCAGAGATGGAAGCATTTGCCATTTCCAAAACAGCTTGGCAGTCCCCCAGGACTGCAGACAGGCTTCACTGGAGAGTCTGTTCTTCTGCTGACACAAGAGATGGATGTACATAAAAGTCCCATTAGCATTGAAGGGAGGTGCCTGCTAAACTTTCCCACGCGCTAGCGAAGGGAAAGGCTTCTAAAGGTATCTCACGAGGTAACAGAAGGCTGTGGCTGCACATGTTGCCTTTCTTTAGTATCTGCCTGTGATACAGCTGTACACTCACACCACTTGGAGGTATCTACTTGACATCTTGCTGTCTATCACAAAGAGGCACTTTGGAGCCAGGCAGCATGCTTGCCCATTATCCTCAGTGCAAGTCTATAAATATACAACTTGTGTGTAACCTGTTACATACTGATTCTCTGGGTCCCAGATCGATCTGTTGTTGATTCCAAGGACTACAATCTCCTCTGATTCCTATTTTTTATTGAATGGTCATCAGCAGAAATATAAGTTGTGTTGTTTTTTTTTTTTCCTTTTGTGGCTGTTTTTCTGTCTTTTGTAGCAAGCATTAAAGTTTATTTTAGGCTGAGGAAAGTTATGCCCTTTGTGACAATATGTTGTGGAGCTTTATTTAATCCTCTGGGGTATTTGGGTGCATTTTTCTGGGGGAGGGATAGAAAGAGTAAAAGAAAAAGCTGTAGAAATAGTGGAACTGGAGATCTAGACTCCTAGAAGGTGGCAATCTGTTAATTAGTGTTCTTGGGAAAACCTGTCTGTGATGAAAATAAAGCCCCATCGTTAAAACGCAGTGCATTTTCCTTTTCTGCCCCTGAATGTTGTTAACAATGTTGCACTCTGGTTAAGTAAAAATCTAAAACTGCAGTGAAGTGTTAGTAATCGGTTCCTGAGCAGATTCCCTAATGCTATTCACTTTTCCCTGCTAATCTTCCTGTGTGAGTTATAACAATGCAGCACCAAATGAGAAGGAAATGTCAGGTTATGTTTCAGGGCCAGCCTCCTGCCCACCCTCCATCTGTGCTGATGTCAGTGCTTATTGGAACATATGCTGCCTGTTGCTCACTGACCATCTGTTAGCTGAGCTGATGAAGTGTTCCCGTTGCTGGGACAACCCGGCCCTTGATTGCCAGTGGCACCGCAAACATTTTCCGCTCAGGTTTCACTTCTATCTGTGCTCTGGAATGGCAGCTCCGCCATGGTAGGGGTTACCCCATCCCTGCGTTTTCCCTCGACCTGAGCAGGGAGCACAGTCAAAATTCAAGGAGCAAGTTTTAGGGAAAACTACTAAAAGGCTACAGCAGAGTTAATGTGCCTGTGAATTAACTGTTGGCATTACAGCTGGGCACAGGGGCAGGGATGCTTTCCAGTGGGAGCCCAGGGTTGAGGGAGCATGTATGGTAGCGGTTAGAAAATTTTTGTGATGAGACTGTGACTGGCACCACACAGAAACAGCCACAGCCCTGAAGACATGCAAGGCTACAGAGGGATTTTTGGAGCCAAGCAAAAGGCAAGGGGTGGGCTACTTTCCCCTTGGTTAAGAGTCACTTGTTCTGAGACTTCTGCATGTCGTAGTTGTGCCTGACAGCCACAAATCTTTTGGACACAACTGAATCCAAATGTAACAATTTTTTTATGGTGTGGGCCTCAGTTTAAGCCATAGTGGTGATAAAACCATTTGCCCGCACACAGCCTTTTAGCAGCTCTGTCTGGTGAGCTTTCCCCCTCTCTTAAAAATGTCTACAAACATTAATCAATCCTCATGACAAGGCTGTGGGGCTGGCAGGTGGTATTCCCACTTTACAGAGGGAGAAGCAAGCGTGAGAGCTGGCACGAGACGCGCGGCATGCCCACCTCCCAGCCTCGCCTGCTGAGATCACTAGACCAGATTGCCCTTCATTACACACCAAGAGCCCCAGCTCTGCCATGGTGCCAAGAGGAGCTGCATTCCAGACACGAGGGCTGAGAAGACTCTGTCCTGTAGTTCATTCCATCTTATATGTGAAGGGAATAGAGCAGCATCTGATAAATGAACGCTGTTGGTGAAGCTGACCACGATAGATAGGGTGAAATGTGACAGCTATTAAGATATGGAAAGTCCAGATGCTTGGGAATGTTAAACTGAAGCTGTGAAATGTCTTGGTCTTTCACTTTCTGTATTGGTATTCCTCATTGTTTTCCTCCCTGATCCTGGGGTTTTTGTTCCTGGATGACAGCAGTCACTTACTTGATCTCTCAGCCCCGACTATGGAACTGAAGACTATCCCATCTCCCTTCCATTTTTCTCACTTCCCTTCCCCCTAGCCTTGCCTCTTTCAAGTTTTCTGAAAATCTTTTCTCAGCTATACTGTCCCTTTGCAGTCCCCAGCTTGCAAAAGCAAACTTTTTAGTCTTTTATCCAACCTATCCTTTCTGTTTCCTACCTCAATCCAGTCATTCTGTAGCCTGGCCAGTCAGCTGTATTCTGGCTGGTCTTTCTACCAGCTCCCCTTGTCCCTCATGCTTCTCAAATCCTCTTTTCTTCTGTTCCTAGCATAAAAATCCTCTTCCCATTTTTGAATGCATCCTGTCAGGTATCTATACCATCTTTTTATAAGGCTAAGTTGTAAGTTTTTTCAGAAAAAAGGCTCTTTATTTTTCATCCTATGCATCAATTATTGTTTTAATTAAATGACTGAATAGTACAATAATGTTGTGTGCTCTGAGACTACATGACGTGTGGTACAGCTGGATAAGATATGATCCATTCTGACGTAATCCTAGGTGTTAATAATAATGTACAATTTCAGCAAATGTTGCTATTTCAGGATATTCTGGCAGAACAGGCTGGTTTTACTCACCCCAGGGACAAGCATATGAACAAATTACCACAAAGCCAGCGAGGGTGGGGATTTACATTCCCTCATCTGCTTTGTGGTGAGTGCCTGAGTGTTGGGTCTTATTCTGTGGCACGTGTGAGGTAGTGCCCTGTGCTTGTGTCGAGCCGCAAGCCGGGCCTCTTACCTTGCCTTTATTGTGGGTATGATAAAAGCATTTATCTGCAGCTTATCACAATTACCACAACGGAGCCTGAGCACTCTAAATTCAAACCCTCTCTTGTGGCAACTTGTTTCATGCCAGTCTGCGTTTAAATCCACTTTGGTGTCCTTGTTTGTTGCCAGAATGGTGCAAATGTGCCAGCACATAGATGAAAATTGGGCCAATCTTTTCTCCTCTCCAAGAATGTCATAGAGCTTGGGAGTTTTGGTATCTTTACAGACCTAGACAAGTCTGCATTTTGAATCAAAACAACACAGAATTGAACACTTTGCTTCAAGATTTGACAGCTTGATTTTCCCTGAGTCCAAAAATGTGAAGGAAAAGTGATATCATAAGCTGTTGTAAGTCCAGCCCCTAGCAGGATTTACAGTTCCCAACTGAAAGTGCTATTTTTACCCAGGGCAGAACTGCACATTTTGTGCAGTTTTTAGGCCTAGATTAAATGGTGGCACTGCTTTCTACAAGTGCTGAGAAGATAGATCATGCTGTGGCTCAGCTGAGTGCTATTTGAACAGCCAGAGTGGTCAATTAAAGAGCTTTGAAGCCTTGAGATGCTACTAACAAAGTGAGATGAAGCATATGCCTGTACTTTACCAGAAATGTCCAATGTTTGTGCATTTCCAGGGAAGTGTAGCGGCCAAGGGTCATGTTGCAACTCCAGATAGTGACTCCCTTGCTGCCTTCATGGGCACCAATGGAATGGTTACTGTTCTCCTCTTAAGCAGTGCTGGAGGTCCCTGGTACTGTGCCTGTTTACAGCACTGGAAGGCAAATTGTAGACATCTTATTGCAAGCATGGGTGCAGGGGTCTGAGGCACACACACAGCCTCGCCCTGCCGAGGCAGGGGCTGGTTATAAATTGCCTGTCTGATGTTCCTTGGGCAGGTGTATCAGAGCCAGTTACAGAAGTACTGCTGGGCTGCTAGGGAAGTTCATCAGCTGGGCAATGTTTATTGACACCTTTAGAGAAATACTGATTTTTGCCAGCCAAGAACCTGATCTCTGCTGTGGCTGCAGTGTCAGGCACTCAGAGCTCTGCTTAATCTCAGCTTTAACACATTTCCTGAATCTGGATGTCTGGATCCCGTAAGAACAATAAATGCTTGCACTTCTGTGCTCTAAGGTTGGCAGTGAGGAGCTGTTGTGTGTGCTTTTGTGAAAAAATCCTGTCCTCACCACAGTGCTGGGGGCAGGCTGCCACCAAGATCAGTCGCACGAGGATTTGCTCTGCACTGCCTGGGCTCTGGAGATCACTCTCTGCACAAATTAATTAAAAGATGCCTTAGGTAGGTGTCCAGCCGGCACAGAAGGAACCCAGCTCCGTTACTAGTCTGCAATCCCCAGTTTTCCAGCTGTCACTATGTAATACGGTCTCCCCCTCACGTAATTCCTTCCTGTAGTCCAATAGAAGTCCTTTAAAGAAGAAAAAAAGAAAGAAAGAGGAACAACAAGCAAGTAATCCTGTCATACGATCTGCCCCAGTAGTTTGGGGCCTGTTTCTCTTTCAGGGGCTGTGAGCATGCTTTGAGGTGCACAATAGAGATGCCTTCTCCATTGACTGGGGAGCTCAATGAGCCAAACTGGGCAGCGGCCCCGGGAACAGCAGCAGCAGCAGCAGTGGTGCAGCACAGTAAAGGGCCCAACTGTTAACTGATTTAACACTCTGCCAGCTGCAGTCCCTGAGCTCTGAGAGGAGCGGCGGGCCTTTGAATATTACCTTTCAGCCAATTAGACATATGTCACTTCATAAAACCTCTCGTGTGCGCTCCCGTTGAGGGGAGGATCTGCTGGGGTGAAGGAGGAGACTGCGTTACCTGCTGCCCTCCCGGATGCACCATCCCTCCCTCCAGGAGGAATTTCTAGTTGTTTCTGGCATTATTTTTAGCACTGATGCAAGTGCTTGGAGAGGGGCATGAGGGAAAAAGAATGATTCTTGGAGCTCCAAGCGTTTTCCAGTCTTAGAGGCTGCCTGGGAGAGGAGGCTTCTACAGCAAATGCGGATCATTAGATTGAAATGAGACCTCTTTCATCCCTTGAACACTGAGATGGTTAACATCATCATCTGACTCTGCCTGAGTTTGCTTCCCGTATAAAAAACCCTGATCTCAAAGCAGCTTTGGATTCAGGTGAAGCAAATGAGTATGCAGATATCAGAGGACTGCAGATGCTGAATGCAAAAGCTTAGCCTAACAATCAATTTCACCAAAAAGCACGTCCGTAAAGTTGTTACTAGTGAGCTGCAACTCAGAGAGAGCACTGGAAGCTGTCTGCTTTGTCCAAAGGAGATGCAGCAGCAGCCACTGTACCACTGAGTCAGCCAACACAGCCAGGGTCTGCAGGGGTGGGGGGTACATGGGACATGAGTGTCATGGATGCTTATTTTCAGAATCAGTGTGGAAGGAAAAAGTGTTTACCTAGGTCAAAGAAGAGATATACTACTTTTTACTCCTTCAGATTAATTGAATATTTTTATTACAGTAAGGCTGAAATTATTATTTCAATCATGTCAGTTTCTTTATGCTCCTTATTTTAAAATAGTCAAAAATACAATATTAAAAGGCATATTAATTAATGATAAAATATGGCAGATTATGGTAAGTTTTAAAAACAACATATTTATTAAAATGTGTTTAAAATAATTTGATTACAAAAGTCAATTTACTTTAATAACATGTTAATTGAAGCTAAGAAGCTGTGACAAAATTAATAAAATTAAAATTATAAGGTTTTTTGTTTTTTTTTTTTTTTTTGCATTGCAATGTAAAAATCAAAGCATCCTGGAGATGGGGGCTCTAATAGACAGAAAGACATTTACTTTAAAATCCTGACCTAAAGCTTTCAAGCTGGCACTTGTTGCTGATACTGTTAGTGAACAGAAATGAGTGAGCCAGAGCTGTGTGAAGAATGTTGTTTTTCCCACTGGAGATGAGAGACCTTCATGGGGTTTGCACACTATCAGAGCTCAACAAGGAACTGTGTGTGGCATGCAAGAAAAGAAGGGATGGTTTTGGTTCCGTAACTTGGGAGAGAAGTGCTGGAACTGAGTTAGGCTGGTCTCTGAATCAGAGTGTGAGCAATTTATTCAGCTTTGGCTTTTGGTTTTTGGTTTTCTTCCTCAGTATCTTCAATCATCTTCACAGTAGGATGTTCTCTGCTTTAAACTTTCGATGCTCAGTAATCTGGCAGCAGTGATTGTCAAGGACAATGAGACAAGGTGGATTTTGAGGTTATCCAAATGTACAGGAGTAGTCTTCAGGTATTCAGTCCTTTTCACACATGAAGAAAGCCTTGAGCTTAGTTTTTGAAAAAGAAACTCTCTTTTCCAAAAAACTCTTCCCTTGCAGTGTTTTGACCAGCTTCAGGCGGTGATGACAGGATTATGGAGTGGTAATATATAAGCTGAAATGAGAAGCTATTTGGAAGCTCTCAGGATTGTAGTCAGACAAATAATTTAAACTGGCATAAGTTGTCAGTATTGATAGAAGCAGTAGATCCACACTTCCTCTGCTTCTGACTGCTTGTTCTCACCATTGTGCTATTCTCTTCCTCTCAGTACTTTTACTAGCCTAATGGTGAACTGGAGCAGATTCAGCTGGAGCTGGGAGAGCACAAGGGTGGACCTGAATCTACTTTCCCCAGTCTAATTCATTGCATGACTACACAAGCTCTTGTTTCAGTAGGCAGGACAAGGTACCACCAGGATGGACGGTGACATCCAGGACATTTTTCCCTGTGTTAGTACTGTCTTATTGTCTCTACTGAAGTTTATTTAATTTCCATTTAACAAGGACAGTTTCCCATTCTCAGCAGCTGAATCACCTTTCAAAAGAAGAGAGCCGAGGAGATCTTACAAAGCACAAGGGTCTTGTCCAGCCAACCTCTGGTGAGCCAAGGTCAGGCATTCCTCTTGCTGATGGTTCCTGTGGTCAAAATTCTTCTGAAGCTCCCTGCAGGTGTTGCTGCCTCTAGACTTTGTTTAGATGTGAAAGCTTCCTCAGTGAGGTAGCTCAGTGCTGCTAAGCATGCTTTTGTTGACAACTGTTACTTTATCAGAGTACATAGTTCTTGGGTAAAAAAGGGACTCTGAACACAAGTAGGGAGCTGATAATTTTAAATATACCATAATATACAACATTTTATTTTCCCCCTGTGGAATCATGCCAGATATTTGCTTCATAGGTCTTGTATAACATGATTATTCTCTTTTTATAGCTTTCTCTGCCAAATCTTCGCTTCACTTCACTTGCAAGATCAAGTGATCTTGCAAATTGCTCATTTTCACCATCAGTCTTTTACTTGGTATAGTTTGGAACTTGCATATCTCTGTGCACTTGAACCCATTACTAATATATAAGCATTCATCAGTTTGGCAGGAATGGACATTACACATCTGTAATTCATAAGCTTCAAGACAGTTTTGGGTGATGATGATTCAGGCATCCACTGAATGTCCAAATTCCCGTTGGCACCAGTTGTCCAGCCATAACTCGCTGGATCCAGCAGAGTGGGTTCACATTGCAGGAATCATCTCCAAATTCCTGCTTAATGGTTTGCATGCAGTTCATGCTGGAATAAGCAATCTTTGCATGGGGGAAGCTGGCTGGAGTCGATTTCATCCCTTTTGGCAGGAACGGATTGATAATGGCATCAGTTGTTGCACTTTTAGGGACAAACAGATGGCATGTGAATTCTTGTAATTTCTCAAAGAAGCCTGGTGAAAGCTCCCAGGGTTGCCCAAACGCTGAGAAGTTATATTGATAATGGCATTTTCTTTGCATGAGTTCTAGGGCTCCCAGTTTTCCTTTGTCTGAAAAAAACACCAGCAGCACTGCATCCCCAGAAGACGTGCAGGCCAATCAGCGCCCTGCATGCGTCAGTCCCGGGGGAGCTCGCTATTATATTACTGTCAGTGAGTGATGCTTTGTGTCTGTTTTCTGACTTTCTCATGCATTAGCCAAGATCTATAATTCTGCTGGGCTTTGCCCATTGTTAGAGCGTGCAGTATAACACGCATCTTCCTTCTTTGAGAATTCCTGTCTTCTTGTGGTGGTCTCTGATTAGGAAGAAAGAGAGGATCACAGTGGAATTGAGATGTACTTTACTGTCATGATTTACACATATACACACACACACACCCACACACACATGCCCCATCTGTAAACAAAGAATTTCATGAGATTTGACTTGCTGATGGGACAAGAGAAAAGTTTGTCTCTAATTTGGATTTCATGTCCTGCAGTTGTGTCCTTGAAATATTTGCGGATAGTGGATCATCTTGGATTTCTCAGTACCTTTTGTTGTTATTGTCTGGTAAATGCTTAACAATGTTTTAACTTTATGACTTTCTGCACCTTTGTATAATTCAAATGAGCAGAGATGCCTTGTTAACACCACTCAGCCTTTGGACAAGTCTTTGTTAATAACACAGACAGATGGGATAGTGATGGTTTCAGGGGGGCTTTGGTG
Source organism: Platysteira castanea (assembly GCA_013397175.1). Lineage (NCBI taxonomy): Eukaryota > Metazoa > Chordata > Aves > Passeriformes > Platysteira > Platysteira castanea. The sequence continues at coordinate 1,081,423 of VYXC01009560.1, forward strand.
GATTGCTTTTTTTTTCCCATCTGACTAAATAAACTGAGTCTTAGTCAAAGAGGTTTATCCGTTGCTCTGTTCTTGCTGATGGGCTTAAGTCTTCCTTCTATCCTGTTAGCATTGTATGAAGAAGCCATGTGCGTTCGACTTAATTCAGTTCTGAGAACCGAAAAGGCCACAGCTCACTCTCACTGCCTACTTTGATGTCTGCTGTCCTCCGTAAAACTGCTCCACACAGCACCACTTGGATGCCTATTGATTTTTACTTGGTTGCTTTCAGCTCTGTGTTCGGCACTAAATTACCTTTGGCAAGCATATCCATCAACAAGTTGTCTAGATACATGATTTGTTTTCCCTTTGTCACCCTGGCTGATACATACCTAGTGTCTCCTTCAAACCTGGTCCTTTGGGCTCCAAAGGTTTTGTTTCTCAGCTGAGCTATTATTGATTGATTTCTAATTTTTCTCTTTCAATAGAACCACTCTTGTTTTCAGATAAAAGTTGCTATCATATCTGAATTGACTTTATGAAAAATGCAAAGATCACTTGGTATGTAAAAGAGTTTTTTCCTGTAAAATATTCAAAATTTGGATTATCCATTTGGTATTTTTCAGTGCTGTTATTTTGGTTTCCTTTTCTTGAAAGTAAAATAGCAAAACCACAAGATATTAGTGAACTCTTGCAGCCACAGTTGCTCTACTGAAAATGGCAAGGATCCTGGTTGTTTGCAGTGTTCCTTACTTGTGCATCAGCACATGGTGTATTACATAGTACAGGCGATTGCTTGTCCTCTGTCTTGTCTAGTATTTGAGGTGGGGAGAATGTTTTGGAGCACTGTGGGTTTTAAGTTTTGTGCTTCTTTTCTTATTGAAGACGAATTCATACTACGTGGATCCTGGTTTTTTATTTTTCTAGAAGTGTCTGCCTTTGCAGCCACTGTTGCTTTAACTCTTTGACCCAATGATACCCCAAAAGATCTATTTTTGGCCATGGTTATTCATACTTTTCATAATCCTAAATATGTGATGCTTCACTTTTGTTTCAGGCAACATCCTGGAACAGACTCCGGTTGCAGATTTAGGCAATTTTCAAAAGAGTATTTTCAAATGAACAGTCAAATGAGGCTTTAGCTTAGAGCTTGGCATTCCAAAATTGTGTGAAGTGTGTGCGCTTTCTGTGTTGTTTCAGAAACACTGGCTCCTCCTCTCTCCACTGCTTACTTTCACTGTTGTAATGAATGTGCAATAAAAGATGTGTATAGGAGGCAGCAGCAAATTTCACCATCATGTAAACATAAACAGGATGAGCACATGTATAGTGAAAACTGACATCGTGGCGTTCAGTTTTCGTTTATTTTATTGCCACCTTGGAAAAGCTACCCAGATTGACAGCAGTAATTTCATCAAACTGCTAAAACACGAAGATAAGTTCTGTAACAACAGCAAAAACAAAAAGATAATGAAAAGTCTGATCATTCATATGAAAATAAGATATAATAAATCCATTGCTGTTTGAATTATACCACTTAATTACCAGAGTCATTGATTAAGAACAAGGGTGCTCTATTTCCACCTCAGAGAACACTCAAACAGGAGTAGGAGGAGGAATACGGATACTCTTTACACTGTCCCTGACTTCCCTTAACCACACAGAGGGTGTGAAATTTTAGCAAAAAGGCAGTATTCGACAACTCAGTAAGATACAACAGAAATAATGCAAACACGGATTTCCATCAGAACAAATAGCTTTCATTCAATGCTTTACTTTATTCAACTCACATAAATTTCTGATATTAGTATTATTTTTCTGTCTCCCCTTTAGAACCAGATAGACAACTCCCCTGTTACTGGATTTTCAAATCTATATATTCTTGAAAACTGAAACCTTTCCATTCATTCTTTACCGTCTCTGTAATAAGAAGTGACTAGATGGATCTGGACCAGAAAATTGTTGAAATGGATATGTTCCTGGGAAGCATTTCATCTTTAACGAAACAACATATTTGGCAAAAATTTATGTCATCGCAAATGCCCTCATTAGGCCTAGAGAGCAGTATTTGGTAGTGCCATAAATGAAATAAATATTACCCTCAGAAAGCAACAACCTGTGCAGAACACCATTAATGCAGTTCTCCCACTCACCTTTCTTTGATCACCTGCACTTGGATGGGAGGTTTAATGGGTGGACAAACGTACAAGACTAAATAATCTGGTTAATAAGGCAGATTGACTGCCTGTATAAGGCTTTGTATTTTTGCTTGGATTTGTACGTTTTAAAAGTCCTGTAATGAACAAGGCAGGGAAACTTGAGAATCATCCATCTAAGGAAATTAGTTAAAAATTTAATGGAAGAAATTCATGACAAGAGTAGAGGAACTGGAGGAGCATGATGTCTGCAGTATTTCTCCTTTGTGTTTGTATGCTCTCATGTTTAATAAAATGTTGGCTTTAGTCAATGTTGGCTCTGAGAGACAAATGTCTCTCAGACATTTCTCATGTCTGAGAAATTTGTAATGTCTCCCATACAGATTCCCTGCACCTAGTAAGTTTTAGCATGTGCTAGGTACTTGTCTTCAATGAGGCCACAATCAGGACCACCTTCCTCAACCCAAGTGTCTATTTACATGAGATTTGTAGGAATTTAATAACTTCTAGTATAATTTCAACTTCCATTGAACCTGGTAGAGAGAGGCCAGTTAACTTGAAGGCCATTAAGAGAGTTGAGTGTACATGAAGATAAGCAAACGTGCAGAAAAATTATTGAAAAAACTTTTTAAAAAATAAACTTGGCTTAAAATGGTTGTTAAACATCAGGCTCTTATCTCTGTGCAATAATATTCAATTCTCCTAGCTGCAGTTGTGAATCCTTGATGCCTTGGGCAATTTCTTATCTGCTGATATGTCCATTTCAGAATTTGATGTGAAGGTCACTTTTTCTAACAGCTTGTTTCCTTTGAAAATTTAGGCAGGTGCAATGAACATAGACATAGGTCTCCAAATGTGAGGTTTTGTTCTATTTCAAACATGCTCCACATGCTTAAAACCATTGGTCATTCTTGCCTTTTTTTCCCTATGCCTTGGAAAACTTGAGAGTCAAACACAGGTACTGTATCTGTCTTAGAGCAGAACAATTAAGGTAATAAGCCAAAGCAGCCACTCCGTCTATGCAAAGCAGAGCTGAGGAAAATAGGAGGAATTTCTTGCTATGAAAGAAGTAATTGAAGTTACCTCCATACTCTCAGTAGCTGCTGTCAACTTGAGAATTTAGCCACATGCAAACCAAAAAGAACAATGCCAAGCAAACGGAAATGGGAAAACAAGGCATTTAAGACTATCCCAGAGAAGATTAAATGAAGATCCCACTACAGGAACCCTTGACACTCCAGCCGAAAGCTTAAGAGACTGCCCTGAATTAGACGTGTCAGAAAGCAGAGCTAACAAAAGCCACTGTGCCCAGCAGGCTGAGCCGTGCTCCCTGGAGGCCTCACTGTCCATCAGAAATTAGTCACTGGGACAGAGGAGGTGAAAGAAGGAGAGCCCTGCAAGTCGAGTGAGCAACATGGGTGGGAGGTGTCCCTCAGGAATTGCTGCGATAGCCCCATTCAGAGCAGGGCTATGAGGTAACTGCTGGCAATAGGGTGTGCAACAATATTTGAGATCTGATCTGCCACGTAAAAATACAGATGTTACTGAAATAAATCATCTGAGGTGCTTAGACATGCTGGAATAAATGTCAAAATTGTTTGGCTGTAGAGAAGCACTACGGCAGGAGTGAAGAGTAATATTTTGCACTTGTCTTTTTTCAGCCCTTTGTTCCCTCAATATTTCCATTGTGGTGGGATTTGGACCATAGTGGGACATGTTGATGCCACTCACACTCATCCCTTTCATGGCAGCCAGTGGCTGGTGACACATGGGAGTGATGGCCCTCTTGCCCCATAGCTGCTGCAGCTCAGGGTTGTTGCTGAGGTTGAGGAATGGTGGAGACACTGCTTTATACTTAAGAGTTCAAGTTCAGGGCATTCCTGGAGAGTTCCTTGCAGACATTGTGCCATAACACTACTTGTAAACATATTTCCACCTGAGATGTATATTTTCTAAATTTTCCATCTCTCAGGTCCTGAAGATAGGTATTGGTAGTACTGTGTGTTGCTGATTCATCGGTGTGTTCAGCTGGGAGGTCTGCACAGGGAGGCTGGGGCAGGGCTCCTGCTAGCAGGGCTTGGTGAAATGCGTAACTCAGCAGATGAGTGTGGTTCTGTTCAGCAGGATTGATTCTGCAGAGTGCTTTGTGTCACTCCTCTCAGGCACACCACGATGCAACACTCAGGAGCAGATACTTCTTGTCATTAACTCCACTAGCTACTGGTTTTCTAACCCTTCCCTTCATCTGAGTGTCAGATTTTTCACTTGCAAATATCTCCAGAGCAAGCCTTCTCATCCAGAGGAAGCAGAAGGAAATTGCCCTCCTTAATGAGCACGGGCTAAAAGAGGAGGAATGCTTCCTGTCCTCTACGAACACAGTTGGTCTATCATAGATGCTGTTTGATGTGCCTGAACTTCTCCTTCAAACAGACTGTAAAGCCAGCGTCCCGACTCTTTCTTTTGTTACTTTTCACAGCTGGCAAGTGCCAACTTGCTCATTGCAGCTAAATTCCAGCTGAATTTGGAGTAACTGAACTTCTCCATCTTATTCACATGGTGGTTTCAGTTCTCTCTTGCAAGTGTTGCCCTGACCTGTGTAGCACTTCATAGGCTAAGCTGCTTCCTTCTGCCACACTTGCCAAGGGCAGTCTCATTTCAGCAAAAAGTTTGTTTTGCACGGCATTACCTACAGGCTCAATCCGATGGGGTTCTTACTCCAGCTGGTGCTTCCCTTGCTTTCCATAGAAATGTTGTGAAGAGAAGGTTAAGGTAAAGACTGCAAAATGCCTCCAACCCTAGGCCTAAAGACAATCAGACTCTAGTGCAAGTACTGAACTTAATTTCTTCTCTTCAGCCCTGGGAGACTGAAAAGGCTGCTCTGTCACCAGCCAGGGGCAGCCATGGGGTCTGGGTCTGTATGTCCCTCACATAAAGCAGTGCTGTGGGATTCACAGACTTAAAATAGCCTGTGTATGGATGTTGTCATCTTTCTGTATCTTCAGTAGGCTAATAGAAAGGCTGATGGGAAAAATCTTGGTGTTTGTTTGGTTGTTGTTGTTGTTGTTGTTTTTTAGTGACCAATAGGTCAGCTTTAAAAAAAAAAGTTTGACAGGTTTAAGTAAGAGCTCAAAAAGATCCTGGAAACAGAGGCACTTCTGAGAACTCCAAGTGTGAAGCTGTAAAGTCTTCATATGCTAAAAAAAAGGATCTTTAACACTTCAGCATTTGTCCTTTATTCAGCTACCTTGTGTTGTTGCAAATCCAGTGAGAGCTGAAAACAGGCAGCCTCTTCACAGTGACTTTTTTTTTGGCTGTTTAATAAACATACACTAGATACAAATTTAGCCAATAAAAGGTTCATGTAGTATGTATGTATGTATAATACATGCACAAAAGGGCTATTCAAAATGCATAGCAACCACTCGGCAGGGTTTAATTTTCCTTAACAGTTTTCCATTTTCCTTTAAATTTGAGATGGGAGTGGGGGGTAGCAATCAGAATCCTTGGCATAAATAGGATAATAATAAGGAAGTTCCTGGTATTGTTGATGTAACAGTTCTTAGCAAAGCATACAACTGAATTCAGATAAAAGAAAGTTTCTTATTAAAAGGGACTGCATGAATGAAAAATGTGAAAAGTTATTGGAAATTCCTCATAGCTGTAAAACACTGTTGTGTTAATCATATGAGAAATTAAAAACTAGCCGATATTTTTGTAACACATTTCTTCGTTTGGTTGACACTTTTAAAAAATACATTTTAAACACTATTAGCATTCTGTATGATAGCACACATAAATTATGTCAGCCAAACAGTACAGCAGGTTACATCATTGCCTTCTGTGACATTTATGAAGCCAGCATCTGCTGTGCACGATGGGTTGGCTTTTTCCAAAGCCTATCTAAGGGGTTTACAGCTGGCTTTCCAAATATATGCCCTGCCATGTTCTTAAAGTGACACGCACAAAAACACAAAAACCCCACATCATTGGCAGGTTTAGATTTTCATCCACTTTTCTCGCTTAGTGGAACCTGTTGCAGTGTCAGGTCTTGTGTGTCCTGGCAGGGAAAACCCAAGTGTTAAACAGATGTTTCTGTTACAGTAACACCTGGATGCCCAGACTGAGATTGTAATTCCAGTTTAGCGCACGTGGAGATGTAGAAATTTTTAGTAGTTGTTTGTAGCACAGTGCAAGGGTTGAGACTGCTGAGTGCTGTAAAACCTGAAGAATACAGAGGCAGGGGTTATTTTTAGGTTTTTGATGCCTAATTATAAAGATTTTTTTTTTTCCCCCAAAGGATCTAACCTTCTAAGTGTCACTATAACCTGGTAGCTGGCTGCCTTCAGACACTGAATGGCCAGGGGGCTGGGCTCTTCTTAGGCACTTAAACAATCTAGCTTTTGCATTGTGCTGGGGGAAAGGCTGGGAATGTGGCTGCAGGGGTTTGTGAATGCAAGGAAGATACAGTTTTAAAGAACCTGGGATCTAGAAAGATGCAAAATTGGGAGTGGTGATAAAATAGTATCAGTTCTGACAGCCTCAACAGGGTACTGTGCAAGTCAGATTGCTGGGTTTATTTTGACCTGCTCAGGTTTTTTGTTTGTTTTGCTTTCTGTATTGAACAGCACAGGTCTCCTGTGATGTATTAGTGAAATAGGTGGAAGAACCTTATCATCTTCCCTTTGCTTCTTTATCTTCCTCTGCTACAAAAATAACTTTCCTGTCTAGATTGGGAGAACAGTCTTGTGATATATGGGTGCAGATACACGCAGAGGTGCATACGTGCTTGTGTGTGTGTGTGTGTCTGCATATATGTATGTATATGAAGCACTCCACCCGTGAGTCCTGAAGTCAAACAAAGCCTGAGACCCCTGCAGTGCACCAAATCCTCTTGCAGTTCTGATACGTGCATATTGCAGGCAGTACTTCTTCCTCAGAAAGGTTTTCTGTGCCTCTCGGTTTATCTGGTTTTCTGAGAAGCAAGCAGAGGTAAAAATCACGTTACTGAGAGGCATCCCAGCTCTCTTACCTGACTGAAGGAATCAGCTTCACATTCCACTGCAAAATCCACGTGCAAAATGCAAAGCTGCTACTTTGCCCTTTTTTTCTACCCTTAAGCTCTTCAGTGGCTTGAGATACCTTTCTCTGGGGCAGCAGTTCTTCTTGCAAAAACCCAGCCATTTCATCAAAGCCCCAGACTTTGGAGAACATGGGCTGTGCCATCACAGGGCTGCTTTTCAAGGAGGCATCTGTGCTTAGCATATGGCAACTATTTATTATAGCTGTTGCATTGAGAAACAACAATTCCCATGATAATTGTTTCTCGTATATCAAGATGCTTCAATCTCTGTTTCCCACAACATTCTGCTTGTCTGGTATGTCTGTGCCAATGTCGCCACAGCCCTAGCAGACAGTTGTCTACGTTTTGTCATTACTGAGGGTAAACAGACATGACTTGAGTGGGAAGGAGAGCGGGGGAAGTGGACTGCTAATTTAGTCTGTCTTTAGTGCTGCACTGTGAAAGCAGCACTGAATGATTTGCGGGCAATATTTACAAATCTCCCCCCCCCAATACATCCATCCCTTTTCTTCAAGCACACATTGTTTAACAGCATTAATGCTTATTATTTACCAGCCCGCAGTACAGACGATGCTTGGTTTGCAAGGGGATGGGGTGACTTTTCCACCCCCCCAGTCATCTACTGCTCTCTTCATTATTCCAGAAGAAGCACTCCTGTGTTCCCCTGAAAGTACATAGCGTGTATGGACATTTACACACGCATGCATACACTTTCAGCATTATATACAACACACACCTTTTCTTCTTTTGCATGTAGTAAATCACATACATACCTTTCAGATGCTAGATGTCAAAATCCCTAAACACATACATTAATTATTTTTAAAAAGGAAAAAGGAAAGGAAGGAAGGAAGGAAGGAAGAAAGAAAGGACGGAAGGAAGGACAGAAGGAAGGACGGAAGGACGGAAGGAAGGACGGAAGGACGGAAGGAAGGAAGGAAGGAAGAAAGAAAGGAAGAAAGAAAGGAAGAAAGAAAGAAAGAAAGAAAGAAAGAAAGAAAGAAAGAAAGAAAGAAAGAAAGAAAGAAAGAAAGAAAGAAAGAAAGAAAGAAAGAAAGAAAGAAAGAAAGAAAGAAAGAAAGAAAGAAAGAAAGAAAGAAAGAAAGAAAGAAAGAAAGAAAGAAAGAAAGAAAGAAAGAAAGAAAGAAAGAAAGAAAGAAAGAAAGAAAGAAAGAAAGAAAGAAAGAAAGAAAGAAAGAAAGAAAGAAAGAAAGAAAGAAAGAAAGAAAGAAAGAAAGAAAGAAAGAAAGAAAGAAAGAAAGAAAGAAAGAAAGAAAGAAAGAAAGAAAGAAGACACACTATAAGGCAGCCTTCCAAAGTCTTGTCACCAGCAAGACCTCAACTTTTGCTGCCTGACCTGGCTGTGATGTTCACTTATGGGCTTTGAGTCTTGGAGAACATTACAGGGACATATTTTGAAACTGCAGCACTTCAGTATCTAGTCTCTTTCTTTGCATAAATCGGTGCAACTCCATAGACTTCCAGCATCAGTGTCTTGACCCATGCCAGGTGAGTTTTGGATCCACAGCATATGATAATGTTTACTTTTTTCCATTCTTTTTTGGCTTGTATGGTTGTTTGGGGAAGACAAATTATAGGATGCATCTTTTGTGAGGTAATGAAAGTGTATTATACCTGGAGATGAGTAAGCAAAATCAGCATCTGAGAGTCCTGTGCAACACATAAATATTGCACTCATTTCCTCAGATAGCCAGAGCCACTCCTGAGAAGCTGTAAGCACTGAAAATCATGACAATTTATATAAATGGAATTCAGGATTTAAATTATACATGAAGATGTAAGTTTGATGCAGCAATCCAGACTTAGCTAGGATGGGGGTCGACTCTTATAGTGTTTGAACATGGGTCACACTACAGCAAAACTCATGCATAACCAAGATTTGATCTCGGATCATTCTGTGAGTACTTAAGCAAAAAGAACAGTCTATTAATTTTTGAGAAAAAAAATGGAGTCTGTTCAAAACACAGCATGGATCCCTTTTGAAGGTCCCAAGCTCTTTGTATCATGTTGAGCAATACTCAGCATTTATGAATCTGACTCTTGTTCTTTTGCGTAGCACTGATGTGCTTACACTGACCACAGGACATTCACATGTACTGTGTCATTCCTAAGTTCCTCCAGTTGTGCCCAGCTTCTGTGCTTTTGTCAGGTTAAAACCTGAGATGAAACAATTTTGGTTGTCACACGAGGTGGTGCAGCTCTTTCTGAAGTTACATGACTCTGCTGCTTTATACCCTGCTAACTGGGTCCTGTATTTGCATCTAAAAGTCTGACTTCATAATGCTGCTTTATTTTTGGCTTTGTGCAAGCTGTTTCTAGTTGAATCAATAGTAAAACTGCTCCTTAAGGCAGATAAATATGTAATTAGTAGAAATAATGGAGCAGTAGTCAGTCAGCTGCAAAACTGATGCTTCATCTAAATGTGTGTAAGGCACTTTATTTAGTTGGCATGTTGCTAGCATCTATTAAGTTAAATTATGAGAAGTGTTTTGAGGCCTTTCACACAGAATGTGAAGCCTTTCATTCCTTATTTACATGTGTGAATATATATGCATGGAGATTTCAACCCACAAATTAACTCCAGAGGAAAACAAACCACCAGATAAACACAAAGCCTGGGGATGTGTTTGGGTTTACTATTTTTTTCCTTTAGAAAGCAAAGAAGCATCTTTACAGAATTTTCTGATTAATTTATTCAAAGAACTTAATTGATGTATCACAACACAGCGCTATCATTTACATGGCATTAAAAAATGGAATTGCTTAGTTCATGACACTGACAGCAGCCAGCTGAGAGACTAACATGAAGTCAACCTCTGGTGGTCATTTTTTTGAATTTGAAACATGTGCTTCTATTTAAATCTGACCTCTCACTACTGGATGTTCTAAATACTGAAATACTATACAGTGGTTTATTAACACCAGTTAACACTGGTAGCGATGGATGGATGGGTGGATGGATGGATGGATGGATGGATGGATGGATGGATGGATGGATGGATGGATGGATGGATGGATGGATGGATGGATGGATGGACAGATAGTTCCAGATCCCGTTGGAAGTCTCCATACAGCTAAGAGTTTTAATGCAGACACAAAACTCATGCAAGGCAACTTCTGATCTTCCCTACAGGAAGAGAGGTTTTTAACTTATCCCACCTGACCCTTCAGGGTTTGGATCTGGGGACCTTGACACCTCTGCAGGCCACTAAGCAGTGTAGAGTGGGGCACAGCTGAGGCACAGCCCAGACCTGTGAAGTGTCAGCTCTCACACAGTGGATGTCTCTGCTCTGCAGCCCAAGGTTCTCTACCTGCAACTCTGCCAGGGTCTGCAGGGGAGGTGAGGGGTGAGAGGCGAATAGATGGGTGAGAAGAGAGTATCTCCATGTACCAGGGTGTTTTAACAGTAGCATAAGAATAGATGCAAAAAAATTACAGATCTTTGGTTTTCCATCTTCCTACAAGCACCAACTACCTTGTCACACTGACTCATAAAGATCTTAAAGACAATTTTAATACTTGAAACTTCCTCTGTCTTCAAAGAACAACAAGACTTTGAGACAGATATGTGGGAATTCACTTAGACAAGCACTGCAATTTCAGTTTGTCTGCAGTGATCTGCAAACCACAGACTCTGAAATGAGCAAGGGGTTATGTGAATGTTCCCTGTAAGTATTTATTTTTATTTTCTCTAGCAGAAGCTGTCAAATAAAGCATCTCCTGCCCTTCAGAGCCTTTGCAGTGTGTGCAAAGCTGCTGCAAGCCAGGGCTTTGCTTAGTACACTTAATTAGAGTTTGCTTATTATAACAGTGGAAAATACAAGATGGTTTGACTCTGGGAATTAAATTTTGCTGCATTCTATTCTTAGTTACCATCAGTTGCTTCCTAGTATTGGCAAAGATGCTTATGAAATCTGGGCATGTCTGGAGCAGGAAAGGTTAGTAGATTTAACAAGGAGGCATTAAAAGTTGATTTAATAGAGCAGTAGCTTGGACTTTAGTATGTAGCATAATTTCAGCATTGCTCCAGGGTAAGTATTCAATTTTGACTTTTTTTTTTTCATTCCAGACTAAATGAAACAGATGCCTTTCAATACTCGTCTTTGATAAACATATTCTGAGAATCCTCCATCCAATTGTAAGTGATTAGATGGCTAAAAATGCAGTCTGTAACTGAGAAAACAGATGTGGCGATAATTATCCCTGTGCCCTGCATATCAAACATTAACTATTGCTGCTGGAAAAATAGGGGCTGACATCAAAACAAAGTGGGATTTGCTGCACCAGATCAGACCGTCAGTTCAGTTTGCCTGACACTATCTTCAGATATGGGCTGAGCCTGATAATTTATCAGGAAATCAGGAATGCTTCTTTATAACATTGCAAAGAATGTATAATGCTTCTTTGGTTCACTCTCAGTTGTTTTCACACGATTCTTTCTAGTCAGGCACAGAACTCAGAGTGTCTTGAGTCTAATTATAATTATTTGAATGTTTTATATCTACAACCTCAATTTTCCATGCAATTTTACTACCCCCGAAAGCAGTAGCCAGCTGTGCTCTGTCTTCAGTTACACAGGAATTGAAATGCCTTGATAGGAAGTTTGAGGTTGGATCACTGAAAATAACTTTTGCCTGTGGCTGTTGCAGAAAATTCCATTTGGATGTGCAAGCTTATCATCTGATCTTTCAAGATGCTGGTGAGATTAGCACTAGCCAGAGTGACCAGGCTGTGTGCAAGATCTCAGCCCCGGCTGGAAGGCTTAGTCCTTCAGCAAAAATCACTGCAGCTGTTTCTGGTTGCTCTTGTTTTGCTGTCACATAGCTGAAGATGATTCAATTTGAAAACATAAGTGTCCAATAAGTAGTCTGCAATATGAATTTATCTCTTCCTCTATTTTTTTCTGATTCTTTTTAAAAGAGTTTCAGTTCAGAAAATGTGAAGCTCCTCTCTGAGGCTGACAAAGGTATTTTGCCCAGATTCCCATCAACTCACTGGAGGCATCTAACTTATTATACCTAAGGGCAGTCATCCAGCACTGGCTGTCTGAAAGCTGCAGATCCAAACTGTCAGTCTGTCTTTCTTCACTTGCCAGTCCAGGACATAGCAGGTACTTTCAGAGGGCAGTTCAGCCCCTCCTAAAATCGGTGGGAAAATATTCTCCTACAGGAGCCTGACTGTGCCTGTTTTGTCTCTGACTGTAAAGGGAGCCTGCAGTGCTGACACAAGCTAGAAGCCTGCTGGTGGCCTGGTTCCTAAAGTGTGTTATTCCAGTCAGCCTCATGGCTCCTTTGCTTCTGCTCAAGCTGAGGGAAAGCCAGTCTCTTCCAGAGGTTATTCCATTCACTTGAGACCCAAATCTGTTCTTGGGAAGCGCTGCTTTTCCTTTGACCATTAGAAATGGGCAGCTCAGACAGCATTGGGATGAAAACAGATTGTTTTCCTAAAGTCTTAAACTAGAGTAGAAGGAGAGAGGGCTTTCTGCAGAACCCGGGAGCTTTGTTGGTTCTCTGGAAATCTCTCTCTGGGACCTATTGCTCTCCCAAATAAGGAAGACTAAGTGTTACCATCTATGGGACAAAAATGCTATACTGAAGGCTTTGGACTTCACTACATGAAGTGAAAAATATATGGTATATCGATTAGAAAATAGTCTGCTGTGACATGTGAACAAAGACATTCATGCCTATACATTTAATTAAATGGCCTTTTATTTTAAAAGCTAAAGATAATGAAAAATTGTAACTTGTCAACACATTGCTCCATAGAAGTGGGCTTGCTCATGCTAGTCCTGGTCACATTAACACAAGTTAGAAATACATGCCACTGTCTTCTGATGTACTGATGAATGTGGTAATCTCTTTCAGTTGTCCAGAGTGGTTGGTCAATAAGATCAAGCTACTGTGTTAGGCTTATCACTTCCTCAGTTCCGCCTCAGCTGGTGAGGCTTTGGACAGAAGCACGCTCATGGGATGGACTCACTGATCTGGAGTAAAGGCATGACCCTGTAACACAAGGTAGCCAGAGGCTGGTGGTTAAAACAGGAAACTAATGCAAACTGCTTGTCACTGACAGGCAGGTAAACCTTAGAAATGGAGTGACCTCACCTGTGCGAACTGTGTGAGAAATGAGGCCATGCTGTCTGTTTACCTGCTTTAATCTCCGTCAGGGCACAGCAATTTATCATGCTCCCAAAGTCAAAGCCCTTCTCAGTATAGAAGAATGGGCTGAAGCTCCACGGCTGAGCATCCTTGGGACACAAGTGTCCAGGTCAGAAAAATCTCATGGACTTTCTGGGTATGAAAGAACAGGGTATGAAATACGCCTGTCTACAGTACGTTCTGATTATATTTGGCTGTTGCTCCATGCATGTCAAATATACTTCCAGGATGGTCTCCCAAGAGATACTGTGGGGGCTTGAGACAAGGCTTTTTTTTTTGTGAAACTTTCCTAAAGTTGGGCAAAATGTTTAGAAATATCACATATGTGCACTCATGCGGGAGAAAGGTGTGATGTGTTAAAGTGGAAAATCATGTGTCCTGCTCTTGTTATAGACAGAAGACATGAGAGAGAAGAACTATTGGGAGCTGAAGGCAGCTCCCAGGACACAGCTGAGGGCAGGCTGGGCTGGTTCAGAACACGAGACCTTTTCCCTGCATTCTCCTGCACCTTGCGCTGAGCCAGCAGCAGGAGCAGCCACTGCTTTGGCTCAGCAGCAATCACCATGCTAGCCCTTCATTAGAGTCTGGCACTAATTAGCATGCCTTTTGCTCTCTCAAGAGCACCAGATCAGTCCTCACAGCTTTTGCTAGGCAGAGGGTAACTTTCATTACCTGGCAAGATTTTCTAATCACCCCTTGCACATCTCTGTGGCCAGATTGTATCAGGCTGCTGAACATTTCCAGCCACAAACAAGAATGATCTTGTTTGATTCTGAAAGCCGTGACCTGGGCAAAATCCCATTGCTCTTTTCTGATCCATCTTCTGCTGACGTCAACTTTATGTCTGAATTCTTTCCAAGCACAGTCAGAAGAACAAGCTGCAGGTTTAAGCTCACCGTGGGCAGTGAATTTCCTCTCACATCTTAAAAGCCTTTTGCGTTTCCACAACTCTATAGCATCTTGTAGGTCTCGGAGGGGGAATTACAAGTTGTAAATTTCTTTACCCGTCCCCCTTTCACACATCTAAGAGTGAAAAATAAAATGCTGCCAGCATTTTATTTTTGCAGCAGGGCCATCCCTCTGCCTCTGAATAAACATTTGTGTGAGGGCTCTCATTCTTGCCAAGGTGTTAGGATAACATTCTCATGCTGATTCCCCTGTCCTCCTTCAGCACCCCAGTGCTGGAGGTCTATTTCCGAGGCTTTGAAATGGCCATGCTCTCACCTCACCCCGTACACATGGAAATGAGATCACCAGAAGGAGGGAGCTAGTAAATCCCACGGGGAACCAACAGGGCAGGTTAGGAAATTATGCCCTTCAGTGTACTGATGGTTTCGTGAAGAGCTCCACATGGACAGAGAGGCTGCAATGAAAAGGAGGAAGCCAGGTTGCCCAGGGCATGGAGGCACTGCTGAGGGGCTTAGGCCTCTTTTCCTTCAAACTCCACTGCCCATTTCACTATTGTTTCAGCAAAAGCTAGAGCTTTTAACTGTTTGCTTATTGTTATGAGCAAAGGACAGAGGATTTCTTATCATTAGCAACTGTCTGTGTAAGGGTTTGGATGTAGCATGACCAAAACAGTGCTGAGAATCAACAGGGAAAGTACTGTCAGCATCCTTGTTTCAACATATGCACACTCTGGGTTCCGTGAAGAGCACACCAGGTTCTCAGGCTGTTTTTATTTGGCTTAAACATCAGACGTTAATACTTTTGTGTACCTTATAAATCCTGGTGAAGATCAGCATTTCTCTCTTTAGTGCAACAGAGGTGTGTTAAAACCCACCAGGATTTACACACATGCGGGCCTCTCTTAAGAAGCTCAGCTGTAAAAATAATTCTCATCACACATTGCAAAGTTGGCTGTGGTGTTAAACACAGCAGACATTTGGTGAAGCATACTCCTGGACAGGACCAAGTAGTTGTTAAGCATGCTAAGAAACAGTTCTCTCATTCAAACAGAGGCCACCAAAATGTTTTTTGAATAAGAACTCACTGAGTTTTCTTGCCCCTTTCATCTTGTCAGGAAATCTCTGTGAACTTCCCTCCTCTCCATTTGCTTTCCTTCCCCTTTCTCTGCTGTCATTTACCAGCCGGGCTATTTTCTTCAAAGTACCCTCTAAATGTCACAACCACTGAACAACCACAGCAAATATGGAAATGCCCTGGTAACCCTTCCCGGAGCACTTATATGCCAGTGCTGAATAATTTGACCTGCTCTCATTCTTGTTCCATTCTCGGGAACATATTTCACAGTAGTGGCAGAGGAAAGAGAATGAGTTTCAGATTTTGTTCCCTTTTCTCTCGGTTCTTTTTTGATGTGAGACAAACTCTACAACACGAACTAGAAAAACCCTACAGCCCAAACCAGACACCCCTCAGAAGGAGTGTGCCAGATAATGCAGCATGAGGAACATTTCCATTTTGAGTGCTGTTGTGCATGCTTCACCATGTACCCCTAATTATAAGGAAATTACTTAAAAGTCCTCAGGGACCTCTAAAAAGAATAATCCATAACAATAAAGGCTTGGATATAGCAAAGATGTGCACATGTTTGAACACAGGGTTTCACCCTGGGAGAGACAATCTGTGATACAGGATTTCAGGCAGAAATCCAACTCTTACTTAAGTTTTTAAAGATCAAGAGTTTTCCAAAGAGCCATGAGAACTGCTCTTTTGCCAATACTTTTGAATGCATCAAAAGTCACTTATTGGAAAGGCCCACACTAATAGGCATTTAACTATGATAAAATATGTTGAGATACCCTACTTGATTGATCTTGGAATTTCTGTATAATTTCATTCAGTGTTGGTTAAAGTTCTCATCTCCCAAATGACTTATTTCTATCTGTTTATTTGATCGCTTTGAATCTCACTCTATTTTGTATTCAAGGTGTGCCTGAAGCAGTGTCCTCAAACCAGCTCTTACCCAAGATGAGAAAACAAATATTGAAGTCAGGACTTAAGCTTTGAAGATTATCTTATTGCAGCCTCAACCAGCTCTCTGGATCTAATCTAGATAAGGGCTTTGGTCACTGCCCCCTTTCTCTTTTACAGTGCTGAAGGTATTGTCTTTCTCATTATAGTTTCCCCTCCTTCCCTCCAGGCCTTTCACTGTACATAATTTGTCTTTCCCTAAGCAAGCCACAGGGACCTTATCTCCTGTCACCAGAGAGACACTTCAAACCTAATCTGAGTTACTCACCCTGTTTTACAGGTCAGGAGCGAGCAGAGGTGTCCTCTTCAGCTCTCAGAGGTGTGGGTTTAGCCACACACTTACCTGTTCACACATAAGTTCCTCCCGAGCTGCTTCCCATCTGCATCAAACTAAACAGTAGCACTGAGAGCAACCAAGAAAAGTCTAGGGTCTGAAGCTCTTCATCTCTCATCTCTCAGGTTTGTGGTGAGGACAATCAGGACACTGATTGTGGTGCTGGTATGACATGTTCCCAATTGGCCTTGTGGCAGAGAACATTCCTGTTTTGAGTTTGACCTTGGGAAAATTGCTTAACCTGTCCTCTGTGTCTTTATTTCCCAGCTTTAAACCCAAGCTGATATGTTGCTGCCTTTTTTGCTGGACTGCATGAGCNAAAGGCCTGCATTTCTCTCACCAAATGTGTCTTTTCCAAAGCATGTGGAAAAAAAAGCATCATAGAGAGTGCAACACAGCAGGCTAGGTGTAGACTGAATGCATAAACCTGTCCTCAAAGCACTGAGTAGTGAGGTGTGAAACAGACAAATTTAAAGAAAGGAGAGCTATGTCAGCAGCAGCATCAAAACGGAGAGACTAACACAGCCTTGTTTAAGAGAAATTAGAGGCAAGGGGAGAGGGAGGGAGAAAGTGTTGATACACTCACTATAAGATTATCACACATTTCTAAAGAGGTCTGAAAGAACTGACTTCCTGCTGGGGGGGGTTCCTCTCATAGTGGTGTGAACAAGCATCTCACTATCACCTGCAAAGGCTTTAAGTGCAAGTGGTGACACTTCAGTATTCACAGCCTGCCTTAGAAAACCCAGGGGAAGCAAAAGAAAGATGAAAACCATGCAAGTCAAAAGGGTGTTGCTCCCATTGTTNGAAGATTATCTTATTGCAGCCTCAACCAGCTCTCTGAATCTAATCTAGATAAGGGCTTTGGTAACTGCCCCCTTTCTCTTTTACAGTGCTGAAGGTATTGTCTTTCTCATTATAGTTTCCCCTCCTTCCCTCCAGGCCTTTCACTGTACATAATTTGTCTTTCCCTAAGCAAGCCACAGGGACCTTATCTCCTGTCACCAGAGAGACACTTCAAACCTAATCTGAGTTACTCACCCTGTTTTACAGGTCAGGAGCGAGCAGAGGTGTCCTCTTCAGCTCTCAGAGGTGTGGGTTTAGCCACACACTTACCTGTTCACACATAAGTTCCTCCCGAGCTGCTTCCCATCTGCATCCAACTAAACACTAGCATTGAGTGCAACCAAGCCAAAGTCTAGGGTCTGAAGCTCTTCATCTCTCATCTCTCAGGTTTGTGGTGAGGACAATCAGGACACTGATTGTGGTGCTGGTATGACATGTTCCCAATTGGCCTTGTGGCAGAGAACATTCCTGTTTTGAGTTTGACCTTGGGAAAATTGCTTAACCTGTCCTCTGTGTCTTTATTTCCCAGCTTTAAACCCAAGCTGATATGTTGCTGCCTTTTTTGCTGGACTGCATGAGCAAATTAATCAACCTCTCAGAGAAACTCAGAGACTACAGTGACATAAACAGAGCTGGCCAGAAACCTCTTCTCAAACCCTTTAAGTTTATTGCACATCAAGATAAAACAATCTTTCAAAGGTTATTTAGTAGATTGGTAATTGAAACAAATACATACATAGAACAAACATCATTTTGACAGTAAGTGTGTTCCTAGGGGATGTGGATTCACATTCAAATTGCCATTGACTCCAGAGAGGGTCTTGAACCTGGGGCTTTCCTTTCCTGGAAAACTTCAGAATTATAGTACATAATAAAAGCTGGTTGTGTTTAAAAANGAAAGTGTTGATACACTCACTATAAGATTATCACACATTTCTAAAGAGGTCTGAAAGAACTGACTTCCTGCTGGGGGGGGTTCCTCTCATAGTGGTGTGAACAAGCATCTCACTATCACCTGCAAAGGCTTTAAGTGCAAGTGGTGACACTTCAGTATTCACAGCCTGCCTTAGAAAACCCAGGGGAAGCAAAAGAAAGATGAAAACCATGCAAGTCAAAAGGGTGTTGCTCCCATTGTTCTCCTTGCTGCTTGGTTAACTGGGAATCCCTTTGAGAAACAGAGGGGTCACATCTGTCCAGATGTGCTGTGCCTGCATCAGAGGGCAGGGCACTGTGGAAGCAGCTCCACACAAACACCTTTCATGATAATAATACAACGAAATCACCCTTCTTGGCAGGACCAAGCTCTCACAAAAGCATCTTTTTAGCAGAATATATACCTGCAAGAACACCACCTGTGGAAGACAACTATTACCCTGTGATATGGCAGCACAGCCCCTTTTCCAGAAAAGGCAGGACTGAAACCATTCAGGACTGTCATGAACTTTATGGGCTCCTGAGACTGAGTCTGACTGACCAAAGATAAGAATGGGTGCATGAAGACCCTCTCTAGTCAGGGCCTTGGCCATGACTGCTGCACCCCTGGCCACGAGCTCCTGCTGGTCCCAGCCTGCTGGCTTGAGGACTGAATGTGCTGCTAAGTACGTGAAAACCTGGAGGTGAAGGAAGCCAACTGTGGCTGTGACAGAAGGGACCGTGAGCCTCACAGTATCATAGCAAAGGACAGGTCGGGCACCAAAAACAGAGGGGAAAGGAAAATTAGCCTGAGTTCTTGACACCAGGTAAAACACTTGGTCAGTGGGGTCACTGGAGGACTGTGCTGAACTCGAGAAAGATGTCAGCCGTGTCCTGTGTTTTGCTGCATGTGTTTCACACTCTGTAGACAGAGCAACACCGCAGAGCTCTCCCAAAGAGAGCCTTGCCTTCCAAGGGGCACTCTGCTATGTCCAGCAGGAAGGAATGGGCTGCCAGTCTGGCCCTGCTATTGTACTGTGCCACGAGAATCTGGAACAAGCAGGGCTAATCAAAGTCCTTTATTTTGGTGATACAATACAAGTAACAAAGCCTGGCTTATTTTCCGGGAAGGGGTGTGTGAGAGGGTTTCTTCTGGGGCTATGGGGAGTATGCTCTCAGTGTATGCTTGCCTGGTTTTAATATTTATTTCTGGTTTGGATAACCTCATTCATTTGATGTCCAATCCTATAAAAAGGATATAAGTAAGGATGAGAACTAACTTTGTGATCTACAGCCCTACAACATCCCACAGCCATTTTCCGCAACGAAAAAGCTGTTTTTTTTCTTGATTCTTCTTGGGAGACAAAAAGTTGTCTACAACCACCACAAAAAAACAGTCAAGCAAATTTTAAATATTTTACTTTTCACTGTTATTAACCCCTCCCCAGCAGTCCATTTCTCTTTTGAAACAGTGATATAATGTATCTGACAGACACTTACTAAAGAGCTGTTTGGGTTTGCCTCTGCCTTTCAAGAAAAAGTTATTTTCCCCCTTTTAAAGAATATTCACTTTTTTTGGTCCTCCCTTATTCATTTATTTTTGAGCCTTCCACCTCTGTTAACTGTGGGAAAGGCTCCGCTTTGCCAGGGTACAGCACGCATTGTAAAAGTAATTCAATTTTACACCATAGCAATGACATGATCAAGGGAACTTTGAGCAGGCTTTGTGACCAAGAGCATTTAACAAGTATGTGAAAAGCTTCCAAAGAGCCCTCGTGAAAGAAAGAAAGGTTATAACAATAGGAGAGGCAGTTTGATAGTGGTAAATTAAGAGTCATAGGAGTGACTCTAATCAGGTTAAGCTTTAAAGAAAGAGAAGCACCTTTATATCTCTTGGGTACAGGCCTGAGTGCATTAAGAACTGTTGAATTTGTGTTGGGAAGTACACAAATCCCTGCTGCACCCAGCACTTGCTCCTCCTTGGGCTGAAGAATTCACTCTGCAAGGAAAAAGACTTTCCAGGCAAAATAAGTAAAACTGCAGAATTGGACTGTCTTGGAAAAAGAATATTGAGTTGTTAGTGTTTTTTAGTCAATATCTAAACCTCTTTAGGAGTTATCTTCCATTTTTTTCCCTGCAGAAACCTTCTGGCAGTGCCAGTGCAAGCACGGGGACAGTCTGGTGCATTAAAGTAATGATGAACCATTCACACATGTTACTAGTTTTTAGAATCTGTGGAGCCTGAGCCAGATGCTGCCCTGAGCTATACCCCAGTGAAGTGCATCATGTACCACATGCAAGTGACAAATACTTATATGTATCATGTGTACTCATTTGCACATTAGGTACAGTGGTTCTGGGCACATCATTAAAACTTCGGGTTGGTAAAGAATGTGTATAGAGATGTACACTTTAGTGGAAAATCCAGCTATCTAAAAAAATAACACAGTTACAGACAATCTAGTTGCTAGAGTTAGTTTTGTTGTTTCTCTCATATGGCTTATTCAACAACTTTTTCATATATCCGTTACTGTGAAAAATGCTCAGAATTTATTTTGCCCAGGAAAAAGATTATAACGTGTCTTTGTTGGGGGGGGAAAAAAAAAAGACATTAAAAGGTTGGGGCTGCTTCAATTTTGCAATCGACAGGGACACCTACAGGAAGACAAAATTAACACATTGGCATATTGGGTGTTTTCGGCTTTATTTGTTCACAGCTTGAGCCTATTACCTAATAGAGACACAAGAAAATGGCCCATCTGTTTGCAGTGGGCAAATGTGTGAGTAGTACTCTCTGGGGCTGCGTGGGAGAAGGGCTGCTTTTCAAGGACGTATTTACTTTACTCTCTGTTTTCTCAACGGTGTATATAACTCAATAGTAAAAGGCTAATTTGTTTAAGAAAACCAAACCTGACTTCTTCAGTTAATTGCTTACAGAAAAGCCGTAGGTATTGCTTGGATTCTGTGTGCTTTGCTGAGTGCACTGGAGTGGCCTCCACTATGCGGCCAGCGAGGATGCCTAAAAGCCAGCTTGATGGCAGCAAAGCACTCATTGTTCCTGTCCTGCCTGCTCTGGTGGGGCTGCAGCTCTTGGAAAAGTTTGGGGATGTGTAAGGAGTGGGAGAGAGAGATGAAAGTCTGTCTATCAAGGAATGGGGATGAGGCAGCTGGGAGGGAGAGTCTGCTCAGGGGCACGTGGGATTTGGGATATGATTAATGCTTTGGCAAAATGTTAACAAGAACAGGATCTGGCAACTGAGAGGAAATGCCTATGTGTTCACTTGCAACCAGCCTCGAGCCGGAATAGGAGCCTAGGCTCGTGCCAAAGTGAATCCAAGCATTTGCATGTACATGAGTGGAAACAGCCTGTAATAGAACACATGGAATTTGGAGACCCGCATCCTGTTGGACCCGTTCCTCCAGTGGGAGCTGGGTCTGCTTTGTAGCTCCTTTTATCGAAGAGAGTTTTGGTAAACAGCAACACTCTCTCCAAACAATGTCAGCAGTCAATACATCTTCTCCCCAGCATCTTCACCACTCAAACTTTTAAAACAATTTTTAAAACTCCTCCAGTCGAAAACAGTGCCAGAGGTAGCCTTTACTTCTCTCTAGTCTGCAGGGGCAGAACTGCTTGAAGGTATTAGCTATGCTAAGCCTCTTAAATAACTATTAAACACATAAAACTCTTAAATGCACACAAATCCTGTGTAGCAAATGGCAAACAATAAGGAAAAGCTGATCAACCATTATACAGCAATTTAATCTATGCAATTTGCATAATTTTGCCCAACAGAAGGAGGCTATGGCAGAATTGCTCTCTGAAGAAAGGCAGAAATGCTGTACCAAACAGGTAAACAATCAGGAATGAGGATTTTGCAAGTCCTTGGCAAATTCTTGGCGTTTGGACAAAGGGAGTGTGATATAATTGCAAGGGATGTGATGCAGATGAACCGGAGGAGACAAAAGACAAGTTGAGAGGATGAAAAAAAGGTCATTTTGCAATCAAATTAGGGTATTTAGAACAAAGGTTGAACATGTACCTTTAACTCAGTCCCTCTGTATCACTGCAGTAGACTTAGGTGTTGGCATCCTGTACCTGAGCTATGGCACTCGTAACTTGTGCAGACAAACTGCAGCTACCTGCAACATTTGTGCGTGTGCAGCACCTTCACGTTTGGAGAGATCAAACACTGGGGGCTTCTAAGCGTTCTGCTCTACTGATGGCCACAAGGCAAATGAGCCACCAGTCCCAGGACTCGAGACAACCCCACAATATAGCCTCTGCCTCCTCTGGGGCTCCTACAGAAAATGTTTTCTCTGGTTTGCAGTCTGCAAGGTGGGCTTATATTTCTGGTAATACGCCTAGCACACTCTGGACTCCATGACACTAATCTAAACTCGCATATTTAGTACGCAGGTATTTCAGAGACAGGAGCTGTGCAACTTACTTGTAAGTAAATAACTGGAGGCTGCATGTCGCTGCAGAGCCACCTGCTTAGGGTCAGTCCCTGCACCCCATGAATTTACACCAGGAGCTCATTAACAACTTAGTGCTGGGCTGCAAAGCAACTTTTTTTTTTTTTTCAGGAATATCCACTATTATGTTCCCAGCAATCTGGTGGCCATCAATGCTTTGCTGATAAACTGGAAATCTTCACCTTCTTCTATCCTCACCTCTCAAATGACCCATGAAAGAGTCTTGGAGATCAAAGAAATCCTCTTCCATCCTTATCCTTCGGACAGAAAAACTGATGGGATTTAGCACCCAAGTGGGAATATGAGCATTGGTAACTGGGGAGTGGTAGGGGTGGAAAATGACTGGGGGAGGTGGTGATGGAAGAGCCCAGAAGATGAATTACCTGGGGAGGAGGTGCATACTGAATTGTGGTCTCCATGGCAAGTGCGAGAGGACAGAAGAGAAATTACTTCCTCTGCCCCAAATAAAGATCAAGGAGTATTTGCATTCAAAGGGTTTGGGTTGTGCACATACCTCTTTGGCCCCCTTCTTTTAACTGGAAATCCTCACTAATTAATTGCGCTGCAAATTCTGCTTTTGCACATCATATAACTTGCTTGTTTCTCTGGTACTGACTGTACATGTTCCTGGCCCTTGCATTTTGCTCTCCAAAGCCAAATGAAAAGTATAAAGGAGTTAGGTGAGAAAATTAGGGGATTCTATGAGATTTTTAAAAGATCCTTCAATTCAAATATGTTAAAGTATAGGCCTATGTGCTACAGACGACCAAACAAAATGTCCAGCAAGAGTTATCCATTGCTATTCCTATGTTTTTCCCCCAGCAATTTTAGGTTTTATCTTGAATTCACTTAGTAAACTCAGCAACTTGTGGGCTTTTCACAGCACCTTAGGCAGACTAAAGTGGAACTGATGAATAATCAGTGATGTAACAGCTGTTATCCAGAGATAACAGAGGACTTCAGGCTGCAGATGTGCATGGGGTCAAGGGAGACAATGTTGTGCATGAAAAACTCATACAATGGAGTTCTGTGTATTTTCTTCAGATTTCAAGAACAAAGAAGCAATGACCTTTTGTCTGCTGCTGTCATTCCCTGCTTCACCATTAAGGTAGTTTTCTTTTTTTTTTCCTTAATGGGAGGTATTTTGAAATAGACCCCTGTCAATCATGCCATGAAAAAGATGAGCCTATCCATGAGCAGAAGCCTTTTAAAAAGTTTAAAAATATTGAATGTCAAAACATATGGCAGTACGGTTAACATAGGACTTTGGATACATGTTTTTTGGATATATTTATTTCAAAGACAGGTTCTTTTTTAATCACTAAATATGCCAAATTTTAAAGGAAAAAAGAAAAATCGAAGAAAACAAGATTTGTGTTCAGTAAAGATCTTTCCAGCCTCCAAGAGTGGTCAAGAGAACTGTGTAAGAACAGGCAAAGGGGGACAATTCTTTCTGTATGTCCTCCTGGTATCTGGCACTCTGTGCTTTAAGAATTCCTGAGTTCATGTTGCATCCATATCTTTGTGTTGAATCGCATTTATGGAGCATTCTTGTCTAGCTTCGTTTCTTTGTGTTTATAATTGATACTATACAGGAAGAGATTAATCCTCTGTTTTGACCTTGCTGTCTCACCATTTCAGGTGAAGCCCGTTAACATTTTTATTGTGAGAAGCAGTGAAAAACTTTTCCCTTGTTGCCTCTCTGTATCTGTCACAGTGTTCCGTGTCACGGTTGCTGCTCAGTCTGTCTGCTTAGTCTCCCCTTTTTCAAAAATCACCTCTGCTTTTGAGCACCTTTGTGCAGTATTTCACGCAGCTTCAGTGCAGCTGGGGTAGGAAGCACGGGGCAAGTGCTGGGCTGTGCCGTCGTCCTCCGGAACGGGCCGAGCTTGCCTGAGCCACGAGCAGTCACCGGCAACCCGGCCGGGAGCAGGCAGCTCCTCCCAGCCCCTCCTGCACAAGTGCCAAACCTCTGGAACGCTGCCGTGCCAGGTGGAAGCACGCGAGGACAAATTCGTGTCATGCTATGCCACGGGGACAGCTTGCCAGGAGAGTCAGCGCACGTCGCCTGAGGCTGGGCACGAACCTCAGTCTTCCTCCTGTCGGGAAGGGGTGCAGCTGCGAGGACAGGAGCCCCGGAGCAGAGCCGTGTGCCAGCTGCGAGGACAGGAGCCCCGGAGCAGAGCCGTGTGCCAGCTGCGTGCCCAGGAGCCGGGCGTGCCGCTGCCTGCCAACACCCCAGCCCAAACCTCTCCCTGGAGCTGCCCGCGGGCTGCGCCACGCGTTTGGCTGTTGGCTGCCCGTGCCTATCCCACATCCCCACCGCCCTGCCATGGAGCAGTTATTTATTTCTCACCTGAGAGCCTTAATGAAGTAATTACATTCTAACTGTTGGGATTTTTT
>VYXC01009560.1:1106752-1130501 GCA_013397175.1 Platysteira castanea
AAGGAAGGTGAGTGCTCGCAGACCATGTCCCCAGCTAGGCAGGGGTGCACTCATCCTCTGTGGAGCATCCAGCATACTGAGGAGTCAGAGTTGTGTTGGGCTTAGTTGAGAAATGCGATTGAGAGCACACAGCAGCTATGTTCCCAGCCCAGCTTACTTTTTATGGTTCCCATCCCCAGCAGAGGACAATGGCTTCTGTTGCTCTTGCAGTCCATGGGAAGCTGGTGTTTGACAGTACACTCCCAACACTTAAGTTTTGTTTTTCTGTTTGGGTTTTATTTTACTGTTGTTAGCATTTTAGCTCTTTTTTGTTGTTGTTTTGGGTTTTTTAATTGCTTTCTCCCCTCCTCCACACTTCATTCTTTTGGTATAGGGCTGCCACTCACCAGCTGTTCACAGTTCCTTCACCCCTTCTGTTCTTCAGTACCTCACTACCACGACGTAGACTCAAAGGACATTTTATTCCTTGCAGGGGGCTTCCCACGCCCACTGAACATATTTAATAAAAATACTTTTCTCTCTCTTTCTTACCTTGGAGAAAATTTAATATACCTGTACTTCTCACAAAATTCAGATTGACCAATCTATCATCCTCAAACTGCCTGAGTTTGATTTCTTGAATGGTTTTAGATCCTATAGTTACTTATTTTTCTCTCTCCTTGATAGAACAAGCTCATCCACGAAGTAAATACTCAGTAAGTACTTTTCAACAAAATTTCACTCAGCATCTCATAAATCTGATCTCCAATTCCTTGCCCTTTCCATTTTGCTTTGTGTAATAGAATTTTTTTTTCTAGGCTGAAACTTGCCCAAAAATGAGCACACTCACACATACCATCAACTGGTACCCAAAAGAGGAAAACTGGGATGACATTGTGAAGAAATCAGTTACAGCAGAGTTGTCTGCTGAAGGAAGGAGAAGAGCTATCTCTGGGTGATGAGCAGAGCATGGCAACTCCCACTGTTGCTAATGGGAGAAGAGGCTGCTGACCTCCCCTCAGGAATGTACTGTTTCAATTTCTAATTGAGTTATTTGTTCACTTGTTAAGAACTCATCTCTTAGGGCAGTGACTCTCAAAGACAATAACAGTGGCTGCATGCAGCCACCAGGGAATTCACTGCAGCTACAAGACAAAAACTTGCTCTGACTGTTCACATGTTTGGGGTTTAACTGTCAAAACTGTGGCCACCATCAATTTTTTGTGATCACACATCACAGCTGCTTGTCTGAGGGTTGCTGCTTAGTCCTATCTCTCTTTCAGGCTATTGGAACAGGAGTGCCCAAGGTGCAGTCTAATGGGCCATGTCAGCTCGTCTGCAAAGCCCTTCTAACACGGCAGTGCAGGCTATCACACATTGGCACTGTCTCTCTAGCGCTTTGAGAAGGAGCATGGACGGACTGCAGGGTGCTCTGTGGCTCCAGAGGAAATGGGGACCCATCACACCAACAGACCATACTTGGTCTCAGAGCAGTGTCTGTCAGTCCCCACTCGCAGGTCACCAATGCCTTCTTCTGTCTAGGTTCCCTGTCCCTGGTTTGCATGTTCCAGGTCCATCCTTTGCCTGTGGAGCAGCCTCACAGACATCCAAACAACCCCAAAGCCTGTTTTTCTAAGGAAACAGCAATGCCAGACTGTGTGCAAAGAAGACCGCAACCCAAGGGCCTCTCACAGCCAGACTGACTCAGACCTAATCCCCTTCAAAAAGATCCTACTGATGACATAGCTTCTCCTTCATTGCTGATAGACAACAACAAAATTAAACACATCAAACAAACTTACTTTCCAAAGGCAAAGTTGCAAAATTTCACAAAAAAAGATGCACATTATTTTTATTAGTTTTACTACTTTCCTTTCTTGTTTCTTCCTTTGGTCCTTATCCAGCTCCTGGAGGAGCCAGTGCACGAGGAGAATCAGGAGCATATTTCTGTGATGGAAGCTAAAGAGCAACATCTTCCTGGTTTTACTGCACAATGTACTATACTGTTCCCTTTCCATAACTCTACCTCACATTAAACAGTTTTCTCTCCTGCAAATATTCAGCTTTGTATTTTTTATTTATTATTTACCAGCATAACATCAAACCCTCTGTTTTAACAGCCTCTCTCTAAATCCCACCTCTATAGAAGCGTTTGCTTGTATGGCTTAACATAGGACTTGCATGTGGTTCAAGACCTGCAAAAAATAACCCAAAAGAGCAAAAGAAACTCGAGTACTTTGGCTTTAAGGAAAAACATTGACTATGGACAAGATATTGTATAAGAAGGTATTGTTTTGCTACTGTATGAAAACTGCTTGTAAAGGGAAAATAGGGGACCTCTGCAATTCCTGACATGACCAAGCAGTCAGCTGGAAACACTTCATACGAAAAACTGCGGCCCAGGTGAAGTGAGGCCTCCAGGAAAGGCTGCAGCTGAGCTGAGTAAATGCTGATGAAGGAAATTCAAGAATAACCTGAGTAGGCCAGAAACAGCAGTGGGAAACAGACTTTGCTTCTGGGTTTGGGGCTCTTCTCAGGGGGAAGCTGGATGAGACTCCCTGTAAAAGAGGTGAAGGCTCTGTACCAATGAAGCTTGGATAAGGAGATGCCAAAGGCTGGCAACTGAATTGCTGTGTTTTAGGAAGATCTTTCCGGCCTTGTGAACCCTTTCAGTATTTGGGCAGATAGTCCACGTGCATGATCTGTGTAGGACATGTGCGGGGGGCTGGATGAGCTCTCCCTGCACAGACCTGCGGTGCAGCATGCACACTACGTCTGCTGCTGCTTGAGCCTCAGTTTGTCCTCTCCATGAGTGCTGGGCAGTCTCCAGGGTACATGTGGTGAAGGTACCCAGGTCTGCAGCACCTGCAATGGCTGGTAGAGGTTACTGTCCTGCCTGTGGGTTGTGAAATGCTCACAGTACACCTGAGCAAAGCTTCCGAGAAAGAGAGGTGCTGCATCTGTGGCAGGTGCCTTTGTTTGCTGGTGATGAAGGAGCATCCTGCGAGCACCAGGCTGCTGTACCTGTCTCCAGCTGCTGACCAGAGCCCCCATTCTGCTGCCTCTGGTTCCTCTCAGGTAGGTGGTACCTGTCAACAAAGTAAACAGGTGGCATAGGTCCCTCAAAATCTTGCTTACTTCTCCTTGTTGTGTAGAGGCTGAATTCAAGAGATCCAGGAAGTCACCTGTGGCCCGCTGGAACTTTGTGCCCACCTTCTAAGATGAGGTAAGCAAGGCAGCCTTTCCTTGTCCTTTGCTCTCGCAAGCAAAACAAAAAACCAAGGATTACTCTTTTTTAAGGGTCACATGTGTTAAGACATCCAGCCCAGTTGTGTTTGGCACTGTAAATAAGGCTAAGGAAAGGAAATAAGGCACCTTCTAAGATGAGGCAGCAGCTAAGCATCTGTTTTGGGGTTTTTTTTTTCCCAAATCATTACTTTGTTTTTATTTTTTTAATAAAGGAGTCAGTGTTCTCTAAATCAAAATATCTTCCAGTTCACATGCCTCCCCCACCCAAACAGAATATAATCAAATGAAGCTGGCTCAAAATACCTTTGTGATGCTTCCTAAAATGCCATTAAGAACCCATATCTTCTATGACAAGTCACTTTTAAGGCTGAGACATCCATTTTGTGGGATGTGTAGGCCAGTGTTTGACGGACGCATGCATCCCAGGCCACAGAACTGCAACTTCAGAATCTTCACCTAAACAAGTCCACCTTTATCCAGAGCAGCTTCTGCTTTCAGCAGTGAAAGCAGCTTACATACTGTGAAACTGCTGAAGAAAACCTAAAACCTAGAAGGTTTTTTTCCCCTAATAATACTTCAGTTCAAAAGTGCACCAAGCCAACAGCAGCATAAGGGCACAGAGCAGTAGCATGTGAATGCAATACAGGGCATTCTCAGCTATGACAAGATCTCCTCTCTTTCAGAAAGGGTAAAGGTTCCTGGCATTTTAAGTCCAAATCTGATTTTACTAGATCTATTTTATCTTGAGTTCACTGTTTTGCACCTATTTCTAGCACATATACGACACGCTGACTAGAAGAGACAGCTGTGCTGGAGAAACCAATCTGCAAAGTAACCGTGTACACTGGCAAACACCAGGCACAAGGGAGGGGCATGGCAGCTTGTTTCTGAGCTTATCCTAAATCCTTTGCTCCCACAGAAGTGCCAAGGGCTTGTGGTCAAAGCTGGGCTTCCTCCAGGTGAGGAGGGCACTGGGGTGTGGGACCAGCTCTGCCAACTCCCCAGGGTTCGCCTGCACGAGCGGAAGGGCTGCAGTGAGCCTGCCCTTTCACACGAGGGAGGGAGCTGGGGGGTGCAGCCTCAGTGCTTGTCAATCCATAGCTGTGAGAGAATATTTTATGCTTCTCTGGCAGATTTGATATGATCAGCTTTGTTTTCCAGCAGTGCTGCGGAGATTTGTCATCAACTTCTTCATTGCATCGTCACTCTGTCCTCCTCACCTCCCTGCCCTCTGCCCCCTTATTGGTGCCCCTCCACCTTCCCCCTGCTCGATCGCACTCAACAAGACATTCTGAATTTTCCATATCTACTTTTCTTTTTCTTTTCCCCCTCTTTTGTCTTCTGGTAACAGCGTTTGGCATTTCCCGGACAGCCCGTACTCCATAAGGCCTCAGTGTCTGAATACGAGGACGGCTTGAACGTTGCCTGCTGAGACTGAAGAAGAACTTGAGTTAAAATAATCCTCTCTTTTGTTCCGCTTGGGTTGCTTTTTGTTTGCCTGACAGATGTTCGGCCCCTGTGCGTGTGCAAGGAGCGGCTCCTCCGCCGGGCCCTCTGATCCGCCAGCTTATTGATTTCTGCCTATCTGTGCGGCTTGTCTCCAGCCCTTACAGATGCGAGGGCTGGGGCGGCAGCCCCTCTCCTTCACACACAAATAGGGCAATCCTCTATTGTGAGGGGGCCAGCGGAGGAAAGCGAGCCTCACTCCCTCTTGAGCCATTGTGACAAATTCGGGTGGGTTTTGGGGGGCAGAGGGGGGATAGGCGTGAAGCACCGAGGCTGCGTTCTGACAGCTTGTGACGCTACCGCACAGGTGCCTGAGTAAACGGGAAGGAAGCGGCTGTGGGCAGGAAGGCCGCAGAGCTTTGCACTGTGCCTGTGTGTTATCGCAAGTTCATATTTCAGTCATTTTACTGGGGAACATAAGGATCAAAGTTGTGGCCAGGGAAAATCTTGAAAACTGCAGTTTTGCTCTGTTCCTCCTAAATGGTATTGCTGTTCACTGCTCCGAGTTTCACTGACTGGACTAACCATGATGTCACTGCAAGCAAGACTTCCATCTTCCAGTTAACGGCCTTGTCAACCACACGTTATGCTCTTCTTCTTTGTTGCTTTTTTTTGGTTTGTTTTGTTTTGGCTTGATTTTCTGCCTCCTGAGTAGTGTGTCACCGTGCTCTGCAAGAGAAGCACGTTGTGGACCTGCATCCACGTTTTGGCATACAGTTGCAGGCTCACTTTGCTGCTGACAGCAGTTTGGCTTTTGTTTAACCCTTGACATAAGTCTGCAGAGGTCTGACCTGTCACCAGCTCTAGTGCTGTGGAAGGAGTGCGGAAAACGAGGCAGTTGTTGTGCAGCACTCAGCTGTCCCCCCTCGTTAAGCCCATGTCCCTGGAAAGCTGTCGTTGTGTGTAGTGCCCACCACATCCCTGTGACAGCAGCTCTTCACTGGTGTCTGTAACGCACACGCACAGAGGGTGCACTCCCAAGGAACACCCCTTTCTCTGGGGCTGGTACAAAGGCTGTAAGGGCAGCTCCAGGGCGTGTATCTCCCACCCTACCAACATTTTGCACCTACAGTGAGCTCGCTGTCTGCAGAGTAGCTTTTCTACTCCGTGCCAAGTTGCCCTGACTTGTCTTCCCTCTCTCTATAGCACATCATTTATTGCAGCGCATACCAGAATCTCCAGAGCTATGACTGCGTGGTGGCTAGGAATGGCACATCCTTTGGTTTCACTGGTGCTACCAGGCACTAGGTTATCATTTACTGCCACAGTAGCTGGGCACCAGCTTATTGAAAACTACCTAGTTATGTGTTAATGACCTGCTGCTTGACAGAATGTTTTACCCCACGAAAACAAATACAGACACGTTTCTAGTGTACAAAGTTCATCTATTCTCCTCCTGAAGTGTTGCTCTTTGCTCACAAGGGTGGGGGTAGCTCGGTTTGGACTTGTTAAGGCAAAACTCCCACTCTGACATGTTGTGGTCTGTTGGATCTTACTGAGAGGCTGTCAAGAACTGGCAGAGATACTTCACATGGTGTCAAGTGATTTATACTAACATGAAAAGCAGGCACAGAGTTTGCAGCCTGTGGTGGCCTGCGTTGCAGCTCCAGCTACGTTATGGTTACTGGATCTGAGACTGAAACCACGGTATGGTGCCTCACAGTCCTCGGTGGATGCTTCCCACCAGCAGCTTACTGGGACAGGGCTCAGTCAGAACTGATGGCAAAGGAGGTGACACTGTATAATACTTCCTTGAATAATGACTAGCAGTAGGCCAGGAGGAGAGACTTGGACAGCATCCATGGGGCAGAACAGATGTTCCATGCAGTCATGTGAGCTCCTGCTGCCCGCATCCCTCTCAGTGTACTACGGCATCACAGGGGTCCCCTTTGCTCTCATGATTAATACAAACAAAGTGTCCTCTCAGCATCAGCTCAAGTCTTGAGATTTCCTTTTATGATCCGTGTGTCATGCAGTCCAAGAGGGGTGTGTTTATGGGTCTTTAATTTAGGGAAAATAACTTTGACAAGCTACAGTGAACTCAGTAGCCAGCAACTTTCACTACTCTGTTAGTCTCGGATCCTGCTTGACACATATATAGAAATAAGGCAAAGTGGCTCATTTGGAAAGAAGAGCTTTGTAAAATGCTCTCTGGTTTGAGTAGCGGGGCCTTGCCGTGCCTGTGAGACCTTCTATTTGATGTCTCTTTCAGTGTGAACAGGAGAGGACTAACTGCTGAGAACTGCTCCATGCACACTCTGCAAAGGGAATTTTAGCTTGGGAGCACCACCCAAACACTCCATTAATTGGATTGTGTCTTAGTGACATTTAAGGTGTTGGGCTCAACATGCTGAAAACAAATGATCTGATGCTAAGCATTCATAGAGCTTGCCTGTAGCAAGCTGTGGGGTGATGAGACTCCTAGTTCAAACCAGGAGGGACAGCAGGTGATGTATGAACTGGTACCCAAAGGAGGATGAAGAAGAGACAAAATTCCAAACTCCATATCCCTTGATCCTCTGCAGGGATCACACCTGCAAGTCAGGGTGTGGAGTGATAAAAATTTCCTCTGGCTTTCAGGAAGGAAATGCCTTGTGGGTGTAGGAGGATCAGTGAATACAGCCCTGTGTATCGGTTGGTATCTGTAGGACAATGTAACACTGCCTGGCACAAGTGATTTTGTACATGTGCATTTTTGCAAAGGCCATGTTATAACTCTCTTTAGGCTCTGTTGGACCAATAATATGGTGGGACTTACGTACAGCAGTTGTGTTTCATAGATGGTACCTAAAACCCAAGCTGTGCCCATGCTGAGTTTTAGAAAGGGAAATATCAGTATTTGGAAAAATTCCTTTCACTTGTCTCTGCTTTACTCTCACCGCCCTTCCCCTTGCTCCACAGCCTGTGGGTGATATTGTTGTTTGCAGGGCTGTGTGCGAGCTATTCTGTGACTTTTCTTTAATAGCAGTTCTTTGAAATTCTGCTGCTCCTGTAATGGGGGCTGAGCGCAGTTGCGTCACTGTTGTGATGGTCTGTCAAGACATCTAATTGGTTTGTCTCATTAAAACTTACAATTGGCATTTACAAGGCAGCAGTCCTGTAGTCCAACACTGTAGCTGGAGCCACACCGGGTGACCAAGAGCTCGCACGTGGGTTGTGATGCGGATGGGGATGGAAAACTGTGTCTCTCATGAGTTCATCCCACAGCTCCTAAGATAAAGCTTGAATGTATCAGACCACCTCTGACTTCACCTTCTCTGTAGTGAGACTAACTGGAGGAACTCAGTTAAATTCAACAAACAGGTGGCTTTTAATCTCCAGTTCAGAGCCAAGACTGCTGGGACCTCAAACTGGACACTTAAGGGCCATCCACTAGTTGCTGCAGGATAGCTTGGCCTGTTGGGTGCTCTTTTGTTAGCAAGAGTGTGAGGAGGAGATGGTGCAAGAAAATGGCAGATTTGTGTAGCCTCTTAAAAAACTAAATTCTTGGAGTAGTTCCAAAATGCATTTTGTCTTTGAATGGAAACATTTGTGAAAACAACCCTCTACCTGTTCAGGTCAAAATATTAGTTAAAACATTACAAGTGCATTTTCTTACGAGAAGTCTATTTTTTATTTTATTTTAGCCTGAGCCAGCTAGTCAAAAGGACCTCACTTAATTCAGGAGTCTGATTCAATGCCCTTTTAAAATTTAAATTGCAATGATGACTTCTAGCAGAATAGTTAAATTTATCTGGGAGCACAAACTGGAGTTCAGATCTCTAGGTTTGTGCAGAGTGAATAGCAGTGTAGCTTTTCTGCTAACACTGGGCTTAAACTAAGCACTAGGTTTGAACTAAACCACCAGAAACCCCTGTTAAATGTTTGTGCAAGAATTTTATGGGTTAAATTAGGTCTATCAATGCCAGCATATAGATACTGCTTTGGCCACTGTAACTCCCTAGCTGCTCAGAGAAGAGCATCTTGTCTGTTTGGTGCTTCACTGTGTTTGATGGAGAGTGTCCTCCTGACAGACAGGCATCTCCACAGAGGTGAAGGGCACCACAGCCACTGACTTTAAAGGTTGTAAAGCCAAACAAAATACACTGAGTGGTTTAGATATAACAGCCTGCACTGAATCAAGAGTCTCACTATTCAGGGCTGTAAGCTTAACAGCTCTGCACTGAGGCCCTGGAGAAATGACTGGGAAACCAGGTCCTCCTATTCCTGTGGAAATGCTTTTATCTGCAATCAAGCTATGCACCAGCTGAAAACACTTTGTATCACCCTTTAAAATGTTCTCACTTCAAATTTTGTGGGTTAGCTTAGGGCAAGCACTTCTCTTGGCTTTTGAGAAAAGCCATAAAAACCTAGACTTTGTGACTTATTTTAAATCAGAGAATGAAAACACATTGCATGGATCTTCCAAAGACAAATTGTCTTTAATTTTTAAAAATCCCATCTAGTTGTCATTAATCAAGCCATCCCCTGTGCTAATAAGATGGAGGCAGGGAATGGAATGCCATTCCAGCTCAGGCAGCTGTTGTGCATGTCAACCAGTTTCAAAACGCTTGGCAAAAGTTGTAAATGCAGTTCTAATGAGATCGGCTTGTCTGCAACTAGCAAACACATACCAGCCGCACCAAAATGTTTGTTTGCCATGGGACTTAGTGGAGATTGTGTTAAGCGTTCTGCATTCAAGGGTACATGTCAAGAAAAGTTCAGATCAAGCACAAGGCAGTGACACTGGAATGCAGCTTTCTCCAAAATGGTCACTTATATAAACCCTGAAAAAAAGCCTCCACCCGAATTCATGGTTTTTGTTATGTGTGGGAGGTGTTTCCCCATCAGGACTCTAAACTTTCTGTACTTCAGTGCATTAGGTTCTCTGCAAAGGCTGCATAAGCAAGCTACAAACAGAAGTATGTTTCCTGCTGGGATGTTTGAGGATGGGCTCCTGGTAGGGGACCAGCTTCCAAGGCATTCTACAGCATGTCTCACCTGCCAGGTACCCCCAGCTGGGTGTGCCTCCATCAGCTGCCCAGGCTGGGGAGGAGGTGCTCAGCTGAGCCACCCAGGGGCTCCAGTGTGGGAGCGTAGCCTTGAAAGAGCAATGACCAGCTCGATCATCCACCTGGCCTGAGTGCCAAGCTGACCAGAGCCAGCTTCCACAAAGCCTGGCCAAACAGAGGATTGGTCCAGAGGGGCTGTAATCCTCTTCAGCTAAGCCACCTCAGTGGGCCAGGCACTATGGCTGTCACATACCCACACCTGCGTGGGCACCTCGGTGAATCAGCACACTGGTGACTTCTTGTGGAACCATCAAGATCACCAAACCTGTGTAGCTGCAGAAAGCTAAGCAACAGAAATACCTACACGTCAGAGAAGCCAGGTCTCAGGCAAGTCAGTAGCACTTTACCTCAACTGTGAAGTATCTATGTAATACCACAAACTTCGACACCTTGTTGCCTTTCCTCAGCACAAAAGGGAATCCTGTTTTTTAACTTTCCTTTTATGCTTGAACTTAAGTACAAAGAACAGGTTAAATTTCTGGTGCCGTGACTACTCTCTTGCCAGTAGCCCTTTAATCTGTGTCTTGTGCCAAAGAATATTAATTATTGTAGGCTACAGTGAAGTCCATCCCTACCCCCACTTGAGCCTCTGAAATGAACAGTGAAGTTGAACTTTGCCAGCAACTGTTAGGAAAAGGGCCAAGAACAGCCTAACAGGAAAGATACTCAGGATTTTTTGTTTGTTTTTTCTGCTAAACCATGTTTTTGTAATTATGAATACTTTGTTGAAATTGCTTGGAAAAGGAAGTACACAGAAAATGGTCCATACAATTAAACTAACTACATATTAGTGTTGAAAGAATATAAAACTGGTCTCACTCTGTTGCACTCACACAGACAAAACCCCTCCTCAGAAGGAATTTGGCTTGAGAAGAGAGATCTGGAGACAAATCTTAGCTAACTTCAGGTCCATGTGCCTTATTGTCTGGTTTACGACTGCCCCAAATGGCCTAAAAGCAAAGGACATTCACACTAAACAAAAGCAATGGCTGAAAGAAAGAGAAAAGAGGAATTTGAAAGCTGTCATTTCCAAATCCCTTCTACTCAAAAGTTGGTTCCTGACTTTCGATAAGGAACCCTGAATAAGGCAGCAGTTACTTTTCAGGAGCATAAAGTATCTTCAGCCAGACTGGAGAGAAACAGGAGTACTTTATTTTGCTTGGATTCACATGAATGCTGCTTTAATCAGTCCCCACTTGCTCCTGCCACCTTTCCCCAAGTTTAGATTTGTAAAATCCTGAACTGCTAAAAAGAGAGAAAAAAATTGCCAAAGCAGCTTTCTAGGATGTATGATTACAGGTATCAAAAAAAGCTTTATCAAATGTGGAAAATTACAACTTTGTCCCCTAAGTAAATAAATACTTAAGAATATAAAGGAACAAGATGCTGTAGGACCACTTCAAACTACTATACTTCATATGGTGTTTTATAATTTCCATTTAAATGGTTTTCTCTCATCAGCAGCCTGCTCCTGGCTCCCATGACACTAAGGCATATGTAAGGTTACAGGCATATCTCAGTGTAAAAGGAAAAATGTCACCCTAGAGTGAGAAAGCTTGGTATTTGGTTTATATAACAACATCCTATGATTCAGCCTCAAGAAAGTCTTGGTTTTAGTTAAAAGAAAA
Organism: Platysteira castanea; assembly: GCA_013397175.1. Taxonomy (NCBI): domain Eukaryota; kingdom Metazoa; phylum Chordata; class Aves; order Passeriformes; genus Platysteira; species Platysteira castanea. The sequence goes on from VYXC01009560.1 coordinate 1,118,166, forward strand.
TTAAACTTATCCCTGGCTGATACAGTGAACTAAGCTTTTAGCAGCATATATGCAATATTTATGTCCTGTCAAGCACTTTCACTTTCCATAGTAAGAACCCCCTCTTCCGTATATAAAATGGATTTGATGTATAAACAATATTGCTGAAAACACGTCCAAAATTAATAAAGAAGACTTTGCTTTACAAACCTAGCTTTTAAGGCTGATTCTGACCTCGTACAGTCTCTTACATAAGCAAGGGTGCGCAGCCATTTGGCTGAGATCAAAATAAAGCCTCCTATCTCCCCAACAAACAGTACCACAAAGCACATTATGGTGGGACACCGGGAGCACGTATGGCTATTTCCACCCATCCCGTCTGTAATTGTGCCGAGGCCTGCGACAGCAAGCAGCTATTGCCACCTTAGGGCGGCCCTTGGTAGTGCTGCAGGTGAAGTGCTACACTGCTCTGGTTGTACACCCTTGTAGTTACAAGTGCTCACTCCAAGGTTGTTCCAGTCCTGCAGCCCACCATTCTCTCAGAAAGTACACATAACATGTTTAAAATTAAGAAAAGGATTGCAAGATGAACATTTTTGCTCTCCTTCCTTTCTCTTACACAAAATTGTATTAAACACATCTAATCCCTATCCAAGCAGATCTGCCAAAACCAGACCTTTGCTTCCAGCAGCCCTAAGTGGCATTGTTACAATTGTTTTGCCTTGCTGCACCTCTATAGCCTGCCTGCCCAGACAGTTCTGTAACCAAGTAAGGCTTCATAAACTGTTAATTTACACTGTAGACACAGTGCTAGACGAATACTAAGCTGACTTCCACATGGGAAGTACAGGCATGGGACTAAGGAGAACTGCAGACAGTCAGGGCCTTCCCACTTTTCATCTGAGGTGATGACAATCTTCACAAACAGAGCTAGGGAACGTGGTGGATTAAAAAAAAATGTCTTGGTGCCTTTCATCTGTAATACACATCCGACATTTTAGGATATTCTAATACTAATAAGCAAGTAACTTCTAGCTGAGCAGCCTGTGAATACTTTTGTACTCACACATCTCCAGTCACTCCTCCAACTCCTCACTCTGAGCACAAGCAGTTGATGACATCAGGGCAGGGCATAACTGGAAAGTTAAAAATGTGGGAAATAAACCTTCCCATCTCACTGGTTCCAAACCCATCCCCAAAGGGAGTGAACACAGTGCTACATTCTTCTGTGAAAGAAATTTGGCATTTTCAGTCCAATGGGCCTGTGAAAAAGCCTCCTTTCCCTGCTGGTTCTTCAGCTAGATGTATTCTGCAGGGAAATCTGAAAAGGAGACAAAACGGCCATCTCACATCAGCACAAGTGCACCAACAGGACAGCACTGACAGAGTTAGGAAAACAGGTGTCTGCTTTTGTACCTCTTCTGAGCCTGCAAATGACACCTGAAAATTCTAATCACCTTGTGCTTCTTCTGAAAGAACTTCGAGAGGCAAGCCTAGCCACATCAAACTAAAGCAAGTAATTCCTAAAATCTGTCAACGTGCATTTATTTTGGATGTAAAATTTACCCTTAAACGTATGAACAGCCAAATTTATCTAAACTTTTGAGTTAAATCACTGCAAGTCTCCTACACATCTGGCATCCTGCAAGAACTTTAAGTTAGTTCATGTATAAATTAGACAGTTCCCCTTGTTTGTTGCTCTTCCCTTCACTGTTTAGACCTTAAGTATTGCACGCAGACCCATCCCAAAGGCAGGCATGTCAATTTGTTACCCTCTCCTTCTTTTCTTTGCAACTGAAACACTATTTAGTTTCAGTAGATTTCAACAACTTTGCGTGAAGCTCTAACAGCCTATTGTGAAATGCTTGAGCAATTCAACATAAATCTGGTATCAAAGACAGCTGAGCTTAAGGTGCTTTAACTTAATTTTACCGAAGTAACAAAGCATGTATTTAGTTTGGGATTGCTGATTTGTACTTTAAACAGGTACAGGCTTTCTGTTCTTAGAACTACTGCACTGTGTGCCGTTTGCTCAGTACAGACAGCATACAGGTACAGCCATTTATGCCATCAACCTTGTCCATCTAAGATGACTTTTGCAAATAATGTTAAACATCCCCTTAAGACACCTGAGCATCTCTGGAAGTTCTGACTTGCGTGACCAAGTGACTCCAGCCACAGCATTACTCAGACTGAGATGCTGTGTGCCTTTCTCACCGCCCAGTTACCGACGAAAGAGCTGTTCCCTCCTTGATCAGCCCAACACTGGCACCCAGTGGTCAAGTGCCTTCACAAACGCTTTGGGAAAACTGGTGGATTTCCTGAACACAGCCAGAGTTTATTTAAAAGCACTAGTTCTTCCATTACTGAGGTACAAAATGCTACCCACTATCTAAACTGTCTAGGAAGCCTGAGACTACCATTACTGGTGAAGACCAGCCAGAGCTAGGAGTAACACATAGCATCCAAAATGCACATCCAAACAGGAGACTGCCATAGGGTCAAGCACATCAGCAAGATTGTTTTTTTAAGGAACAAGTGTGCCACCTCAAGCAACGAGGTATTTTGTATGTCTTTTTTTAAAGAGCTACAGACTGTGAAAGGACTCTCAGACAAGAAAAAATTATCTAACTCTTGATGATGCAGCTCTATTTTTCTAAATGTCCTAGCACTGAAGGCAATTCCCAGCGGTGTGATACAGGACATCTGTATCACAACTACTATTCTTGATGCAATTTCCCAAGATTCAAAAGCAGTAGTAGGGCTAACAAAGGCCCCAGGCATTAAAAGACACTCAGCAATCTCCATTCTAAGTTATTTTCCATCAGTAGCCAGAAGGGGAAAATCCTTCAAATTCTGGGCATTAACCAAACAGAAACACACAGAAGTGAGCCCAGACGCAGAGTCCAGGACCAAACTGAAAGATTCCCTTTAACATTCTTCCCTCTAACACAGTGCTGTTTCAGATGACCCATACAGTCTTTGCAACTAAGTACACAGAAGTCAAATGTCAGGACAGCATGTCAGAGAAATGAAGGAGAAGATAGGAAAAGCAAGCTATGAAGTGCAGAAAAGGCAACATGGACAGAGAAAATGCTTTCCTCACTAAACCAAGGCTGAACTGAAAGAATTACCAGAATGTTCTGTGAACCTAAGTTTTACTAAGTTTAAACTCCCCCATATTGCAGCATAAGGGATTGTGAGAAGGGGATTAAACTTGCATTAGAATTAGACCGATCGATCAAATGAGATGAAGAAAATTGAATTGTAAATTTTAGCTGCTTCCTTACCGTGAACTGCTCTGGTTTCTAAAAAACACTACTACTTCTAACAAAGACAGAAAACACTCAGCATCACAGTAGTTGAACTTCTTGACAAAAATTTAATCAGACAAATGTCTTCATAACACAGGTAAATCGTACATCACATATTAGTTGCTTACACATGAACTGAATTAGTCTTTTCGTAACTGGATAGTTTGCTCTTTAATTCCATCTTTTGTGACAATGCAAATCTTAAGTGCATCCCCAGTGTACACATCTCTCTCAGCAGCAGAAATGAAGACATCCTTAACCAGCTGCAGAGCCTTTTCCAGGGTCAGAGGTACATGTTCCACATTTTGCATGTTCTTGAAGCCAATCTAAGAAAAGATGAAAATGCATTTTATCCATCTATGAAAACTGTTTCAGTCTCTGCACTAGAATGAACAGATTTAGATGAATTACAAAAAATGGCTTCTATATTTTAAAAAACCCACAGCTGAAAAAGTATTTCTCCACACAGTTTACAGTTGAGAGTTTTGCCAATACCAATACTATTAGAAAATTACCTCGAAGCAGATCCAATACACAGCCAGCAAAGTTCCTCCTGCTCATTAAACATATACAAGATCACAATGAACATTTGGATCTGATCTAATTCTTCACAAACTTCTCACTGGGTTGGCAGTATCAGAACTGCACATGAGCCTTTGTTCTCTGGTCACTTGTAGTTAGGAACATTTCTTAAAAGCAAATATTCCTTAAGATACTCAGACTTCAAAACTAAGTCTATATTGGAGCATATCTGGTCCTACTAAATAGTGTAAGTTAGCTCATAAATATAAGTGTCAACTTAAGCATCAGAACAGGTAAAGGAGAGGAGTTGCATGTTTTGCCTGAAACCCGTAAGCAATAAGAAATTACTTAAGGCAATGTGGTTTTTGTAGAAGATATTTCCTTCAGTTAATAAAGTTTAAAATAAAAGGGAAGATTCTACTCCTTTTTCATCTGGTAAGAGTCAAGAATGCTTACTACTTTTGTAAGCACAAAAGTTGTGTTGACATCAGGCTCAAGTGACTAAATACCAACACCAATGTAAAAAAATTAAAACAAGTAAAACATGCTTTGGTATCTCTCCCATTCAATCATTAACAGCTTCAACTGAATACGAAAATATTCTTCAAGTATTTTAGACAGATTTGGCTGAATAAGTTTCCAGCAGTTTCATATAAGAACACTCTTAGTGGAAAATGGTAACTGAGTTGTACAAAACTGAAGACTTAACCAAGGGTATGTTAAATGATAAAATACATGTATTAATTCTATCTTCTTAATTTGGTATTAATTCATGCTAAGTAACAGGCATATTTATGTTATTGGCCAAGAAAAAACTCCCCAAACCCAGGAAAAAACCTCCAAACAACTTCTACGAGAAACTCTCCAATTAAAACATTTCTATCCTTTAAACAGGCACTGCACTATTAGTAACATATTAAAAACCTGAACAGATCCCAAAGCAAAACTTTGATTACTCCCGAGAAAGTAAAGTCACATAATTTATAAATGTACAGATTAACAAATCCTACCTATAATAGACTTAAAACTTCTCTCAAAAGTAGTATTTCCCAGAAGTAAAGCTACATTAATCTGAATGTTGCAAATGTTTTCTTAGATAAGGAAAAAACAAACCAAAACAAAATCCAACGAGCTATTTTACCTGGTTGTCCAGCAGAGGCTGGAGCATGGCACTTGCTGATCCACCTGCTTTGTAACAATCTCTCTCATAGGAGCCCACTGGATCAAAGCTGTAAACTGCTCCCTTCCCTGAAAAAAGAAGAAGAAAAAAAAATAGTAGTGTGTAATTGCAGTTCAGAAAGATGCTCAATACTGATAAGCATTTTCAACAAAACCAGCTCTCTGGATAAGCAGTGTCTAGAACACTGCAGATCCCAGTAAACCCTTACCAAACAACACTGACTATGTTCAGATGATGCTTTGTACAGCAGAATCACTATGGCTGTGGCCTGGTATGATACTCAAGGTTATTTTTTCTATTTAAGCCACAACCATGCTCCAACAGATGTTTCCTACAGTACTTACCACAGAAAAAGTGCTGATGCAGAATAATCAAAGCAGGAAAATGTGCTAGAGTGTAGTGCTGCACAAAAAGCTCCACGGGTTCCAAGGTTAACACAAACAAGCAGCTCAGACATCACTCTTGGATGATACATTTCTTGAATTACCTCCAGAAAGCACGCTTGGATGCCTCTGCATCGCATTCCCAGAACAGGGATGATGCTCTGGTCTGTTGCACACTTCCCACTGAAGCCAGGCCAGGCTGCACAAAGTTTACTGGCTTGCACCATCAGAGATACAGAAGCCCTACCGCTCTGAAGCATCGGGGGTTGATGAGGAAATGCCAGTCAGAACACAGGAGCTGGCCAAGCTCAACCTTTCTGTTCAGACAGGTTGCACACGATTCAATTAACTGGCCAGTGCCCTTGGCAGCACAGCACAGAAGCTGAACAGCCCTGAGAAAGCCAGCCAAATGAAAAATCAATCTTGCTGGACCCAAATTTAGTCCATGCAAGCAAACCTGCACTCTGATTCTTATCAGCTGCTACAGCACCCTTATAATCTGAGATTTACCATTATGCAGGGAAGACTAATCCCCTGCCAGATCCCACAAATCATAGACGTGTCTTAGCAAGACTGGGAAAGCAGTATAACTTAATGGTAAAAATAAACTGCAGGGAATGGCTAAAATTATCCAAACAAGACCACCTCTGAGCTCCTTCTCAGAGCCAGAGAACACAGTATTTCAACAACTCAACCAAATCACTGGACAGCAGCCCAGTAATCCTCGAAGGGCTGTACATTAGCCTACAGCTTCTGTGTAGAAGTCATGATTTTCATTAGAGGTTAGTTAACATTTAAAAATAACTTTGTGGAAACCTGTCTCTGGAGTAAGTCTTCATATGTAATAGCCTTGACCACACTCACTCTGAATAAAACATACACAATTTTACTGGTGACATCTACTTTAAAGATGCAATTAAGAAATCCAGCAAAACTGTTGTAAAATTTTCCAGTCTAAAGCAAGAATTACTTCACTTTAAAGATTTTTTTTGTAATCAAATAATTATAACATAGTTTTTAGATTTTCAGAACTTTAGAAATGAAAGATCAAGCGAGTAAATTAGGGAACAAGCCAGATACATAATATGTTTTTAATCTGTGTAAGTACCATAATGGCTAAAGGCAGGTGTTAGGAACAGGAACACAAACTTTGTTATCTGATCAGTACACCTGAGATGTAAAGCAATAGCTATCCCACAGAAATTCAGCCTCTCTTTTTGTGTTGTTTTTCTGTTTAAAGTCTTACCTTCTTCATCAAGTCCACCAATTATGTTGTAAACATAGTAGGGAAAGAAACGTCGAGAATACAGGATTGTAGACAGCATTGCTGCAATAGCCCCAGTAGTCATGGTCTTGTTGTTGGAATGTTTGTACATCTGCCAGCGGTAGAGCACATCCAAGAAGAAAGTCAAACACTAAAGCTGACATTCAATCAGAATTACATATCCTGTAACCTCACTACAGAAGAATCTGACGCTAAGCATAATTAACCAGCACGATTAGTGAACACACTTTGGTCTAAACGGTATAATCTTTTTACAAGCCAGAGATTAACACCTCTTCAAAGTTTTGTAATTAATAGATGTCGCCTCATTAACAATATCTTCTCCAGCTCTTCCATTCTATAAATTTGTGGTGTCACTCTTACTAAGAACACAGCACCAAATTTCCCTGCCAGATCTCTCACTAGCAAAACAGTTGTAATACAAACACTTGAAAAAAACCAGCAGAAGTTATGTTTAAAACTTATATTATCAGTCTCAAGTGTAATATTAAGAATCTACGTTTCTAAATACAATAAGATAGGTAGTTACCTTTAATCTGGCTTCAATAATTTTAGTAAGGGTAAGGCAGTCCCCATGGAAACCAGTGCATCCAATGACCGTTTGTTCTGTTCTGAAAAATGCAAAATTTTGTTGCCATTTTAGACTTAGCATGAACTACAGCAATTTCTTACACAGCAGGTTATTATGAAAACACCAAACGTATTTTCGTTTTTTCTAGTGCTGCTAAGAACAGTTGTCTAAAATGTAGTAACAGATCTGTGACGTACAAAAGGCACCTGCGACCTACATCTTGGAGAGGACTCATTAAACACAGGACCATTCAGATGCCTTTCTTCAACCTACTTCCTTCTTCAGCTGTCAGTACGCCTGACAAAAAGAAATTCTCCATTTCTTCATGCACCCCTGACTCCAGCTGTAGCAACTCAGTCTTGCTAGAAGATCCGTTTTACACTGGGGAGCCACAGAACCTATCACTGAGTCCAAGTCTTACTCCACTGGACCAGAGGGCTGCATTAAGCTCATAGGATGGTTACATGACATTTATGGTGTTGGTGGCTTTCTGCATCAGCACAGGAGAAGTTATCTGGCTGCAGATGCACCAGATGCACCACTTAGCTCTCTGCTCAGTTTTGAAATGTTGTACGAGCACTAACCATGGGAACGCACACTCGAAATTTTAATTTTTGGAAGTAGAAGAGTCTAGAAACATTAACACCCACAGATCAACCCAAAGCAGTCATTCAGAGAAACATCTTTAAACAAAATCTCCTCTCAGCCTGTCACTAGAATTACACAAGCCATCGTCTGCAGTATGTATACTATACCAGATTACATTTGGACAGTATCAGAGAGTCAAACATATAGTAATAAGTTAGCCAGGAGAAACATAAGTTATTTTGATCTCATGACATCAATTTAGAAAAAGAAACAATAACTCACAAGACAAAAAATGTTTACATAGTTGAAGACAGCCTAACAAGGCAAGCACCTGCTGCAGTAAAATGAACATAAGTAACACATAGTTGTAAACCAAGGAGATGCTACCCAGGTGAGTAAAACTAAGCACAAAATGAGCATAGAAAGTTCAATAATGGAACTACTGATACATTTACCTCTGGGAAGTGCCAGGTAGTTAACTAGAGAGACACACTACAACTGGCAGTAGTGGGCACACTTGCACACCATGACCAGGTCTCCTGATGAAGCAGAATGACTTATTATAGGCTTAAGTTTTGCTACAGTTAAGTTAAAAATTCTTCTGATTATCCAGCCAAAAAGCCTCACATTAAGCTTTGTATCATGCTAAAAATGTTAGTTCTTTTCTCAGTTAACTTCAAGAGCATGAAACAAGAAATCTGGCTATATTTACAATATCACATCACGTCTTGCGTTACAGCAAGGGTCACCATGACCCCAAAATCTACTTTGTTACTGTCCTTTTTCTTCTAAGAATTCTGCTTAAAGCAGGAGGCAGGTGACATGGTCAGCAATACAAAAGATTTTTCATCGTTTTCAATCCTTGCGGATCTGTACTTACAGCTTGTAGCATTTTGGACTGTCCCGGCAGTGAATTGAATAGCCTTCACTCAGACGCGTGTCAGAGGCAACGATACTGAAGTCTTCTCCAGCAATTGCCAGCACAGTCCTTAAAAAAGAGTATTGATCAACCATGATTTTCGGCACAAGTATCTTCTTAGGCAACACAGAAACAAACTAGATAGTAATTCTATACCCAGACTCATGTTTTGTCAAGCATCTTATATTCCTTGCTATGTTTCCCACGATGCACATCCCTACTCAATACCAAAGGAAGAAGACACCAGACACATTTAAGAAAATATATGCATGTGGCCCTCTACTTTGATTTAAACTGTGTGGAAACTTGGTAAAACAGAGACTCTACACCAGACAAGAATCAGACTCAATGGACGTGGTATTTTATAAGCCTGATAATGATTCATCCTTCTAAAACAAGCAAAGCACAAAGCAACAGTACCATTACACTTAAATAAACATAGCTTTTAAAATCTGGTGTTATTACTTCCTAACAACTAGTTCTGTGATCAGCACAGGTGTACTACCATTAAGTTGTAAAGAGATGCCCTTTAAAAAGCAGTAGTCATCATAAGGAAAAAAACCTAACTGGCCAGATCATGTCACCATTCAGGTGTGTAAAATACCACCTGCCTTTAACAGTTACAGCAAGGTAGCGTTCAACCTAGCTACGCATTTCCTAGCAACAGGATGAAGAGCAAAGGCTATTAACTAAAACACAAGAAGTTCCACCTCAATATGAGGAAGAACTTCTTTACGTTGAGGGTGGCAGAGCACTGGAACAGGTTGCCCAAGGAGCTTGTAGAGTCAGCCTGTCTAGAGGCATTCAAAACCCACCTGGACGCGTTCTGGTGCAACCTCCTCGAGGTGACCCTACCTTGGCAGGGGGGTTGGAGTGGGTGATCTCCAGAGGCCCCTTCCAACCCTAACAACTCTGTGATTCTGTAACGGGACCACCTGGGTTTCCTAAGTCATTATAAAGAAACAACTCAGCGGGGAACAAAAGATGTGTACTTTAAGACGAGTCAAAGTTTAGGGAGCCCGAGTGTTCCAAAAGCCACACGGACAGACAAGAACGCCCTGAAAGGCTGCAAGGACTAAAGGCAAGCCCGAGCCCAGCTCCTCCTTGTGCTGCCGCTCTCTCTCTACAAAGAGGAGACCATGAGGGCAGGCAACCCGCACTGAGCACCGGGGGGAGGCAGGAGCAAGGCGAGGCAGCCCCAACCGGGCGCCGCTCTCCCCCGGGCCCCCTGTCCCGGGGCGAGGGTGCCCGTCCCGCCCGCTCCCCGCCCCGGCCCTCACCCTCCGTTGAAGGTGTATGGCGAGAAGCGGTAGTGCTGCACGGGTGCCTCCAGCTCGTGGCCCGTCCCGGGCCGGGAGGGCCCGTATCCCGCGGCGGACAACATCCCGGCGGCCGATCGCTGCTGTCTCACGGCGAAATGGCGGCACCGGAGGCGGAAGCGGAGCGGCGCTGGGAGGGCAGCACCGCCTCCTCTCGGCTGCTGTTCCGGGCGGCGAGCGCCCTGCCCTGGCCGGAGGGCGGCGAGGCCGCTGTGGAGCGCAGCCCGCCCGGGCCCCGCCGGCGGGCAAGGTGTGTGCCTGGGCCCCCAGGCAGCGCCGGCACCGGCTCTTGTCCAAGCGCTGCCAAGCCCTGTCACCTGCGTGCCCGCTCGTGGAAACACACGGGCTGAGCAGTGGCTGTGGTGAGGCCATCAAACATGAGCCCTCATGTTTGGGCGGGTGGGCAGCAGGGTGGCTCGTGCTCTGTAGGAGAGAGCGCCTTTGGAACCACTGTGAAGAGCAAGGGTCGGGAATCATAGAATCATTGGATGGTTGGAGTTAGAGGGGACCTTAAAGATCATCTAGTCCCAACCCCCTGTCACGAGTAGGGATACCTTTCACTAGACCAAGTTGCTCAGAGCTCCATCCTGTCTGGCCTTGAACACTTCCAGGGACAGGGCATCCACAGCTTCCCTGGGCAACCTGTGCCAGTGTCCCACCACCCTCACAGCAAAGAACTTCCTCCTAATATCTAATCTAAACCTTCTCTCTTTCAGTTTGAAGCCATTCCCCCTTGTCTTGTCACTACATGCTCTTGTGAAAAGTCCCTCTCCACCCTTCTAGTAGGTCACCTTGAAGCCTTTCTCTTCTCCAGGCTGAATAATCAAAATTATCTCAGCCTTTCCTCATACAAGAGGTGCTTCATTCCTCTAAGCATCTTGGTGGCCCTCCTCTGGACTTGCTCCAACAGGTCCAGGTCTTTCTTGTGCTGAGGACCCCAGTTCTGGACACAGTACTCCAGACGGGGTCTCACCAGGTCCTCAAGGTGGGCCATGGGGTGTAGTGCCAGGCACCATAGCATGAGTGGAAACAAGCAGTAAGGGCTAGGATAGAAGCTCGAAGAGGTACTAGGGGAAAAGGCCGGGGGGGACAATGTGATACAGGGGACACGCGTGGTGCTCCTGAGGAAAAGTGTGTTGCTCTGCCTGGGAAGCACAGCTGTGGTGGCTGCAGTCTCCATGGGCACACACAGCAGCGAGACCCGAAGGCGGCAGCACCACAGTATGGAACTCTGTACAGCTCCAACGTGAGGAACCACAGCCTCTGTGAGGGCCCGGTGCACTGCCAGGGACCCCCACAGATCCACAGGATCTGTTAGGCTGGAAGGGACCACAGGGTGTCATCTGTCGCAACCTTTCTCTTCAAGCAGGGTTGTTATGAACAATTTTGGCTTTCTTGGGCCAGTGATGTAATGTAAAGTTATTAAGTTGTTAACATACAACTTTACGGGAAGCAGGGCTGGGGTTTCTTATGTTCAGATAATAAAACAACAGAGACTCCCTGAGTTGATAGGAAACAACAGAAGCACCCCAAGGCAACGCCCAGGACAATTAGCCCACAATTGTGGGCCATCAAAAAGCTGAACAGGAGTAAATGACAGTTTTTCCAAGAGCAAGCATCTGGACTCGGGGTTGGGCAATTATCCCTCTGGGGAGATAAAGGGACTGCATTTTTTGAGAGGGGGGACTTTTGACGGAGGTGGCCAGGGAGCAGGGAGGGGGGGTTTGGTGCTGTGTGTGGATGGGTTTATTTTTCGGGGGAGTTTTTTTCCGTGGGGCGGCGTGAAGGAGGGCTGGGGGAACGTCGGGTGTTTAGGGGGGTTTTTGCCTGGATTTGCCACGTTAGACCCTGGACTGCCCAGGAGTCTCTGGTTTTTGGCTGCAATTGGGAATAAACGAGTTAACCTTTTCACAGAGGTTTCTGACTCCGTTTATAACAGGGTCATCCTAGAGCACCTGGCACAGGATTGTGTCCAGATGGTTCTCGAACATCTCCAGTGAGGGAGACTCCACAGCCTCTCAGGACAATCTGTTCCAGTGCTCAGTCAGCTGCACACTAAAGTTCTTCCTCGTATTCAGATGGAACTTCCTGTACATCAGTATCTGCCCATCGCCTCTTGTCCTATTGCTTGGCACCACCAAGAAAAGCCCAGCTGAATCCTCCTCACACCCACCCTTTAGACATTTATGCACATTAATGAGGTCCCCTCTCAGTGGTCTCTTCTCGACGCTGAACAGGCCCAGGTCCCTCAGCCTTTCCTCATAAGAGAGATGCTC
>VYXC01009560.1:1131582-1146660 GCA_013397175.1 Platysteira castanea
TTGGATGGGGAGCGAGGGGGCCTGGGGGCCGCGGGCAAGCTGTGGCCGCAGGCCGAGCGCTGCTGTGTGGCTGCGGGGGAGCCCGAAAGGGCCTCGGGGGTGGGTCGGGGCCTCCTCCGGGCCGTCTCCTGCTTCTGGACTCTGTTCCCTCGACGAAAACGTCGCCCGGCGTTTGTAGTGGAGATCCAAGCAAGCCGCGTAAAGTGGTTACAGGAGGGACCTCTGCGTAGACGGCTGCAGGTTTTGGCATGCCTGGTATCCAGCCTTCTTGCTAAACAGCTCGGCTGTCGAGGAGTTGACTTTGTTTCTTCCAGGATAATGTTTAGGTTTCTAATGTACCCCCGTTATAAAACCTGGGTGCTCTGCTTGATACCTTTGGTGAGGGTAAAGATGATAATACCTTATGGTCATGGGTGGAAAAAAGCAGGCCTTTTTAGCTGCAGTGTAAATATCAATGTAATTCTAAGCTCTCATATCTTAATAAAAGAGAGGCTGAATAGGCTGTCTTCAGATTTTGAGGTGGCCTACCCCTGCCCTGATAATGACCTTGAGTATTTCTCAGCAATAGTTGAGAACCTTACAAATTAAAGGGAAAATATTTTATATCATTGGTATAATAACATTTAAATTCTCCACTTGTGTTATTTCCATAACACAACAACAGAAATATGGTTAAAACATAAAAGAAAATCATTGTTTGTTTCATTTGTATACTTGTGTACTTGAAATTGGTTTTCACGTATTTCTGTTTTTCTCATGAAATGCATGTGATTGCAGTTTGAAATCTGGTAGTGCTTTATTTTATGGAATTGGATGGAAGAGGTTTTCCTAGCTCTGATTTGACCAGCAATGCTTTTCTCCTAGAAGAAAAAAATAATTTTTGAAAGCCCAAGCCTTTAAGTGGCCAGGAAGAGACTTACAAGCAATGTGTCAGTAAGCTTGTCAGTTAGTAGTCAGGGGAATTAAATTCTAAAATAATCAGTGCTTTTCCAGGTAAGCAAAGCTCGCAGTAGAATGAGCATTAACAGCTTGAGCTGTTTGTGCAGGAGGGTTTGGTTAGACAGAGGCCTGCCCATGTGAGTCAGGTAACCTGCCAGAGACTTCAGCAGAATCATACTGCAAAGTTTCTATGGAGCGTGCCCAAAAAAGGTTATTTTTATGGATTGTGCATGAGTGTGTGCATACGCGTGAATGTTCTTATATGTGTTTGTACGTGGGTGTCTCTTGTCTGAGTCAGCAACTGATAGATTTACTTTCGGATTTTTGTTTAGATATTATTCTCAAGATACTACTTTTTTTCTTTCCAGGCTTTGGTTAGTGTTTTAGACTCATAACATATTTCTCTGGAGCTGATGTTTTCCTAACACTTTCAGCTTGGCTTTAAAAGCTGCTTTGCTGGAATGTTTTAAACGGTTAAAAACCCTCTAGGATTCGAAGTTTATTTAAATTAATTGAAGGAAATACTTCTGGCCTTACCAAAGAAATAACTGGAATCATGGATCAGAACAACAGTTTGCCACCCTATGCTCAAGGCTTAGCCTCCCCTCAGGTAAAAACAAATGATTTAAGATGCAACTATGATCTGAATTTCTTTTATGAAAGCATTTTCTGTTTATTGCATGTAGCTTCACTTTTTTTGTTTGCAGATCTGAAAAATTCTGCTAGGTATCGAATAATACTATAGTATTAACAGTATAAAGCAGAATTTTAAAGCCATTGATGGCTATATCCAGAAGTATAAGAAACATGTGGTTTCTTATACACAGAGTATAAGAATATATGTGGGATATCTTAATGGGGTTGCTCTAAGTTGAAACATGACTGACAAATTGGAAAGATTAATTTAATTTTGGTTGCTCGTTAAACTATGTACATAATGAATTGTTGCTGGGCTATGAATGCACTGGGTACAGTCAGCACAGCTGGTGTTCAAACAATTTCAAGTGAAACTGTGGGTCAAAGTTGAGACATGCTTGCAAGGTAGTGTGAGAAGTGTGTCATGTCCCTAGATTCCTATGGGTAGTGTTTTATTCTATAGAACGGCTGCATTGTCAAGTATTTTCTATTTTTAATGATTTACTGCTTTATGCTTCAGGTTTGATAGGAGCAACTCAGCTAACATAGATCTATTTTCAGACCCCTCCTGAAAACTTTGCCTTTTAAAATAGAGTCAACATGATTTGTGGTTTCTGTGTCACGTTTTCTTCTGTAGGGTGCAATGACTCCAGGAATTCCAATTTTTAGCCCGATGATGCCATATGGCACAGGACTGACACCGCAGCCTGTCCAGAGCACCAACAGTCTGTCCATATTGGAAGAACAGCAGCGGCAGCAGCAGCAGCAGCAAGCAGCACAGCAATCCACGTCACAGCAAGCGACACAGGGAACATCTGGTCAAACCCCCCAGCTCTTCCATTCACAGACTCTTACCACAGCCCCTTTACCAGGAACCACACCTCTGTACCCCTCTCCAATGACTCCAATGACTCCAATAACTCCTGCAACACCAGCGTCAGAGAGCTCTGGCATAGTGCCACAACTACAGTGAGTGCCCTTATGCTAGTGCATCATGTCCTTTCTCAGCCCTTTAAAGACTTAGGACCAGTCACATCAGGAATTAGGTACTGCATTTTGGTGGGAAGGGAGGTCCTGAGAATTTACGAGTAGCAATATGAGTGAAATTGCTTTTATTTTTAGCTTAGCTTCATTACTAAGCCACGTAGTAATATAAACAGTTTCTCAGTGACTTGTCAACGGTACATCTTTGGAGCATACCAGTGGATGGGTATATATGTCTTCATTTAACACCATCGTAACTTTTAACTCCTTGCACTTTAGGAATTGATGATGTTCCCTTTTCCAACACATGGCTAACACTGAGTTTGTGAGAAGGAAAAAAACCCTAGAACTAGTTCTAAGTTTAGATATGGAAGTATATTCAGTGAACTTCAGTTTTAAAGACTGTTTCAGAAATTTATGGAAGGGACAAAGGGAAATGGTTGATAACATGAATTGAAAGAGTAGTTTCTCATATTTTTCATATTCTTTTTCCCTCACTGAGGACCTTTAAATTTCAGGGTTTTCCCAAAAAACAAAATTTTTTATCTAGGAACTTCTTTTAAACTTTCTGGAGACTTGCTATCCCATCCCCTGGCAATGCATTTACCTCCAAGGTCATTCCCACTTAGTTCTGAACCTTCTTCCTAGAAGGTCGTAGCAAGGAAAATTTCAGATGGTAATACCTCATTTTCTCCTGTTTCCAGTAGCTTCCCTGATTGTGGTGAGGGCTCTCAACATCAATAATTTTTCCTGACAAACTGAAATAGAGATTCTTCTCATGGGACACTTTTCGTAATAGCTGACAGATAAGGAGGAATCAGCAATTATGCCTTAGGAGCTTCTGCCCTACAAAAGGAGGTTCCTGAGCCAAAACACTGCTCAGTGTTCCTATTAGTAGGAAAGATGCCATTCAAACTATCTTGGAGGAACAAAATAATAAAAAAATAAAATTGATTAGGCTTGGTTAAAAATGAGGAAGACACATGAATTCCTTACTGTCTTTTTAATATATTTCACTGATCTGTCTTTAGGAATATCGTGTCCACAGTGAATCTTGGTTGCAAACTTGATCTAAAAACTATTGCACTTCGTGCCCGAAATGCTGAATATAATCCCAAGGTAAGGGAAATGTATTAGAGTTCATCCTATAACAGATATACCAAAGGCACAGCTTGTGGCTGCAGGCTGCTGCAATAGACTGAAAAGCCTGCCTGCTATATATGCAGTTTTATAATACAGTTAAAAGGGAAATTTTAATAAACTTGGAATGTTCAAATTAGTAAAAAGCGTTTGTATGCTGAGGTAGCTGTGACGTGCACCAGGTTTTAAGTTGTTAGATTTAGAAAAAACCTAACCAACAGTGTAATGCACTGGCCAAGCTTTTTGGGGTAGAGCTGGCCTCTGCTGCTGTTCGTATGGGTATATGTGTTTGTAGTGCTCAGAGAGCTCTTTTTGCATATTACTGTGAAATATCTGATGATGAAATCTTATTCCCTTTCTCCCAACAAGGAGAAAGGAAAGAAGAATTCAAGTGCTGGGCTCCTGCCAGAGCTCTGGTTTCCTCCACCTAGCTGCTTCTCTGGAATTCTTATGGTTAGAGGGCATCCGGTTTTTTTCATAGTCTGGCTTCCCCTCTGTTCTCTCATGTTCTCCCCCAATACTTCTGCCATCTCATTGCTTCTGATAGCTAAATTTGGTGAAACAGCAAAATTAAACTGGTTTTTTTGCATATTGACTTCAAAGTTGCCTGCTGCTTATAAATAGTAGTGGGGTTCCAAATAAGTGGCTTCTTTTTAGCTTGGGAAATCTGAACAACAGCAAAGGACCTGGAGCATTAAATCAAGAAAATTATGTCACTTCATGTTTCTTTTGGGTGGCTCCTCTTAAAAATGTTATCTTTGCAACAACAGTAGCTGGACACTAATAAAAGCTTTGATGTCATGTAGTTGAATTGGCTTGTCTTGGGAAGGCTTCAGTCTTCCTGGGGTGTGTGTGTTTTCTTTGTTTTGGCATTTAGTATTTTGCTGCAGTTGACCTGAACTCTGGTCTCAAAGGTTAAAGCATGCATGCAGGCATATATGCTAAATGACTGTTACTGTAAATTTATACCAGTGATGCTGTTACATAATTGTGAGTAAGATATTAGTGCAGCAAAAATTTGCCATGCCTTGGTAACTCCCAGGGTAGGGGGGTAGGTGGCTGTGTAAAAGTTGTAGGCTAGAATAATCAATATGAAACACTGTTTTCCATGGCAGAGGGAAAGAAGGGTTATGTAACACACCCCTGACGTTTAGTCAGTACATTCATCTATGACAGAAAGATGTTGCTTGGCTGTATTATTTAAGTCATATTTTGACAAATGTGCTGTTGGGTAACCCACGCTACCGCCTTGGTTATGTCAGGAGAACAATTCATGGGACTGCATGGTGAGCTGTTCCAAGTTAAATATAACAAACAGAGGTTTGTGTGTGTGTGTGTGTATGCTGACATCAGTTTCCAGTATCTTTTGCTTCAAGGAATTTAAGAATATTTGGAAATGCTTACTTAGAATAAAAAGCTAGAGCTAATTGGGCTGCCGTGTCATACTGTGGCAGCTGAGGTGAGTTCTGTTTACGCAGGACTTTGATCTCCACCTGTTCTGTTTGCTGGTATTGTAACACTGTCCATTTTTTTGGGATAGTTTTCCGTCCTACTTATAAGAGATAAAATTTCAACACATATGGAGGAATCTTTTAAATTTATTTTTTAAATTGTTTCTATTGCTCTGATGCAAATGTTAGCATTATTTGTACGTTGCATACATAGTAATGAGAGATGAATAGGAACATAAGAGTAAATATCCTTCCTGCCTGGCTCTACTTCTCAGTGTGTGTGCTTGAAGGTACTTACGGTTTAAGCATTTCAAGTAAACTTTGAGTGATCTTTAAGTTGACCTTAGTTTTCTTTGCACTACAGTGTAACTTGCTACTTAGATGATGCAGATTTGGTTTTAATGTAATGATGACAGCAGTATATCACTAACAGTCTCAATGCTCACACTTCAGCGTTTTGCTGCTGTTATTATGAGAATAAGAGAACCACGTACTACTGCACTGATATTCAGCTCTGGAAAAATGGTGTGCACAGGAGCAAAAAGGTATGTTTAGGCATTACAAGCAAACTAATTCAGGCTGTCTTTTCTTGTGTACCATGATGCTTGTTTATATATACACATCAAAGTTGTACAGGTACAACTAATCTTGCTTCACAGTTAACTTCAAATCATACACATTTCTACAGAAAATGCCTGTTTATGATTGAAGGGACTTCCTAACCTATGGGGAAATGGTAGTTCTGTTTCTGAAGTGCTTTCATTCAGTCTGATAAACTGGTTTGCTGAGGTTATTATATTCAATTCTTTGGCTTTGCAGTTATCTGCTTTTTCTAATAATTTAAAAAATTCAACAGCTATGCATTGGAACTGCTTAAAGTTTAAGGATGGTGACAGAAGGATTTTATATTTGAATAGCTTCATTCATCACAGGACAAGAGCTCCAAATCTCTGGTTCCTGTTGTCTGATCTGATTAACATGACCATTGAAGCACAAGAATTGAAAAGTAAACATAAGCTTAACTTTGGTGGGCAGGAGAGAAATTCTACTCTGAAGAAGTCTGCTAGGAATCCAGGAGGAATAAACTAATGAGCAGAGATGAATTAATAGATCTGTACAGGGAAACACTTTCTCTGCCTGGTGACACTTGAAATTCAAGTTGTCTTACTCTGCATCAGGAGCAAACAGATCCTCAGCTGTTTACAAACCTGAAGCAAACTGAATTCTGCAACAGTGGGTAAGGCTGTGCAGTTGTGTTAAACCCATGTTTGAATGCCTGGGCTGAATCAAGCAGAAGATTTTGGCAGCTGACAGATTTTTATAGAAATACGTATTTTCTAGCAGTAGTAGTTCAAGGTTGTTCTACAGTGAAAACTTAAATAACAGTCTTAATGTCCCATTAGAGGGACTCTGGTCAATATTTTAAAAGTGTAAAATGGATGGATTTATAATTTACTGTTTTGTGTCTCATGAACAGTGAATGCAACACTAATGGTGACCAGGAGCCTATTACCAAAATTAGCATGAAAACCAGTGATAGTTGTTAATTTTGGATGTAAAAATTTTGTGTGTGAACTCCCCTCTCCCTCCACGCAGGCTTTTTTTCCCTAGCTACGTATTTGTGGTTTAATGCTGTTTGCTTGAAGTAATACTTAACTGAGGCAGTAATACAGATATCCTTTTCTCACTTCAGTGAGGAGCAATCCAGACTGGCAGCAAGGAAGTATGCAAGAGTTGTTCAGAAACTGGGTTTTCCTGCAAAATTTTTGGATTTTAAAATTCAGAATATGGTGGGCAGCTGTGACGTGAAATTTCCCATCAGACTGGAAGGATTGGTACTCACACACCAGCAGTTCAGCAGGTAAAAAAAGCTCGCTTGTGTTTCATTCTTGTTGCATACTAACTATCTTAGAGAGTGACATCTGTTTAGATTATTCCCTTGCCCCACAGGGAAACCTGCATCTTTGTTCCTATCTCTGCACTGCCTCAGGTGTAGCTGAGGCTGCCCCATGTGAACCTGTCAAAATTATCTTCCCTGCTACCCTCTCCAAGTTTCAGGGAAGTCTACATCTGCTCTGCCCAGTCCTAGACTGGAAGATAGAGTGGAGCATGTGTCTGCAAGCATGTTTAAACACTCTCGCTCTCCTCTCTTGCAGCTATGAGCCGGAATTGTTTCCTGGCTTAATCTACAGAATGATTAAGCCAAGAATTGTTCTGCTTATTTTTGTTTCTGGAAAAGTGGTTTTAACTGGTAAGTGAAGACAGTATCTTGCTCCAAGAGGTGAGATTTAGACTGTATTACAGAGAACACACAGGGATACGTGAGCTGCCAGGTACTTTTCCTTTAGAGATGATAGTACTGAGAAAGGAGAGTTAATAGAGTTAATAGATGGTGGTGTTAAGGAAACTTCCCTGTGCAGCCACCCAGCAGCCACTCTGGCAGTCGGAGCTGGACCAGCTGCAGTAGGACCAAAGCCTGTTCACAGTGGGCAGCTCCAGTGAGCCAACACGTGCCCTGCTTTACTGCCTACACACCACACTCACAGTCAGGCCAGGTTCTCTTGAGGGCTCAGCACCAGGCTTTGTTATGCAAAGATTCAGCGGTTCAGGCCTCTTGCCTGGGGGTCCTGCACCCAGAGCGCAACCTGCAGCTCAGTCTGCAGCTCAGCACTGCCACTGCACACAGAGCTGCCTGCACTATATTCCTGAACAGATGAGATTGCACAAAGCAACAGCACATCTGGCTAGCTCGATCATGAGCCCTAGTCAGGTATGCAGGTGCCCAAAAAGCTGTAAGAATGCAGGTCATCTTTTTGGCAAAATCTGAAGACTGTTTCTGTGGGCTGAGTATGTGTGACTGAGCTGGCTGTCCTTTGGCAGCTTGGCTGCGGGCTGCTGCCATGGTCATGATACAGCAGCCAAAGAAGGGGAGATACTTGAGCTCTAGGACCTCCTGAACCTCGGGTGCTCCACCTACTCCGTTCCATTTCCTCTCATGCTGTTTCTTACAGAAAGAAACCCACAAGACTCACAGACAAAAGAAGGATCGTGTTCCTGCAGTGTGGGGAAACGCAGTCCTCTGCAGTGGTTTCCATTGCCAGACCTTCCTCACCCTGATGTTCACACTCTCAAAAAAAGCTCCACCAGTTAGGCCTTTCTGCACAAACCTCCTACAGGGCTGTGCTTTGTTGTTGGGTCTCCTGTGGAAATTATGTATATGAAAATTCCATTTGCAGCATAGCATCATCACAGAGATGCTACTGAAAGTTTCAGCAGTTGTCAGATTAAACAGAGAAGGCTGGTAATGTAAGCTCTGTATGAAATGTGTTAAGAAAGGATTGTAAAAACAGAGATTCATGGATACACATAGGTTTTATATAGAGTTTCCCTCAAATACACATTCTAAAAGCTAAAATTAGGTATTTGGTGAAAGGTACAAACTAATTTAATCCCTTCTCTTTTTCCAGGTGCTAAAGTACGAGCAGAAATCTATGAGGCATTTGAAAATATCTATCCTATTTTAAAGGGATTCCGAAAGACAACGTAACAGTTTCTACATGTTTCAGAGAAATCAGGGGTATATTTTAAAAGGTATTGTGTATGGCACAGCAGAAACAAGAAATGGACTTCCAGTGCAACTGCAACACCAGGACTTGGACTATTTCCCAGTTAGTGCCTACTTCCCTGATGCTCAAGGGGAACTGTATTCTTGAATATGTCTACTGAGTTAACTGTGAGTTGCTTTACTGGGCTGTTCCTGGAGCAGTCCCTCCAACTTTTATTTATATTCTAGCTTTTAAATAGTTTTAATGCCAGTTCTATTAATAGAAAATCTGTAAGTTGGTTTAAAGACAAATGCAACTGTGTCACTCAGTGTACAAACCACTTAAATTGCCATGTATATATGTTTTAAGTTCCTTCCATAAGACCATGGTTTTTATAATTTTCAGAACTTTAGCTTTTAAATTTTTTCAATTTAAATTTCTTTGGTGCCAGACACATTCCCTCCTTCCAGTATTAAGCAAGATAGAATGAATTTATTAATTAAAATGGCTCACTGTACATATATATATAATATATACCTTTCTTCTCTTTCCTTCTTCAACTCCACATGTACAATAAACCCTGTTTATACAACTATGGGAACTGTCTTAATAAATTTTAAAATTACCCAGCTGGTAGAATGAAATACATCAAATTTTTTTTATTTAATCGATTTTTTAATAGCAGATGCACTACTATAAGTGACTTGTAGTTTTGAGAGAATCTTAGCAGTACTCTGGCTTGCATACCAGCAGTCACATCCTTGGCAACATCCACCCTGAATATTTCCAATACGTTAAAGCAAAAGAGATGACTGGTTCAAGAAGCTTGTGTGTGAGTATGTGTTCCCTTATACTCAACAGATGGGATTTAGGCAAGTCTTAAATAGCTGCACTTGACTGAATTGAAACAAAAGATCCCTGCTTAGATTCAAGAATTTCTTTAAATTACTACTTTTGTATTTTACCAGCTGCGACAGCCTCACTATATTAGTGTTCCTGTAAAATGTCAAAGCCCTTCCGACTGGAGTCAGTATGTACATAATCTTCCTTCTGAACCATGCTTGAAGCCTTAGGGGCTGAGAACTAAAAATAAACTTTTTTTTTCTTCAGTAAATTTCCAGTAATAGTAACCTCTCTATGACTTACACATTATTTCAAACAGCTTTTATCTGAAATGAACCCAAATGTAAACAATGGTCTAATTACTAAGTTGGTGTTTCATTCCAGACAAAATGAAGTTTTGGCTGGCTTTGATACTGCTCTATTTGCAAATCCTGAGTGACCTTAATCTTCAGTCTTCTCTCTACACCAGTGTCCTTCCAGGTGTTTTAATAACCGGTTTCATGGATCTTACCAGAAAGATGCTGTTTATTAACGTAGCTATGTAGGATAAGTTCAAGATACTCAAACACTGCATCGCCTTCAGTGCTGCGCCACTCTGTGCTGTGAGCTCATGCATGTCCTTGAGAGCTCTTGGCTGTAACTGTATGGCTGTCCATGCTTTTGCAGCACTTGAACTATTACCAACTTAGATGCAAAACTCTTCAACTCTTCAGAAAGCTTGGAGCCCTAAGAAACCATGGGATGGTTTAAGTCACTGTAGTACAGTGACTTAAGACAGTTTGCTGTTTCATGACATGCACCGGGGCTGAAAACTACTCTGCTAGAAACTAAGTTCTGTGATAACAAAACCACTTACAGGTACAGCATTCTCTGCCTGCTCATTTGAGTACTTTCAACATCCAAAAGATTTCAAAAACCCCACAGTGGGCCCCACAGAGTCACAGGTAAGCAGCCATTAATGGTTGGAGCAGGATAAGGGAATATGTAACTGAAGTCAATTTTATACTGAAACAAAAAAGCTTTTTCTGCAAATACAGCCATAGCCATATGGAGTAGTTAAGCAACTACCACAGTAAAGCTCAGCATTATGGTTTCACTTTTCTCTTGCCTCAGCTATATGGCAGTCATATAGTGGAAGAATCCCTGCAGAGGACACTTGTTTTTAAACTTCACCAGTGATGGCAGACTTGAGGTACAATTCAGCTTGAAAATCTGCTGCTACAGGCAGTGTGTAACAAGGCAGATGTGTTCTGGTAGGGCTGACTTGGTTTAAACAGCTTCTGCACCAGGTAACTGAGGTAAACTACTTCTGCATGGGGCTAATCGTTTTAAGTCAGATAAAATACTTATTTTTTGTGCATCTTATCTCAACCACTCAGCCAGAACATACAACAAACTCCCAAGTTGGGTTTAGTGTACCTGTTGAGAAAGGGAAGCAGATTTGAGCTCCAGAGCAAAATGCTGTGCAGCTTTGTCTTAGCTGACTCCTGTACAGCTCTTCAACATAAGCACTCAATAAACTCAAGCACTGAGTTTACAGTAGTCTGCTCTTCTTTTAATGAATGTTAATTGTTAAGTAGCCCAATGAAAATCCTGACAGACTACAATCTTTAAGTTTTTGAAGTCCCATTACCAACAAAAGATAATTTCACCAATCCAAAAGTTTTTCATCTTTATTTAATAGACTTTCAGAATTAAGATTTGAAACGAAGCTTTCTGAACAAACCCATCTGGCTTCATTACCAGGTTGAAGTAAAAGCTCCTCTGGAGCACAAGAGAGGCTGCCAAGGTCTAGTTACAGCAGTTTTATCACTGTTACAAGATGCACAGTTATCAGTGACATTAGTTCAACTACCTGTTTGCATAGTGCAGAGATGCAGTGAAACAAATCAAGTATTCCATTTGGATGACTCAACTTCATAAAGTACAGCCCATGGAATAGTCTTGTTTCCATATGAACTCTTCCAGGTATTCATTTCCCCCACCGCAGCTGTCAGCACAAGTGTACACCACCAGCGTTCCCCAGTCAATGCTCTCTCCAAGGCTGTCAACATGAAGGTGATTCAGGAGCTGTGGCATAATCTTCAAGGAAAACCACAAGGTTTAGAGGCAGGCCACAGACTTCTCCCCTCTCCCCACTTCTCCTCCTGAAGAACAGCCCTGAATTTGGTCTAAGAGAATTTATGTTCTCTTACATCAAAATCCCAGCTGAAGCTACTATGTATACAGCAGCTCAAATAAAATAAATCTGGAATTCTATATAAGTTTTATTTGACCTTATAAGCCTCACAGGATTTGTGAGCCTCCTGCCATTGGAAATTCCCTTAAAAACTATGTTTTGCCCTTGCATGACATTGTGCTCACCATACATACACCTCTAGCATCATGAAGTCTCTTTTTTTTTTTTTTTTTAAATATACAATACCGGACTCCTGTTAATTAAGAGATGGTTCCATATTCACTAGTGCACCATTTTATGGATAGCGCAAATTACCTGATGGAAACTTACCTTCTATATGTGAAATTCTGGGAAAAGGCACTTACAAGCGTAACAATAATTTAGCATAGTTTGTTTCAACTTCAACCTTCTTGCTCCAATTATGAGCCAACACCTATAAAATTAGATCCCTAGTCTGAAATGCATTACCTGTATTACTTTTAAATGAGTTTACATACCTGAAATTCAAATATCCTTTTGGCACCACATACACAATTTGGGATATCTTTTTCTTCAGGCCTATTTTCACCTGACACCCAGAGTGGACCTTCTCCTCCTCTGCAGTATCTAATAATCTGAAATACAGCAGAAGTTTAAGTTCTCTTTTCCTCTTGGTATGAAATTGGTGTTTAGTGACATAGACAAAGCTGTAGATGGAGCAGAAAAAGGTCAGTTCCTTGAAGTAATAACCATGGCAAAATATAACTTGCAAATGTAGTATTCTAAATAGACAGGTTGCTTATGAGTTTTCTTAACTACGCAACTCATGCAAGTATTCATATTGCATTTTTCAGTGATCCAAAGATAAAATGCAGTGATTTGTATTTCCCTAATTAAGGGACCTGGAAACACAAGGCTGTATTGTCACAGTCTTGAGCTAGAGAAAGAGCAGCTGCATAAATCAGCCCACAGACCTGCACAGAGTCAGGAATGTTATCCAGATCTTCCTGTCTGCAGTTCTGCATCTAAATACAAGCAGACTGTCCTAGTGTTCGAGATGGGACTTTCAGGCATAGCCTTTGCTTTTCTGTGACTACCAAATCAGGTATTATCAGCAAAAGGACATTTGGACAAATCAGTCAGTATAGAGATAGAGGGAGTGAGGCACATCGCTAATGCAGAGAAGGGAACAGACTCAAAGTCTCCCATTTTTCTGGGTGTGTCCCTTAACCCCTCAGCTACCAAGCAAAACATGGAGAGAATTTCTTCTTAACCACTTTGATGGATTTAGGCCTGTGACTCCTCTGAATGAAATGAGGAACCATGGTTTTGTTTGACAATGTAGCTTTTTAGCCTTTTACAGTAATAAGAAATACCATGGGGGGAGATTTCTGTTTTGAATAGTGAAAATTTAAAGTCGTCACTGATTTCTTCAACCTTAAAAAAAGCAAACCACCCCCCAACAAATTAAGTTCAGCACATAAAGAAGATGAGGGTGTTTTCGTTGGGTGTGTGGAGGATGAGGAAGCATCCTTATTTCTAACTAGGTACAAAAGGCAGTGAAACATGTTGCAAGTGCAGCAGGATGCTGTGCCAGAACCACTAAGTTCTAAGGCCACCCCATCTTCTGACCTGCTCTGGTTCAGCAGCTACTTGTTTTTTAAACATTCGGAAGATCTTTTCTTCTTCAGTCTCATGTTTTGCCATTGCTTCCAATGTCTCTTCATCTAAGGACTGAAGTGCATCATCTAAGCAAGAAAAAAGAATAGTAAAAGTTACAGGCTAATACAAGACAGTAAAAAATTAAAAACCGTATTAGCATGTGTAAATTCATTTTGCTTCATAAGTCATTCCTGGCATAAATCTAAGATTTTCTTTTCATGGTATGTTAAGATTCAGTCACATGCAGGCCCATTTACTAGTTTTAGTTTCATTTTAAACATAGATGTCAGTACTGGAAAGGTAAGGAGTTAATCTACCAAAGTTTATGGCTCCCAGCAGGTATCACTGAGACCACACAACCTTCAGGATACGACATCTGAAAAAGGCCCCACGTGCTGCACATGTGCCAGACTTCAGTTTTTAGCACTGAAGAGTGTATCTGTTATACTCCAGCACCCACATCACCTGGGGGCACTCAACGCTCTTGAGACAGCTTTGGATCACAGCAAGGGACTGCCAGGAACCCAGCATCCTTCCCTGGCACCACCACAGACTCTCCACCCTGGGTATGTTCAAAGCCAGTGTGGTTGCTGCAAACCCATCATGAATTTAGGAGGAGCGGGGAGGAAGGAGCCTGCACTTCAACTGCTTAATTCAAAGTCAATTAAAATACCCTCAAACCAGTTTTCTTCTAGCACAGGCAAGGAAATTTTATTTTCTCTAAATTAAGACAAATTGAGCTAAGTCAAGCCAAGATCATCTATCAATCTCCTGATTCCAACAGCATCCAGCAGCAGGTGCTCAGGGTCCTGTCTTTCTCACTTGAGCTGTTCTTTACCTATTGGAAGCACACAGGGACACACTGTAACCCCGAGCTATCTGCAGCAACAGCTCCTTCAACAGCTCCTGGGGTCGGAGCTTAGTAAGTCTCTCGCACAAAAGCAACTTGTATTATGGGACGTCTACAACAAACTTGCATCGCAAATGACTGCAGATTTAGCCTTTCTTCACCAGTAGTTTGCAATGAATGCTTAAAAATCACAATATTTTCTATTTTAGAGATGTGATACCAGCCATCACTGGGAAAAATTACAGGCAGAATTTTATTTCTGACCTGCAATGCCTGTAGCTCCAAGTTCCTCTTGTTCTTTCGCATCCTTCAATGTATCTACAGCTCCTTGTTCATCATCAGTGCTGTCAGCAGGAAATTCTGGTTCCTCAGGTTCTATCAAAATTTCATATTCTGGAAAAAGGAATTCGTTATGCTCTGGAATTGCATCTGCCGAGTCATCTAGAAAGCAGAAGACAGATACCACTTCACAATGTCATCTCGTATTTCACGTCCTTCTCCCCAAAAGCTACACAGCAAACTACACAGCAGAAACATTGCATGAGCAAGAACGATTTACATCACTGAAGGTAAGAAACACCATTGCATTAAGGACAGTGGAAAACTGCAACAGGCGTCATGTTGCTTTGAACCTCTGTAAATCCAAGGGATGTGGAAGGCAGACTAAACAGTGCTAGCAGCAGCATTTAAGAACTCAAAACCTGCAGCTCGGCAGCTCGGTGCAGTATTAACCACAGGCTGGCACGCGTGTCGAGTTCCCCCCGCTTCAGAGGTCCCTGACCGCCGCGGACCCACCTCCGGCGGCGTGCTGCCCGCAGGAGCGGCGGTGCCCGCGCCGCCAGTCCAGCGCCTGGTGCTCGGGCCCGCAGT
>VYXC01009560.1:1146874-1167226 GCA_013397175.1 Platysteira castanea
GCCCTGCCCCGCCCCGCCCGGCCGGCAGCGTTCCGGGCCCAGCCCCGCTTCACGTTTGTCACGCGGCAGCAGGGAGGGGACTGGGAACAATAAAAACCCTGGAAGAGGAGGGCGGAGCTCTGCCACCTGAACGGACAGCGCAGTCAGCGGTGAGACGGGGGGAAGAGATAATAGACGCGTTAACGACGCTGCTTTATTCCATGTTTAAATATAACATTCATTAAGTAATTAAAATAATGCCAAGCTGCCTTAAAAAAAAAAAAAACCAACAAAACCAAAACCAACCCAAACAAAAAATACCAAAACACAAAATCCAACACATTTATCAGTTCTGGTTATTGCCTAAGGTTTGATTTGTGCTCTTCATTCATGAGGGTCGTGCCTTGCATTTAGCCAGCCAGCAACGTTTTCTACTAAATATTAATTTTAATAGCAAGTCTTTTAAAGCCCTGTTACATTTTCACATCCATGAAATATTTGAAACCAATCACATTCCTTGTTATAAGTCTAGAAAAATGTATTTAGGTAGCCATTACTGTGCACATTTCTTTAAATATTTATTAAAAAAAAAGAGACAATGTTTAATTTGTTTTAAAAAACAAAACACGGTGAGGATGCACATACACCTCTAAGCCCCTCAGCAGCATTTGCTAAGTGGCAATGAAGAGCTGTCCAGCTGAAGAAACATTTCTGTGCCTCCCATGCTTGCAGGCTGGCTGGCCAAGAGGGGAACCTTGTCCTCTCCCATCCCTGCTCCGGTGGGACAGTGGTCAAATGTTCTCAGCAGGAGCTTACATCCACTCACAGCATCAGAGACCACTTAGAGTCGTGCAGCCACAGGTTTCTGTACAGGTATCCGAGCATCTAACAAAAAACCCCATATTAAACACTTCTTATCAACACGCTGTAAACACCACACCAATAAACTACTTCTTACTTTATTGCCCTTGGCCAATGGGTTGCACAGTATGTGAAAAAAAGAAGGGAGATTGAAAGCTGCAGCTAATGACACCAGAAGTATTGTAAAAAAATATTAGTAAGTTTTTTATACAGTTAAATCTATGGAACTGCTAGCGAAAAAGCAGTATATCGCGGTGGTGGTGTCGGTGCACCGATGCCACGTTTTTCCCACGGGGTCCCTCGTGGGGACGCTCTGGCGGCGCTCTGCCAGCTCCCACATGAGCACACGATCCCAGCCCCGCAGGCTGGCGTGAGCAGCCGCTCACACACACGGTCTGTGCGCTCACCGGGGACGAGAAGGTGAGAGGGGTTCTCTGCATGCAATTCTGAGGCGTTTAATGGAACCCACATACTCGAAGGGGGGACAGGGGCAAAGAACAAGGAACAAAAGCCCGCACGTGGTTTTATCCCGGAGGGTCCCAGGGGTGGGCAGAGCATCAGAAGCCAGTGGTCTGAGGGCCAGGGGGTAGAGGCAAGGCNTTGGGCCTACAATTACAAAAAAACCAAGTTTATTTTACACATATTTCTTATTCCAGTCATTTCTGCAGAAATAATCAATTAAAACATTTTCATAATTACATAGTATTTTTCATCCTACCAGCATGTATGTTAAATTTAAGGACATGTTAGACTTCTACTTAAGAACAATCATGGTTTCTTTATCTTTTCTCTTGTTTACACTCCCCAAATTCTGTTGCACTCGATTTATTCCTTTTACCTGAAATGGGAATTTAGCTATAGACTTAACCTATTCATTTCATGAACAGAGGCATGAGGAAGTGGCTCATGTCATCAGCTGCCAACTATGTTCTGTGAAACACTCAAGACACTGCAGGGACTTGTACTGGTGACTTCCATGGTCATACTTTTAAATACAGTAGGAAGCACCACAACCCAAATTCATGTGATAACAGAATAATGCATAATACGGAAACAGGTGGGTTTTAATCTTAGGCCTATAAACCATGAACTGAGTTAAAAGACTGAAATGACAAGGCTTTCAGTTAAATTGCTTTGCGATGAGTTCAGTGCTGAACTCCCCCAAAACCTGCAGTACTCCTGATTATTGCTTACATAGCCTGACAAGGCTTACTGTAGGCACGCAGAGTTTCTATTACAAATAAGTAGTGCTGTTCCTTCTGCTTGTCAGAGCCTTGGGAGGAAAGTTGAAAACCTAAGGTAAAGGGAGTCAGAAGCAGTCTACAAGTGAGTTAATGAATTTTGGTGCTAGGTCCAACAGGAGTCATTCTACTATGAGGATGTGCCATTCCACTTCGACATCATGTACAGAAAGGAACTACCAGGTTTTCTCCACAACTCCAGTAAATCCAGTCAGCCTCTGGTGCTCAGGCAGTTGGGGTTCTGCTTCATACTAGGAGCTCAGACATTAAGAATTGCCGCTACGACTGCACACTGATTTCTATACACCAAAAATCTAATGTTACTTACATTTTCTTCTTCTTCACTGCACCCAGTTGCACAACAGCTGATAAGGCATTTTTCTGCATGTCAGAAGACAGCGCTTCGTAACACTGTGTACTCCCTATGGAGAAAGCAGAAACACAATTAAAATTTTTATAATTTTCAATTAACAGGCTACTCTTGTAAAATGATATTGCATAACAGCTGTACACACCCTTTTCGAGAAGTTGAAAAACAAAGTTGCGGACTCCAGGTATAAACTGCTTCTCAGTAAATGCTTCTTTCGTTTCCTTTGAGAGGTATCTGAAAATTAACTAACATTTTAAAGAAAATGAGAATTCCTTTCTTTTTGATTGTCAGCTTATAATGAATTATAAACAGATGTGTCCTTGTAAGTAAGTAATACTATTTCACTCTGAAAAGCATAGGAGAGGAACTCAAAAGGTATCGTTGCATAGGGCATCTGAAAATTTTATTACTGTTTTACAGGTAAGAGAGTCCCAATATTAAAATAAGACTCATTATTTCTATAATAGCTACCTTAGACTTTAATTTTACATTCGTGTTCTTACAATCAAAAACAGTTTCTTTTTTTTAAAGCAGTACCTGTTCTGAAGATGAGAAAAAACGGGCACATCAGTGCAGTTCCACCCACCTCACAGATCAGATCACTAACTAGACTCCCCTATGTTAAACACCTACAGTCTCACCAATCTTATGCTGACTTACTTGAGATTTTAGCTTTCTGGGTTTGTATACATTGCTTACTACAGGAATGTAAATGTTTAATCTTATTAAAACCTTGGAAAAACCAGGAGAATTTAAAGAGATATGGATGGAATTAATGACTCTCATAAAAGCTATCAGATAGGACATGCAAACTGATTTCCACACCTGGCAGGACAGCCCACGTAAAATGAATTAAGCAAGAGCTCCTCATAAAAAAGAACAATGAACCTGGTAGCAGCACACTCCCTATGAATCTTAAAAACCCACAATGAGCCATTACATTACACAGTAGTCACAGCCTTAGTAAATTGGGCAAGTCTGAGCCAAAAGCTAAAATTGAGATCCTGGGGGGAGGGTGGTATTTAAGATTTATTACTGCTATTTCTTAACTCTTGCATTTCCCAGCCATGAAAACAGTCACTATTTACACTGCAGAAGTATCACAGCTCTCTTAGTTTCCCTATAAAACACAGGGAGAAAAAATTATCATTTTCTGAAGGACAACATACCTGATAACCTTCCACAAAAGGTCTGAACATAGCTGACAAGAAAGACACTGTACCACTTCCCTTGTCAGTAGGGTAAATTTCCTGTTGACTCGTTTGAATGGCATCACATTTTGTGAGTAGAAAACATCCTTCCTCAAAATCCTGGGAGAGAGATGCATAACTGAAATTCTAACATTTACAGGAAGTGCAGCTACCATTTCCCACAAAATCAACAACAGAAACCACCACAACAGGGCACCACTTCCATTTCTGCATGCAGTTCTCAAGAGACTCAAGCCAAAATTTTCCTATCTCCCAGAAATACCCTTATAAAAAGGCAGTGGGAACATGTTCTTAAACAGCAGTACCTCAATGCACAACAGGCCTTGGCACAAAGAAAGCAGCCCAGCTGCTATTGCAACAGCCAGCCTGAGCTCCCTCAGGATTTTGTCAAAAGAGGGTCAGGTTGTCCAGTTTAGGGTTTTTTTCTGTGGGTGTTTTTTATTTATTGATCTATTTTTGAAGTAAGGATTTGCCTTTATCTCATGCCCACTGCTTGCAATAAATGATAATACAGTTCACTGACCTGCCCTCTACCAAAGAGAAAACAAAATGGCCAAAAAGCTACAAATTATGGAAATATCAATGACAAAACCATTTTACTGCCAATACGGGCAAAAGGGGGACAGATAACACAAGGGGATGGGACACGGACATGACAGACACATGAATGAATAAAGGGGTGAGTGGGTGGGTAAAAGATCCCATAATATCACAGAAACTCTTTCATCTGACTCCAGCAAAGTCAGTCATAGCCAGCCACCTTCCTGCTCTCTGCTACTTTCTGCTATTTCAAAAAAAGCTGCAAGAGGCCAACAATTGCTAACAAATAAAACTTAACGTAACAGTGCCAATCAGCCTTTAAAAAAGGCCCAATTCTCTTCTATACAAAAATCGATGAGATTATAATATATTTGCAAGTCTTGAATATTCTTGTGAAAATTATACTTCTCTCTTTTTTAATGCAGTAAAGATTACAACTATCACCATCCTATATTTGGCCTCAGTGTCGATAAAAATCACAGGTAATCAGTTTAATCCAAATATATAACTACACATACCAATTTATATTGGGTGTGAGGTTGAACCAGTTTTTTTACTGATAAACTTGTTTTCACCTGCATTTCAAGCAGGCTGGACCAGAGCCAGCTCCCACCCAGCAGGTTTGTGTACAAACTGACAGAGCGAGTCTTGCAGAGAGCCAAGCGCTGCCTGCAGTTTCCCAGCTTGCCTGTATCCAGCTGTGCCAGGGGTGCACGCAGGCACACTGAGCCCTGGAAGAAGGCAGTATGCAGGAACAACACTGGCTTTGTCTGACTGACGGCTGCATGGGACAGGAGGTAAAATGAGGGGAAACTGCTTTCAAGCAAAAAAAGGATGCAACTAAAGCTTCCATAAGACTTTAAGAGGGAAACTAATATGCCTTTAGAAAAGCTCTCACTTCAAAAACCTTCAAAGGCTGCATCTCTGACAGCATTTACACTTCATTTAAAACACTGTTTTAACGTGTATTTTCAGATTTGTTATGGAAGGCTGATAGCTTTATGCAAAAAAGCCAAACTTGTGCTACAGTTCATTTTAATAGTTCAGAATTGGGCAGTTTCAGGATTTTTAGGTTTTTTACTGGAATGGGGGAATAATTGTATATGCAACCTTGTGGATTCAGACAATATTTTGCAACCAACTAAATGACCCCCTTTTAAGTTTTCCCTCCCACTTACAGATCAAAGTGATATCATCATAGGTGTTTATCACAAAGCCCTTGTTTGGCAGAGCCCTGGAATCAGATGCTATTTTAGTTGGCTGCATTACTATCAGTATTTTTGTATAAATGATGTTTTTACCTTCAATGAAATGCCAGGAAAGAAGATGAACTCATCAGAAAAAACATCTCTCAAGAAGCTGAAACAGCTATAGACTTCCTCTGAAAAAAATATTGTAAAGGCAAGTGAAAAGCCATTTACTTCTCATTTGAGAGAGTACCTACTTCAAATAAGATATGGACTTGACATTAAAAACATACATACAATGGCAGAAATCACAACAGAACAGCAAGTACTCCAAGCACTTGATTCAACTGTTAAGAAAAGGAAAGAGTAGGGGCTTGTCGCTTCTCAGAACATGCATTAAATACCACAATCAAATCCTACAGAAGGATCAAAGGGTAAACAAACAGAAAAAGGCAAGCAAAACATCCCCATGCTTTCCCAACACATCCACCTTATCCCAAGTATAACAGCCTCAGATAGCTCCCGCTAGCAGTCACAGGAACCTCGTGCTCCTCTCCCAGCTGCTGGCACAAGGAGCAAAGCCAGCAGCTTCTCAGAGCCCCAGCGTACCTTTTCTGAAGCTGGGTGTCATCTGCAAGGCGACTGCCACCAGGGCTGGGCGCACGAAGACGTTCAGCAGCTGGTTCCTGTACGTGGCACACATGAGCACGGCCAGCGCGCGCCCGAAGACGATCTCCCCTACGGCTCCATCTTCCACTGCCTTGTCATTTAGGAGCACGTGGCCATCGACAAGGCGGGCAATGTTGGAATGCAGGGTGAGGCCAGACAGGACTGCTTTTTTGGCACACAGGTTATCTAGGAGGAAAATGTAACACTCAGGAAGTTGCAAGAGGGAGCCTTACTCTATTGAAACAGCCTAAAATGCACCAGTATTTCAGACACTACACCAAACATTCAGCTAGAGAGATGTTCCAATATAATCCATACCAGGAATTGGCAAACCACGCCTAGTATGACATGGAGAGAACAAATTTCAGACATTTCTATAATTAAAACACTTCAAATTCTTCCACTTACTAACAATTACAAATACTTCCTTTGTCACTGGAAGAAGTATTCTGAGCCTCCAAACATAAAAATGATAGATCTGTTTGATGGATACATTCATTAGTAAGGAAATGGAGACTACACTTCTGCTTAAGCATTTCTGACACAACAAGTTTTGAATCAGAGGTACAGGTCTTTAGGAACTTTTTCATCAACTCTCATACACAAGCAAGGCCTCAATCCAAATTAAATTTATAAAAATTCTTAACATAAATATTACATAACATACCTATTCAATGAGAAACACCCCCTGCATCAAATTGAAATCAGTTTGACAGGCAAGCAATAAAAACTTCATATTGAAGGCTAAAATACACTTTGCATGTTCACAGCACCACAAGGATACCAAATCAATATAACCTCTGACAGAAAAAACCCGCCATATTCTTTTCCTTTAACAAAGATTTCATACAGAGTCTCCTTGCATCTTATTTCCTCCTTAAGCCTACTTTGCTTCAGTTTTGCTAAAGCTCCCAAGTTTCTCACTGCAATAGGAAGCAGAAGTCTGAGCAAGTAATTTTACAGTTCCTGTTTTGAATATAAAATTTCTAACAGCCAAGCAAATGTTCTGCCTGTAACAACCAACCAGCATGACAAAGGCAGAAACAATCAGCTGTTCAGAGACCAAAGAATGGAGAGGGTACATGAAGTTGCTGGCATCAACAAATTGGCCTTTCAAATGTATTTATTCTTTCAAATTGACAATTCAAACAAAACTACAAACTCAGTTTCTATGCAACTGATGCCTTGAGCACAGCCAGCACACTCCAACAAAATCTGTTCAGCTGTTGTCATTCCTCCATTTCATTACCATGCCTATTTGCTATTCCCTGACTACATCACAACTCTACTAAAGCAAATGCTTACTCACTGTTGCTAAGAAAATAAAATAAATAAGCAAACCTGAATGTGGTATGTTTTTCAGTTTACTGTGTAGTAAGATTCTAAATGTTGTTTAAATATTGCCATGAAACTCTTGCTTTTACCAGTCTGGCAGAAGCAGACCTTGCCTGCATTCCCTGTAGCGCCGATCCCTGAAAGAAATGGTTTTCTTCCAGAGGTGACAGAGTTCTTTTATACCAGTAGCCTGCTCCTATTTCTTTACTGTAGTAGTGAGAGGGATCCTTGATTATACACAGGACTACAAAAGCAAAGATCCTTGGTTTAAGTCTAGCTACAGTGGAAAGGTAAATGTACTTGCATTACACAATACTGTTCTTTGCTAGCTTTACCACTTACTTCCTGAGGCTCTAAAATTAATTGCCTGAGTCACTATGGCTCACAGAGAGAAGTTTAAAACAGCAACTTTGAAAGCACAGTCAACTTTTCAGCAGCTAATACATACTTTTGATAGATAGATAGATAGATAGATAGATAGATGGATAAGATACGTGTATATAAAAGAGAGAGAGTGTGTGTGTGTGTGTATTACTAAAACCACCAAAGAGGCCTGCCCTCCAAAAGTCATCATTGTTTCTGGAGATAAAGTGAAATTTAAAAATAAACAGACAACTGAGAGTTTTGATTTCCTCCCACCCATTTGTTTCTGCTAGTTCTTTGCACCAGTAACAACTCATACTATAGTCAGTACCAAGCAGGAAGTGTACACGGAGTTAACTGGTGCAGATCAGGCAACTGCCTGTGGCTTACACAGAGTTCAGAAAGACAGACATTACACAAAACCCAGTACTCTAATATAAAGTACCTTATAATTTCTCTCTCATGCAACACTTCATGATACAACAGTTAGTTTCCACCTAACTGTTTTTCAAAGTATTATCTTTAACAGGTTAAGTCAAAACCTGTCAGGTTTCAGCATAATTTTTAGCATATCCTAAAATTCATTTATAACTCTAAGAATTCTGTAAAGCTGTTACTATACATTGCTTCCATAGAAACATAATTTATCTTTCATAAGCAACAAGAGGAACAGAAATAACACTTCTCTGTATACCAGGCCATTCAATGAATCCTCCAAAAGTCTGTGTTAAGCCTTTAAGCCACAGAGTCTTTTCTATTAGAAGTTCAAATTCCATGGCTGGCAAATTCTGGAGCAGGACAGCAGCAACTAGCACCCACGGGCTCAAAACCATGTTTTCTATTTGCAGGAGCTCCATTTTATAAGCTACATCACTGACAAATTCTTGGATATCCTCAGATGGCTTTTGGGGAAGATGCCTGAAAAAAACAATGCAATTTAAGGTAAAGAGCTCAAAAAGTGGAACATAAATCACCCTCCTCTTTATTTCTTCCAGATTGCTCCCAGATCCATAACTTCACAGCATCTAACATCTGCAGTGTGATTCTATGTGCTATGTAAAACAAGTATAGAGCAAAATATCAGTAGCTGCAGGACCTGAAGTACAGACCTCTGTATTGTATTGATGCTGTACATTTGCTATCTTCAAACAAAATTCAAAAGCATTATGTTTTACATAACAAATTGCAAAAGCCACACAATCCAGTCACAGCTACAGCTCCCTGACACATGATCACTTAACAGCTTGCAGGGATAATGTAAGAAGTGAGAGAAAGGTGAAAATTTTAAGTGGCAAAAGCACCACATTCACAGAAAACAGAGCTTTGCCTGGTTCATGCATTACCATTAAATTTTGAAGTGGCCTCTTCTTAACAGAGGGCAAAGCCACACAAGTAACAATTCATTTCAGAAACACCCAGTCACAAGGCACAATAAGCCTCTGCTCAGATCAAACAGGTTCAGCAGTTTGAACAGTGAGATGGAGGGAGGTGAGAGAAGATGAAAACAAAGCACAAGAGAACATCTTAGTTAGCTCACACAGGTGTAGACTAAACAAATGTTTTTCCTGTGCATACACCATGGAAAGATGCAGTACCTGGGAACCAAATTGTACGGGCACCGATTGATCCTCCCAGAGGCCAAGGTTCTAAGGGATACTGGCTGGCCAACATAGATATGTATGGTACCAAAATTGTCACTGAGGATTCTCCTGGCTTTTAACAACCCCTATAAAAACGGGAAGAGGAAAACTTAAACTCTGGTGCTACAGGGTATGTATACATCCACTTCTGTTCTCAAGGACTTTACATACAGATGTAGATTCTTTGGGCTTTGGGACTCCTAGGAGTTCATACGCATAGAGAGATTCTTCTAATATCCTCTCATAGCTGATGCTGATGGGAACAAGGTATGTGTCAAAGACTTCACGTTTGAAAAAGGGTTCCATCACAATGCTGAGAAGACCTGTCAGTTGGGAAAAAAAACATGAATCACTTGTTTTTTTCAAAGCGGGAAAAGCAACTGCAATTTAACTTTGAAAAGGATATCTTTGCATTTTAGAAACTGCTAATAGGTTTGCACTGTGCAAGCAAGCACAAGCAAAAGACATTGTCCAAGTCTTAAAACAGAGGGTAAATGGAAGCTATGCTCTTGGACAGCTATTTGTGCTCTTTTCAGTAGGACTGCTCTGTGCTCACACAGCATCTTCCTTCTAAAGATTCCCAATTACTTTTAGAGTGAGAACTACAATATTTCTCTGCTGGCCAGGGGATGCCTATTGTCTAGGAAGAAAAGAGTGAAGAGTTATTGAATTTAGTACAGAACAGGGCAAAGGGAGCAAAAGCAGTAGAGCGCAAGTGAAATGTATTGCTGTTCTTTGTATGGCCTTGGAACCCAGCTACAGTGTTTTCCAGTACTCAGACAGACTTCCCCAATTTCCCTCTACTTTAACATCCCTTTCTATCCCAAGAACTTACAAAGCACATAGCCACTAATGAAAACACCAAAAATAATGAAAGTTCCAAATCTTAAATAAACATACCAAATTTTGGAGTCAGAGTCTTGGCAGTGCGGCTTCTAGTCCCCTCAAGGAAAAATTCAATTGGGGCATAGCCACTCTTCAAAAGTAAAACAAACAAACAAACAAAAAGCTAGTCAGGAAAAAATTTCTTCTTTATTGTCCACAAATAGTTTTAAGTACTTCAAATGTAAGTAAGTTGTTTTTCTTAATGAAAGATACATATATCTAACGTCAGTCATCTGTAAGCCTACATTCATCCATTGTATTTG
Organism: Platysteira castanea; assembly: GCA_013397175.1. Lineage (NCBI taxonomy): Eukaryota > Metazoa > Chordata > Aves > Passeriformes > Platysteira > Platysteira castanea. The sequence goes on from VYXC01009560.1 coordinate 1,157,419, forward strand.
TCACACCATATAGTTTAACTAATGAAAATACTGTCTGTCATGAGATATGGGCACACAATCCAAAGCAACTGATGAGCAGTAATTTGTTTATCACTTACTGAACTGTATAATAATAATAATAGAGTACACACGTGGTCTTCACCTACAGCAAATCTGAGGTAAAAACCACCTAATCAAATCACCATTAAGACTTTCAATCACACAGCCATAACATTCTACATATTTAACATGAATTGTTCCAACAGAGTATTTCTTAAGTATATATTTTGAGAGTTCAGCAAGTTATTTACCCTCAACATCGTTTTTACATATTCAGCAAACACTGCCCAGTAGAGTCTGTTCCCACCGAAGGAACGTCGCATAAAAAAGGCACCTGCCCTTCGTAGAAGCTCACCAACTATTTTCATTCCTAGGAAATCTGAAAAACAATCCAAGAAAAAACAAGCCATACACACAAAATTTATTGATTAATATCAGCCAGCAGAATCAACCACATTCTCTAGCACACTGACTATCAGAATACAGAAGATCTCTTTCAAGTATTCCATTGTTGCCAATATATTTATTTGCTTTCAGACAGTCTAGCAAGACTTATATAGATATGAATGGCATATTATAATATGCTTTCAATTTTTTTTAACATGCATTCACTTAGAGCAATTTATTTTCATAATTTAGATGACCAGAGTTCAACCATAATAAAGACTAAGTTTCTGAAGTACATTGACTCACTCATCTTTAGAAAAAAGCAGTTACTACTGAATGTATCCCATAAGACACAGAAATCAAACATCCAATTAAACTGTATTAGACCATCTATGATCCTGACTCATCATTTTGGGGGATGTACACCAAACCAGCTAAAATTATTTTATAATTTTTTAATTTTAAGCAATGACAGTCAATGCTTGTCAACTTGTCAAAAGCAGGAAAAAAACACTAAATTAACAAATTTCTTATGGAAGCATTTAAAACAAGTCTATACATCAACTGGCAAAGTGCCACTCCAACCTCCTTGCCACCTCAATCCATGAAACACTGGAGAACAGATATTCACTCAGTAAAATAAACTCACATTTCTAGTCACAACACTGACAATGACTGCCCTGAAGGTGTCAGAAACATCATTCCAGTACCAGCTAGATTCCTGCTAATGTACTGTATGAGGATGTACTAGAGAGTTACTGGCAACTGTTTACCTTCCCTTAGCTAATCCCCTCGTATCTGTACGCTTGAAGCCAAGAGATAACTAAGCAAAGGCGCTTATCACCTCTATCAGGAGAGTCTCTCCACTCAGCACAAGTGCTGCTTTGAGAGTGCGTTTGTAAACCACATCTTGTGAACCTCTAACATAATACGCAGTAAATACAACTACAACCATAGAGAACTGTATTTTCTCCAAAGGAATTTAAAATAATATGTACATGCAGGAAGCATCAAGCTACAAGCCCCTAATTCTTTAGGAGAACTTTGACCCTGAAGCACCCAAAACACTCAAAAAATTTTAATCATTAAAAAAATCCTTGTAAGCTGAACTAATAGTATCTTAAGATATTATTTTGAGGTCCAAAACTCAATCTACTCTAATCCGAGTCAGCAAAGGATTACACCAATACCTATAACAGCATGTGAGCAGATTCTGAACAATACACAGCAGGAAAACTGCAATACCTTGATCAAGGCAGCTGTGAAACACCAACTTGTGAATCTAACCTGCATTACCCACATGCAAACTCAAAGACCAGGGAAATCTCATCTTCCATAGCAAGCACATTCTCACAGCTTCTATTAGTCTTCCTAGCTTCTTGATTGGAAAAGCAGACTACAGTAAAGCAGTAGGTTCCAAGATCTCTGCTAGCTTACCTGTGCATGTTACAGTGCTGCACCAGACCTGAGGTGGTTTTCTGCCTGCTTAGAAGACCTGTTTGATACCCAAGGCTTCCAAGATCAGGTTTCTAAGTTAAATGCTGACAGCATCCAGATTATCAAAAAGCACATTAACTCCGAAGACATTTACTGTTCAAGCCTCAAGAACTATTTCCCACAAATATACTGGCTTCATCTGCTTTTCAACTAAGTATGTCCAAAATCCTGATCTCTGATACGACATACCACTTCCCAGCCAGCTCTGTTCTCAGCATATCACAAAGTTCTGCCAATGCTTCAAAGAAATCAGTCACATCAGAAAAAAGTATGAGGTGGCTGGTACTTTGTATCTGGCTACTGCGACTGCACTTTAAACTGTATAAAGTATCACAAAAAGTTCTGCATCCACAGCAGCACCTGGGCAAGTTTTTGCCTGTTCCCAGGCCATAAAAGCAAATAGAAGTCTTCTTCACAACCCTTATCTCTGCCCGAGCCTCAGGTCTACAGATGGGGTACTTCTGGGCAAACTTGCTATGAAAAAAATTCACCTTTTTGACAGGACTCAGAACCAATGAGAAGCTTTCAGACATTGTAAGCATCTCACTCAAGGAGGATTTAACAAGACATATTTGGAACAGAAGTTAAATACAACTACTTAGAGTTCCAGCTACCAGAGAATGCTACCAATTCTCTGAATCCTGAAAACACAGTTGAAAACATACTTGCCTATTCCTGCAGCAATGACAGGCAAGGCCAAGTCATATGTGTATAGCAAATAAGACAGCATCAAAAAGTCTATGTAGCTTCGGTGGCTGGGCAGCAGCACAACAGGATGTTCCTGAATGGCATGTTGCAACTGAAAAAGAACAGTGCAAACAATATTGTCCCAATATGTACTGACTGTTGAAATTTGGAAATATAAACCTGCACAGGGCTTAAGGCAAACAAAACCCCATTTGCTTGCGGGTTGTTTCTCTGTCCACACAATCGATACCTCTTTTCAACAGGGAACCCATAGGAAATTTGGAGCACTTGTTTCCAGAGTAGCAACCTGAGGTTCACAATCATCACAGGACTCAAAAACTAGGGCCACCCCACTATGGGATAGTCTACTTCCAATCCCTCTTGATGGGGATGGGAAACCAAATAGGGGCTGTCAGGACTGGCATTGCTGACTACCAGGGAATGCACTGCACCCTCCAGAACAGCAACATTCTTAAATAAAATAGGGGGACAATGGTTCCCGGAAACTGAGGCAAACCTAAAGCATCTCCTGCCTCAGAGGTGCACAGTGTTTCACCACTCTTAGTTGTATGAGGGTTTTGCAGAACAGCCAGTCCTACTCAGCCAAGTAATATTATATTTTGACCCCCAATTCAGCTAAATGCATTATTATTTTATAATATCAGATCAAAAAGACTCTCAGTGGCTCATCTACCAGAATCACAGGCACATGGTATTCCTTACCACAGAAAGTATTTGGAAAATATACAAAAAATCCTGATAGCTGTTTGCCTCTAAAATACTTGTATATCATCCGTCTTTCCTCCCACATTTACTAAGAAATGCACTAATAAACAAAAGTGAATGCTGTCATTTTTTTTTAAAGGGTATTTTTCATATTTGTTATTTGAAGATTAGAGTTCTTGTCCAAGTGACTGGTATGAAAATATTTTAACTTTTTCTGTCCCACCAGTACTCACTCTCTGCATTCCTTCTTCATTCACACAAACTCTCTGGAAAAGCTGTTTAAATATTTTGCTCAGAGTGAAAGCAAAAAATCTGACAGCTCCTAGTTGCATACGGTGGCCCATCTCATCCAGGATTTCTGTGGCTTCTTCTTGAATAATATCAGGTGATTCTCCCATCTCTTTTGCTAACTAAAGAGAAACAAAACAGCAGTGATAAGTTTTTATATTCTCCTTGCCCATGCACACCATTCTCATGTGCCACAGCTACTATGGGAGAACTACTGCCAAAGTCCATAAGACTTTATTTTATGTGATAGGCATGGATCTAATCATATAGAAGCTGTTTGGTGCCAGCCAACATGACAAAACCAAGTTTAAGCTGCTTGGAAATCAAAATGAGCTTAGATGTCAGTGGCAGGGGGGAGGGTGTACAACAATTCTCCCCTCAAACACACCATCTGAATGTTATAACTTGTAGCATATTCAGGGGAGATTTAAGTTCAAAGAATATTTCCTATATTATCAGTCTGAACAAGGCTCTGTGCCTTTTCCTTTGAATAGTAAAATGAAGCTTATGTTTGTAGAGACAGTAAAATGTAGACATTTTAAGTGCATTTGGGTTAGAGTTTACAAAGAACCTCAGCCCTATCACACTTCTATTTCTTTGTAATGTATTACTTTGGTAATGGAGAGCTGAATTGCATACAAAGCACTGTCTCTACCAACTGTGCATATCAATGATCTGTCTTATGTTACCATGCAAACTCCCTTTTGAAGTTTCTTGAAACAGACTTAAATAATGGCCATCCCTCCAATTTGGTACTTTGAATCTAGAAATATTAAATTGAAAAGTTAAGCCTTATACTGTTATGGAATAAGGAAAATAACTTTTACTCAACACAGAGGAGGAAAGAAAAGGAATGGCAGAAGAAAAAGCCTTGAAAAAAGCACAGCTCTGTTTGGAAGCCAGTGCTGCTTACCTATTATTTCCATTTTGTGACATATGAGAAAATCCATCTCCTCCAACCTACCTCCATATACTTTACTATCATATCTACTGGTTCAATTGTGTTTTCTTAAATGCATTACCCATCATCCTAAGTATTTCCACATGTAGTTTAACCTGATTATTTTAGCCACTTAAAGAAGCCAAAAGCTGCTTCCACTTAAGCCTCAGAAAATCAATCTTGTTTAGGAAGCCAAAAAATTCTTCTTGTTATTCACAAGGAAGAGATTTTGTTCTCATTCACCAGCAAAAGGCTTACCATACAGTTTACTTGTGTGATTTAAGTGCAAATCCACTATGGAACTAAGCACTTCCCAAAAGCAGAAATCAAAAAACCAGACCAGTCACATATAGCAAGCTAAAACAAACAAATGACCTTAACTTCCCATACTGAACTTTAGTAACCTCAACAATTTGGCACAAGAACAAATTCTAGTACGCCTGTGTAAAGCTGTGTAAACCCTGCCCAGGCAGGAGGGACCCTAATCACAGACTGCTGGGCACAGTGCCCAAGACACTCTCAGTTAGGTACTTCCAGTAACCTCTAGTGCAAAGCTGGGAACCAGGCTGCAACGGCAGGTCTGCTAACTCCCTTCAACCACTTGATGCCAGCCCAGAAAATATCCATCAAAGTCATTTTCTATCAAAAAAGCACTTCAGAAGAAAACATCACACAAACAGCTTTCTGTCAAATCCTCTGTAAAGTATTTTCTTCCAGTAAATTTTTTAGTGTATCTAGAGTTGAAAGATTTTTTTTGCCTTTCACGCTACGTAGCATCCATAATGGAAACAGAACTACTTCGTAGTGTAGAGTGACATAGCTTACTTTGTCACATTATAACAGATTTTGATGTATCATAGGTAACACTAACCACTAAAAGAAACAAATAGAAAAATTTATAGTAGCCTGTCACTCAGGACCAACCAAAACATCTTAGATATTTCTACACGTTTGGAATTATTTTTCATGGATACTGAAATTAGTTACCCTGCTAATTAACACACACTTATTTCAGGCATTTAAACACAGTGCAAATTATCAGCCAGCCTAACCATAAAATACTTTATTCATTATAAAGTAGTAGCTGACCTTCATGTTAAAACAAAAATATGGTTACATCTTAAACAGTGTTTCTAATTCAAAGAATTATCTGTGAAATACAACTCTCATTTTAGTGAAAGTAGCATTTAGGACTGGTTCATAAAAACATCACTAACCTATAAAATTCCTACAACACAAACTCCTACCCTCAAAGTACAAAAATGTCTACTAAGAAGGAGAGTGCTAATGTCTTTCACAGTGTTGCTCTGTGGTGAGAACAGTGGAGTAGGAGGAGAAAAAAAAAAGAAGTCAGGCACACTGGATAAGTTAATGAAGTGTTGTATACGCAAAATCAAAACACTGTTTCATGAACCTGACCGTTTTAGTGGCAACTCCAGTATTTTTTTCCTGCCAAAAGAGAGTTATTTATTTATTGGACCATCTTCCAAACTACAATTATCATTTTAACAAGGTCAACAATAATCTCTTTTTCCCGGCTGCCACACAAAGCTTGGCTGTGTTCAGTGCACCTCATCTTCGAGCGCATTGTCCAGACTCACCTGCTTGATAACATATTGAACTTGCTCTGACTGGAGAACAGCACTTTTGATAGCATTTGGCTTGCACGGTGAAAGTCCCTTGTAGATCACCGGGGTGTAACATTTCATCGCGTATCTCAAGTCACTGGACAACCGTCTTTCCTCCAAGATATCCTCAAACTCATCTCTTTTCTTTGATGTGAGCTCTTTCTGCTAGGAACATACAAATGAAGAATGAGACACTGTCTTGAGCTATTTGGTGATCTGCTTGGCTACAGCACCAAAATAACGATATGCCGTACTTGTGCAATATTTGGGGTTTGTTTTTAGCTTTCAATAATGTCTGAATTCCACACTTTGTGACTGCAGGAACCAATGCTACCTGCTTGGAAGAGTGATCCAGAAAGAAACTAAAAAGAAAAATAAACAAACAAACCCCTGCCCCCCCTAAAAAAACCCCACCCTAACCCTTCCAAACTGCAAAGATCCCCAAATAACCCTATGCCATGTTACTTAATTCCACCCAACAGGAGGAAGTTAGGAGAACACATGGGCTTTTAAAGCTGAAGTGCCTTGCCTCCAGCCTCTCCATGATTAATAGGTATTAACTAAAAGACCTTTGATTCCAACTCCCACAGCTTCCCTAAGACAATGCCATGATTGACATTATAAAAATGCAATCATCGATCCACAGAAAATAATCCCTGCTACTTAAAATTGCATCTGGGGCCTTGGAGACTTGTGGCTTTCACAAAGCTTGGATGTAAGGTACATGGAACATTACCAGGCAGGAACAAATAAAAAAACGCACCTCACTGTAAGCCACATGAATGCAATATGGTGCACACACAGGTCAAAACAAAGCACAGCCTCTGAGTAACTAATACCACTGCTAAGGAAGAAAAATACCCAGGACATCAAGAACTAATTGTGGATCCATCCTGCTACAGAAAACTCAGAGACAAAACTCTTCCCTTGGAGCCAGCAGACCCCTGTGCTAGAGAGAGGTCTCCTATTATCTCCTATATCACTACAGTCTGTATGAATGACCCCTCAGTCTTCCCAAGACTGAAATTGTATTTCTCTAAACTTCAAAACAGCAGCAATAGCCACCAGATAAATAAGACAACTGGAGTAAGCCTCTGTGAAACAAAAATATAAAAGTATTAGTTATGACCAAGTATATTTATTAGAAGATGCTAAAAATAAAAATGCTTATGTCTTCCTCCACAGTACCACTTGAAAGGTAGCACTGGCAACCTTTTCATTCATTCTGCCTCCTCTTTTTATATATGACCTGTGCAGAACCAATCTGATAACAAGGTATAAAACATGTTTCACGGGCTCTTACACTGACCTTTTCTGGTGCTGAGTGGAAAGCCTGGCCAGCAAACACACAGGGGAACACCAGGAACAGATAAGCAAAATGCCCAGCAGTGGCAGCTGGCTTTTCAACCTTGGGAGAGGGAGTCAGGTTTCACTGCCAGCCAAGCACAGCCACATCAGCAACATTATCAGAGCAGCTGACATTTAGTAGAGAGCAAACCTTTAGTTCCTGTCCATTCATCAACACAAGGTAATTTGGTGGAACAAAACAAAAACAAAACTCAAATCAGGAATATCTCCACTTAAGAATGACAAAAGAACCTTCAAAGCCTCATCTGTATCGAAAGTCAATTTTGTTTTGTTGGAGGACACAAATCCTACTAAAATGTTTGACCTTTCCAAGTTCTTTTACCCACACAGGACAGGCAAATTTGGAGATCATCCTTCTACTACAACTGCATTTAATAGACTGTATAACTTTTCTTTCCACAACTGCAGTTTAGAGAATTACCTCACAATAACCACAGAACAAACTCTCCAGGGACTTTCAAAACAATCCTGAACAGGTATTAAAAACACACAGCTATTAATGTAGAACTTACAGGAGTTCTTTTCCTGTGTGGTTTAGCATTACAGCTTTCAATCTCTCTTCTTCCACAGCTTTCAACTGGTTAGTATTTTGCAAGAGCTGAGTAAGCTAAGATCTGTTAAGATGACTGGAAATAGTTTCTATTAGCCATCTGTTGCTGTTGACACCTTATATCAACATCCCTGATTAAAAATAAAGCAGAAACAAATTCCTTATGCTCTGTAATGGCAAAAAAAGATAGCTCAGAATACTAGCAGAAAATATTATTTGCCTCTAAGTATCACCTACTCAGATCAGTATGTGACAAGTCATTGCTCAGAAAAGCAATGTTTATGACAGTTATAAAAGTTCAAATCCTGCAATCTGCAACAACACGAAACCCAGACAAAGAAACCCAGCACTCAGCACAGGCATCATCAGCAGTCACCATGCTGCTACAGCTGTTCCCCAATACAACTCTGGTGGGCAGAGCTTTGCAAAGGCCATGCCCCATTGAAAAATGACCTCTCTGCCTCTGCTCCTCATCTGATGTTTTCAGACTTGATGCGAAACTGATTTCTCTCCATAGCAATAGTTATTTTCACACCCTGTTCTGAAGGAGCACCGAGGGAGCCAAACCACACACTTTACCAACCACTAAAGATTTGTAACTGTGCTTTTACACATTACAGCCAAGCCATTGTTCCAGCTTCAATTGCCAACTGGTAGAGAACACACTTAGCAAATACACTGATGGAAACCTGCACATCAGAAATTCAGTGGCATGCACTGTTACTGCGGCAGCGGTGAAGTGTGAAAGCAAAACAGCAGGAGCCTGGAACTCCTCTGCTTCCATATAACTAGGATATGCAATGTAGCGATGGTGCTCGCGATGTCCTCGGGATACCAGTATACAGACAAGACACAGAACAGAAGTTTAGGAATCTCCGCCGAAACAAGGAGCTGTTTCCCTCTACCCCTAGTCCCCTCCTCCAAATGCTTGTAGAGAGGTGGGGTTCAGCACCCCACACCCAAACCTCCTTGTCTGAGGCTGGCAAGGGAGCTGCAGAGAACAAACAAGGTCAATAAAGTAATTTTCACTATGTAACACGGGAAAACCCGCTTCGGCCACCCCACGACAATCTCCCAGCGCTGAGTTCACCATCGCTGGCAGGACAGGTTTCCGGGGGGCTGAAGCCCTGCGGAGCGCCCGGAGCCCGGACTGCTGCCACCCCAGAGAGCCGCTCGGGGACACTGCCTCCGTAAGGAAGGGCCACTTCCCAGCTCCCCTAACCCGGCGGGCCTTCCGCAGCAGCTCTGAGGGGAGACGCGGCGCTCGGGATCGGGAGCTCTGGCTGTCGCGACTGACACGACAGGTGGTGAAGGAGGAGCCGAGGGAGAAGAGGGCGCGCGGGAAGGTGAATTGGTGAGGGGAAACGTCCGGTCCCTGCTGGGGCCCGGGAGAGGCCTCGTCCCTCCCTCCGGACCGCGGTCCCCGCTTCCCCGGGGACCCAAACCTGGGGGATAAGGGCTGGAAGGGCAGACTGCGCCAAGCGCCATCATTCCGCTTCAGAGTGAGCGGCACCGCCGCGGCGCGGGGGTGGGTGAGGTGGGTGAGGTGAGCAGCCCCTTCCCCGCGGCACCGCTCCCGCCGCCGCTGCCGCCTACCGAGTACATGGGTGCCCCTCGCCGCGCCCGGCCGGGCGCCGCTGCCGCCGCCGCTGTCGCCATGGTCCTGCGAGCTCCGCCGCGCCGCCCCGCGCCCCGCTC
>VYXC01009560.1:1167344-1215349 GCA_013397175.1 Platysteira castanea
GGGCGGGCGGCGCGGGGCCCGCGGCTTCTTCGGGGAGTTGCGGGCCGAGCTGAGCGCCGCCGCCGCCCTTGTCCCGCCGCCCCCCGCCGCCCCGCCGGCCGTGGAGATCGTGGTGTTCCGAGGGAGGAAGAGGAAGGAGCGGCACGGCCCCTCGGCAGCGCCCGCCGGCGGAGCGCAGGTAGAGCCGGGCGGGTGCGGGGTCCCTGCTGCCCCCCAGCCGCCCATTCCCGAAGGGTGCGCTCCCTGGACACGGTGCCAGCCCCCTGCCGTGCCTGGGTTTGTCCCTCTTGCTGATACAGCTGCCTGGAAATCCGGGATCCTTTGGCGATCCGCGTGCTCAGCTCGATGGCGTCCAGCCCTGCTGATTTCCAGTGGGGCTGCTGGAAGCAGGAGGAGGATGAAGCAGGGTGGGGTCAGGACTTGAAGACAATTTTTTTCAATTTCAGAAGATCTCAGTGCCCAGGAGTTTTGTGTGCTGGTGTGTTCCTGTCGGTAGGTGTGGATGTGAGGTGCCAAAACTTGCTTCTCTTCTCTGGCATCTCAGCAGCTCCGGGCCATTGACAAGCAGCATTTGTCTTGGAGGATCAGTGTTGGGTAGTCAGTGGGGGAAGGCATGACAGCATTAGATCTCAGTTCTCTGGTTTGGTTTGTCGCTGCTAAACTACTATGCACTATCAAAAACTGTAGCTAAGTCGCTTCGGCAGGGAGGTCTGGATAGGTTTAGCTGGAAGCTGAGCGGAGGGGTTGATTTGTCTCCAGATTTTATAACTTCTCTGGTTGTTTTCCTTGAGTTGTCTTTATGGTCATAACATCAGCAGCCCATTCTAAAATAAGCTCTGATGGGCGAACATATGGCTGTCTTGAATTCAGAGACACTTACTGATATTGGGGGTTTGATTGCTTGGAATTGGGAGCGTCAAGAGACTGACCAAACTGTTGTTTGAATCCGTACATTTTTGTGCTTTTTCCAGCATGTTTTCCTCTAAAAATTTTCTCGAGTTTTTTACAGCTTAAGTTTTTCTACCTGAAAAGACTGCTGTTAGGCTTATTAGCAAAATGCTCTGAAGATAACCAGGTTTATTTGTGGTTGAAATGGCAATTCAGTATAGAAGCCTTTGCAGAGCTGAGAAAAGTTTGGCTGTGGTGGATGCAGCGGGAAGCCCTGGTGTAACCCTCGGGCCTGAACCTGTGACTCACTGTGCCCTGAGGTCCTGGGGAGTGAAAAGGAAATGCATGAAACGTATTTCAATTCAGCTTTAATGCTTATGTAGTACTCCTGCTTCCTCTGAGTGGTTGGTACCCTTGGGAGCAAAGAGGGGAAGGTGACCAGGGGGATCTCTTGAACAGATGGCAGTTTGCCTGCCTGCGTCAGCGTGTTTGGGGGTGGGCTCAGCTCCCACTCAGAGAGGTGGCTCAGCACAACCTCCCTGAAATCAGAAAGCAGACAGTCTAAAATAACCCTGGGAGATTTGTAACTGCTCCACAGTGTCCCATGTGGGACACTCCTGTAACAAGCAAGCATGGATCTCTCTCCCTGGGGATTTTGTGCTTCTTTTTCTTTCTAGGATACAGTCTGTTCCCCCTGGAGAGTCCTGCTCCAAACTGAGAATTGCTGATGAAAGGTCTCTGTGTAAATTGTGGAGTAGAAAAGATGTCGTTTTCACTGAGCTCATTTTGAGCAAGTACTTTCTTCAGACAGTGCTAAGTGGCTTCTGCCATCTGCTGACAGTGCACCCTTTGGAGCTGTTTCTCTGGCATTAGTGAAGCTGGATATGGACACTAGTATATGTCCATGCAGTTGGGAATTAAGCTTGTTCTGCATGTTGCCCCAGCTATGAGTACATGCACTATTACCACTGCGCTCTCTCTCTCTCTCAAATAAAATAACTTAAAATTCGTGTCCTATCTTACATTAGCAGTTTGGTACAGGTTTGGAAATGGAAATATGAGTGATTCATAGCTCACATGTGGCAGTTTTTCTCTTATCTAGAAAAATGCCATTGAAACTGTTCCTTTAAATAGATCCAGGTAATAAAGCTAGAAAAAAATACTGCTGGAAACCTGCATATTCTTGCATACAACTGACTTCAAAAAGTTATACCAATCAGCATTTAAATTGGTGTTACTTGTCATATTAATTTGAAATGTTTGGTTTTGTTTATAGACCCAAATAGTGAATGAAGAGAAAGATGCAGTCAGACAAGAATTTAACTTTGAAAAGGTAAGTCAGTAGCAGCAGTCTAATGTCACTAGTTTAGTGTACAGTTATGTGTATGTGTATACTTGAGAAAGATACGGTGGGAAACCCTTCCAGAAATGACAATCTCTTGTAGGTGAGGATTTCCTAATAGGTAATTCTGGCTGCATGCCATGCCAAAGGAGGAGCAGGCTGGCAGCAGTCAACTGCTCCATGTGGAGAGAGGCGTGTTACAAGTCTGTGGCCTTTCTTTCTGATCTTTCTATGAGAATTTCAGGGGGATCACTGTATTTTAGCTGTGTAAAGGTTCCCGTAATGTTTAGTGTAGCTCTTTCAGCCCCATGGTGTTAAATCTCTGGCATCTTATAAGGGAAGGGGGAAAAAAAAGTGTATTGGCATCTGGTTTTGAAACAACAGATGGCTTTTTTCCATTTGTCTTTTTATTCTCATCTGTTCTTACATGAGCATAATTAGCATTAGCCACCTTAGCTACTAATTTGTTTGCAGATCTGTGCAAGCTGTTTTATGTGCCTAATCTCTGCTCAGGGATGTGCTATGATACAGTGGAATCTCTCACTGGAGATTCTACGTGAAGCTCTGTACTGCTAAGAAGAGTGGGGATTTAATCACTCATTTAAAAAAAGTTATGGTTTTACTAGTGGTTTTGCCTAGGTATTCATCTGTAGTGTTAACTCAACCTGTGTGTGTAGTCAAACCACTTCACCATCCGCCAATCCAAGTTTCATACTGGTTAAGTGCTCATTTTTTACATGGAAGAAATCCATTCCACGTGTTACTTTATGTGAAGTGAGGAGAATTGAAAATTGTCCCCCTGACGGTCCTCACCATCCAGAGATTAGTTGGACAGTGGTTAACTGCTCTGCAGTGTAGCTCTGAGGCTATTTTATAGCACATCAATTTCCAGCCAGAATTTCTTTGGAAACATGATTTTGCTGCACTTTGCCAGGCATTACTTTACAACAGTTTGGACGTTATGAAATGATTGCTATTTTCTGTAATGTTCTAGGCTCGCCTGGAAGTGCACAAGTTTGGAATCACTGGCTACAAGAAGCAGGAGCAACGCATTTGGGAGCAGGAGCGTGCTATCATGCTGGGAGCCAAGGTAATTGTCCCAGCTGTTACAGTGCAGAAAAGCAGTAAAGAACATGAGGGGCTTTGGTATTACTCTTTTAAAACACAAGATCCCCTGCCCTGACCCTTCTCTCACTTCATCCTTACTTTTACACCATCTATTCTGTCTTGTCTATTTTCTGTAGATGACTGGAAAATTAGTATGGTTGTGTTATGAGGGAAGATGAAATATGACTGATCAGGCTGAAAAACAACATTTACTAATTTTTAATCAGGCCATTCAAAAATAAATAGTTGGAGAGAGGGGCTCACTTTTTAAAACTTGATTTTCCCAGTGAGTTAAAGGTGGAGGAAAGTTGTTAGTTTATCATAACTAGTGTAAAAGAAAAAAATAATGTTTTAGGTGCTTTTTAGGAGTTGGGGTTTTTTCCTAGCTCTCTCTGTGTGTGTAAACATCATATGACTTAAAACAGAGCATTATTGCCTCTCTCTACTGTCTTCACCAAGAAAGATACAATTTGTGTCTACCTTACATCCTGTAAGTCCATTCCTCTCACGTGAAAGGAAACAAGCATTTCTAATGTTTTGCCGTCACTGCCACCTGAAAAATACTGTCTGTGCAAGTGCATGAATAATTTTTGAACCTGTTTGAAAATTTAATCAGTGGTATCCCTCCCAATCTTTGTTCCAGCCCCCCAAAAAGGAACACATGAACTACAGGACTTACCAAGAGAAAATGAAAGAGAAAAAAGCAGCAAAGGATGCTGAGAAGGAAAAGGTTTGTGTGAAATATTCTGTATAAGGCAGCATGTAGGAGCCAGCCCAAAAGCCTGACAGATAACGCCTCGTGCAGGAGGATTGCCCGTGCTTGACACCTGCTGCTCCCTGTGGATTGGGTTCCTGGCTCCCACAGGATTAATCTCATTGGTAAAGCTGGTTTGAAGCAGTATGAAAGCACAGAGTTAGGCTTGTGTTGTGGTCGATTTCACTGCCTTACCCTTTCAGGCTGATAGACTGATGACACAAAATCAGCAGGGTTTTTTTATCCTTTCCTCTTAAGAGGAAACAAAATGGTCCCCCATTAAAGTTTGTTGCGTGTTGTCTAACCACAGAGAGCCGGATCTTCAACTGCTTTTTTATCAGCACAATTCCATCTAGGATCTTACTCATTATTTAAAGCAAGGGTGAGGTTTCTGTTGCATCCATCCTCTAGCACAGCCCATCTGGCTCTAAGCCTACTCTCTGCCTTGCCAAGGAGCCTTCTCATGTAGGTGGGAGTAGGCTGGTGGGGCTGGTAATTGCTCTATCAGCTGGTTTCCTGCCACCCTCTTTCCCAGGGACCTACTTCTTCTCCACTGTCATGTGGCTCAAAGTGCATCCAGTGCATGACCAGTCACAGCTGAACCCTGTTATTTGACAGTTGCCCTCAGCTGGGTGACAGGACACACCTGCCTGGTAGCAAGTCCGTCTTCTGACCCTAGGATCTGTCACATGCCCAAGAAAGAAGCCTCTGCTTCTGCACGTGGCAAGGACAGCACGTTGGTTGTGAGTGGGCTGTACTTTCCGAAAGGCATTAGGAAGGGCTCTGGGCAACTCCTGCCAGTGGCTCCATAATGTGTTGCATCACTTGTTCTGTCAGAAGGTCTCCCAGCTGGCTTTAAGTGCCTGCTGCTCTGTGAAGCAAAGGCTACAGCATGTTTTATGTGCAGGTGCTTATCTAACCTACATGCTCTATTCCTTTTTTGTTAAAATATGTATCTTTAAAAACAGGAGCATAAAGATGATTCTGTGAAGAAGAGAAAGAAGCAGAAGGAACAGAAGGAGAGGTGAGGTGTTTTTAACATGGTCTCCCCAGTGTATCTCCCCTATGTAACAGCACAGTCTTACTCCAGAAGTCATGCACATCACAGTGGAACAAAATTCTCCAAGTGCTGAGCTCCTCAGAAAATGGTGACGCTGCTCTGTGCCCAGCAGTTCCAGAGGCGTCAGTTACACAGCTTTACTGAATGTATCTCAGTTCTGCCCCAACACATCTTAAGACTCCTAGTCTTAAGCTGGAGGTCAGAGGGATGAAAATCCCTGTGTGCAGACTCATGAGACACCACTTTCTCAGAGCATTTGCCCTAGGAAATAATTTCAGCAAACACAGGCTACAGTATACAGAGGCTTGAAAGTGAGCTGACATTTTCTAACCCTAGTGCAGCAGGTTCCCTCTGTACTCTATCTTCCTTCTCTATCCAATAATCTTCGTGTTTCTAAACATTTAAAAATATAAACCATGCTGTAATGTGCTGCAAATTTTGAATGTCTGTGAAGGTAAAATGTTCTGAAGTCATTACATGCAATGGTTTGATACTCATAATACCAAACACTGCATAAATAGGTGACATTTTTCACCCTATTCACCGTGTGTTTCTGCTGTTTCTTTTAATTATTGTTTTTCCTCTCCCTGTTTCAGGAAGGTCAAAAGGAAGAAATCAGTGCCTAGCATTTGGCCTGCAGGACAAGTTGGAAAATTCAGAAATGGGACCTTGATTCTGCAAAGCCGTGACATAAAGAAAATTAAATCATCTAAAGTTAGCAAATGAACTTAATAATACAGAGGGAAATGGACAATATGCACAAGACAGAATTCACATTGCTACCAACACAGAATTCTGGAGCCTTTTGCCTACCCACCATATCCTAGTTTTTTAATCTTACTGTTATTGCAGGATTTTTATGTACCATTCTGCCTTGGGATGAATATTAGAATTTACCATTTTATAAATAAAAATTAGACTTTTTATTAAGAAGGTTATATAGGCTATTTTTTTAGTCAATATGTGCTAAAGAAAACATTTCTTTTTCTAGAATCAGCTTATTTGCTGTAAGTAAAATACTAATTTAATCCATAAATTAATGGATATATATATATCTTCACTTTGATATGGAAGGAATATGGAAAAAGCAATATCTTACTCACTCTCAATTTGAGGTAGGTGTACTCCAAACATATATTGGACATAAATCTCTTTGTGTATTCTTACGGATTGTTAGTGGATAGTGGAACTGCACAAGAATTTTTCTGTCCAGCAAAACCTCTTTAATGTTTCAAAATTACCTGCTTTGGAAGGAAAATAACATTTTTCTGAGGTTTTGTCCCAGGCAAGAATTACACACTCATCTTGTATATCTCTGTAGAGATCTCCAAATAAGCACTTTCAAAGAGTGGTTTGGTGGCTTGGTTGGTTGGTTTGTAAAAACAAAACCATGTAAGACTGAGCCAAATGAGCATGGACACTCAGTAGCTACTGGTTGTTCCTCATTAACTTGTGTTTGTTTTGAGTCCATGCCTCTTAAAGCTTTTCTGTGAAATCCTTGCCAAAACTGCATTTTGGTGCTAGTTGGATTTCAGCAATCTGGTGTTTCTGGAAGAACACTATTTGTCTTCTGTAGCTAAATATTTTATTTTTTTGCTTTTAAGGTCCATCCATTAGAAATGGCAATGGTTAGTAACTCTTCCAAAACAAAAGAAACTTCAGTATTTTAGGGGGAGACATAAATAAGGATAACTTAAATAACAGAGTTTGTTCTGCTTTGTAAGGAGGTGTAAGCCACACCACAGACAGGGATGCTTCCTGGCACGCTGCTTCCCCAACACCTTCCACCTTACTTGCAGGTCCTGGAGAAGTGCTGTGCCGGCACAGAGAGGACCAAGAGGAGGGAGAGGCTTGGAGGGATCAAGTGCCAGATAAAAAGCAGAAGGGAGTGTTTCTGGAGCCGTGTAGGAAGAGGAGAGGTGTGCAGAGTTTGGTTGCTAAATGCTGTTATCACATTTCAAAATTGCATAATTTGATTTCTTCTTACTCAGTATTGGTTGCAGATTCAAACTGGAATTAAGATTCCTGTCTGGTTACAGACCTAATGACTTATTTGACATTAGAGAAATGTCAAAACCTGATGGCATGTGAAGGTGTAATCACTAAGCAGAATTGAGTACAGAGCATCAAGACTTGTTCAGGCAGCACATGGACTTTAGATGTTGTAGGATAACCTGTATTTTCTAGTTCCTAGTTAATCCTTGATCTTAGTTTTCACTGCTCACTTCTTGATAAAGTTTCATTCAGCTCACTTTGCGTATAATGTGGGACTTTGTTCTCTGTCAGCTTTGGTAAGTTAAAATGTTCACTTTCCACCTCCACAGCTCCCAAAAGTTATTTGGAAGTGAAACTTGGTCAGAATGCAGTGTCTTAATTTTTGCAGTCAAGCTTGTAAGATCTGTAAAAAGTTGAAAAAATCAGTTCTTAAACTAAAAAGTTGAAAACTGAAATGCCAAGTTGACAGTGGAACATGAAAGTTTTTGGGGGAAGGCAAAGAAAAGTTTGATCAAAGTTTTCCATTCTCACACTTGTTTAATGTGTGTATGCATTATGAAAGGCTTCCCTTACATGGAGATAGGTTTGTTTTTTCATATCAAGTCTCCAATGTGGTTTGAGTTGGGCATGCTGCATTCTTGTAGAATGCTGTGCTCAGGTAAACATCGTACTTTCAGTCCTGTTTTGTTACTAGATGCATCAACATGGGCAAACAAGACTGTTGAGAACCTGTTGCACTTAGTGTTTCTCTGGGCTGGCGTGTGTTGGTGATTAACAGAGAATGTCAGTGTACTGACAGCAAGCTGTGTTGGCTTTGGAGCACATGCTGGTACATGAAAGCCAGTATTGACTGAATAACAGATTGATTATGGGAAGAGGAGAGCAGGGCACATCTTATTTTGCCCTCTGTCTGCACTTGCATAGAGGAATGAGGTATAAAGGAAGAACTCAAGGATTTCTCCTTATCTGCTCTCTTTCTCATCCTTTTCATATTATGGTTATCCGTATTCCCTGTTTCCCTACATGTTAAGCTACATGTGATTATCTTTTCTCCCAGTCAAACCCTTTGCCATAAAAGAGTTGAAGACAGGTTGTCTTTTGCAGGAGAAAAAAAGAAAGGCTGTGATGGATGATGTCTCCACAATGTTGCCTGTACTTACTCCTGATTGTTTTGGCTGCCCTCCTGTTTCTTACCCTGGTGCTGCTGTCGCTGTGTCAGAGTGCTTTACTCTGCCTTACTGACAGACATCTGTGAAGGTTGTGTAGCTTTGCGAGTGCCTTTTGGCAGGGGCTGGGTGTGCTGAGTGTGCTGCCTCTGTAGCACTGCTGAGTCCCTCACAGGCCATCTGTTTGACAGAGGTGTGCAGCTCCAAGACAATCTCACAAAGTCTGTGTCTTCCCTGCCCTGACAAGCTTTCTGCCCAGTCTGACTTTTACACTTACCCAAAGGGCTTTCCAGTAAGATCCTACTGATGCCATAATTCTTTCCAGGCTCCACTTATTCCAGTGTTAGAAACTTCTGGAGACTGGGTGATTTCCCAAAGTGTCTAAGGTGGGTCACAGCTAAGTAACTGCAACCAGGTGTTCTGTAACCAACATGAGCCAGAGCTGATGGAGTGGTGCTGAGAAAGAGAGGTGTTTCATGGCACTGAATCAGGGTGTGTCTGAAGTTGAGGCACAGATGGTTGCTCTGAGGAAGGACTCTTGGCTTTCTCCATTTACTGGATTATTCTTGACTGTGGTAACAAAGCAGTATCAACAGTAGGAGATAGGCATGCAAACTGTATGAATGCCTCATCTACATAATGGCATAATATGTTTTAATCATAATTTGTAATAATAAATGTGGTACTGATGCTGAATTTGTTGGCAATGTTATAAGAATTTATTTAGAAACTGTAAAACAGCATAAACTTATATGTCAGGTTTTCCAAAAGGGTAATAATAGTAATAATACACAAAGTTTTAGTTGGACCAAAAGACAAAAAGCAGTTTGTTTCTAATTCAAAAAATACAAACATTTGCTACAGGTACAAAATTATAAAAAGTTTGTATTTTCCTCTTGATCTGGTGACAGACACATATAGCAGAGATGTATATTTCACCAGCTCCAAATTCATATAAGCTATGGGAAATGACAGTAAAGAAAAAAAATGTTGTCGTTAAGAAGAAGACATAGAAACAACTTCTTGTCTTTCATTTAACCAGAATTGAACACCATTATCTTATTCCTTTGCAGTTTTTTTAGTTGCCAACATTTAAATTAGTGTTACTCATGCTTCATATAACAATCAGAAATAACAGCAGGTTTACCTCATGCATTTATTTTTAATATTCATCACATAATGTCTTCTCACCATGCTACCTAGGAAGGTTAGTGTTTTTATTGACAACATTTAAGGGAGGTGCAGGATAAAGGAATGCAATCAGGCTTCAGGAATATTTCTATCTACTGCTTCACAAGCAAATGTTAGAAATTCTCCAATTAGCATAAAATTTTTTTAAAGTTAATTCTGCTTGGAACTGTTCGCAATAACAAATGTTAACAAAAAGGTCGTTTAACAGAAGGAGAAAATGCTGCTGAGTGCCTCTGTCAGTGAAACACACGTCTGTCTCCTGTGTTGTGCAAAGATGCAGGAGCCCCACACATCTAGTCTCTGAGGTTTGCATATGGGCTTCTGCACCTGAGAAGACCAAGTGTGTCTTACTGATGATGGATTTGTGCTTCAGGCTGCTGCTCCACCTGCTTGGGTGTATGCAGCATTCAGTAGAGCTGGGCAGAGGAATCACCAGAAATGTTGTCAGTAAAAACTAGAAGCAGCTCACCTTTTTTTCCCTAAAAAAAAAAAAGACTCTCCATCTTTGCCTGATAATTTTCAGTGACAAGTGCCCTTTACATTTGCAATGTGGTTGATTTGTAACTGTAATCTCCCTTCCAAAGTTGATCTAGCCAAGACGCTTGGTGTTTTCATATTATCCTGCCTGGTTCAAAATTAAATTCTTGGTTTTGCTATTTAAGCAGAATGTTACAAAGCTGGTAAGGCCTGAGATAAGGTCTAACAACTCTCCGTCCTCATCTTTCTGTTTGTGACCAACGGAGGTACTAGATGGCACCAGAAAGCTGCTGTTACCAGGTTGTGGAATTTCGCACCCCTTCTCACAGGGACGGGTTATCTGAATTGTGGTCCAGAAATGCACTACCTCCTGTTGGCAGTTGCAAACACAGTGTTTTTCATACAGTGCTGGTGGCAGCTTAGTCTTAATCTTATCTCTCTTACTTTGTTTAACAAATATTACCATGTAAGAAAAAAAAGGTGCATCTCACATTTCTTCTTGCTCTAGAACAACTCGGAAACCAGAGTATGGGGTGCTCTCTGCCATCTTTACTAACTATGCTTTGAAGAAAAAAGAAATAAAATAAAAAACAACTTACACAGCACTACCACGGAACTCTATCACCAGCCAAGAACAAACTACAGCAATACACTATCATGGCATTATTTACAACATGATGGAATGTTATGCATATAATAAATTACATTTAATACTTTTCCTCTTAAACTCTGATATATGTAAGCTCATGCTTATTTTATTTATTTTGTTCAGTCCAATATATTTTCCTCTATGTATGTTAAGTGCATAGGCAAGTATAGGAGGTGACAGTGCTGTTTGCCTATCTTTTCTATGTTTTTAGAAGCCAAATTGCTTTCCAAATTTGTAATACATCACAGTATGCTACTGTCCTCATTGATATTTATTGTATAGCACATACCTTTCCACAGGAGAAGGAGCAAGGGATTGTCAGCTACATGTGTGCTTATATTAAGTCTTACTAAGAGATCATCTTGTGAGCTCTTTACAAGCTGATGAGGGAAAAGAAGGAAGTGGAAATTGTATAGCATTGCATGCCTTGGGAAGTCTAACAGTGCTCCTGAACTTAACAGAAATTTGCAAAGGAAAGAGCCAGGAAGAAGAGACACAAAAGGCTAAGGTTGGGGCTCCCAGGGGTAGGTGAAAACTGAGAGTCCTTTGTTGCTCTGTAGGACAGAAAGTTCAACTGTTGTATTTATTTTGCAGCTGTTCAGAGGTTCCAAACTGGTGTATGCAGAAGTCAAGCTTTGTTTTGTTAATAAGGGGAGGGCCTGTTTGTGTTTTGGTGGGTTTTTTTAAACACTAAGTCAATTTACAGCTACCTTGTGTGGGCTCTGTACCATAGTGGATGGGATTCACCCCAGTGCAAAAGGTTTTGCTCTCCGGCTTGTAAGAAGCAACCTGGCCTCTAGGAGCTGAAGAGTCCCGTTACAGGCAGCTTTGTGTGGGCCCAGGTGCCAGAGGAGCTTGGGGTCCCAGAGAGCTGCAGGAGTCCTCTGAGGAAACAAAAGGAAGAAGAGCATACAAAGTGGTTCCCCAGGGTACCTATGCTGCTCTTATGCTCTCTGGGTTCTCCCTGGACAGTCAGCAATACAGTTTCTGCAAAGTCAGACTAAAGTCTGACTCCTTCCTAAAGAAAGGATTTGGAGAAAACAAAAACTGGCATAAGAGATCCTGTAGATGAAGAACGTGCAAACTGGTGAGTTTATAATGAGATGAACCTTGGGGAAGTTGCCTGCAGCCTGAGCAGAGCAGTGGGAGTGCCTCACCTCTCCCCACCTAATGCTGTTCTGCAAAGGGAAAATTCTGCTCTGCCTTATGTTCAGATGGCCCCTGCATGCTTTGCATAAATATTCATGTATGGAATTGTTAGTTTCCTAGAGTAATTTTAACTACTTAAGCATTATTTCTGTTAATCAAACCATGAAAATTTATCCAGCTGAAGTCACGAGAGTGCTCTCTATGAGGATAACTGGTTTATTGCTACAGGCCATGACAAATGTAAGTCCTTGATTGTGTACACAACCAACACATGCAAACACTTTGTTTAGTTTTTGACCTAGGGTAAAGTAGCCTTACTAATGCAGGTAGCCTACTTCTAACTGTATTCCTTTTATTTTATTTGCATTTCTGCTAGGTTAAAAGGAGCCTATAATGGTAGCTACCCTACTTTTGTGAACGTTAGAATGTGTAGAGGGTAGAAACTGAGCTTCTCTACTTACTGTTCCTACCCACTGTCCATATATTCATTAGAAATCAACAATGTGTCACTCAATGTGTTCTCCCCAAGATATAATACGCCAGGAACCAACACCAAAGCAACTACGAAAACGAAAACTGAGTACTGCAAACACTTCTAAAACACATTCAGAATTAATTTTAAACATCTGGCAATGGTTGAAGATTGGAAAGATGTAAATTCATTTCCGTTTCCTTTACAGAGGTTGGGAGTAAAGACAAAGGTTCTGTCGCAAAACAAACAATGCCCTGTCTTTTTTAATTCAAGTGAAAGTGGAGTGCCTTCCATATTAAAATTATCACAGGATGTTTCCCAATATAAAAAAACTATGTGCAATTTATGTACAATATTTCCATACACTACTCTGACTGGCAATACTCAAAGCCAATGCTATAATTACAACTGTTAGGTTCATAGTAGAGCACACTCAAGAGGAAATTTGGGGTCTGGTAGCGTTCTAGCTGAGGTAGGTTAAAACAGACCTGCTAATTAGAAAATCTTGCATGAGTTCGTATGGTATTGAATGAAACCGAAGATTGTAACACAGTTGGTCTCTGATATTCTTTATGAAACCAAGATAAGCATAGCACAGTTATTCCATTGTCTACAAGTTTAGTAATACAATCCGTTCCAGACTTTAAAGGAAATACTGTTGCTTTCTCACTTAAAACCGTATGTTATTTTTACTCCATCGTTGGTTTTATTTCCTAGTTCAGTCTTGACGTTGCTGAAGGTGTGCTGCTGTTCTGCAGGAGAGGTGGGCTACTGGATGCTTGGTTGGTTACAGGCAGCAGGATGGCAGACTGCTTTGTGTCTGTGCAATAGCCCAGTTCTGTTCTGGGCCGCCTTCCCCTTCCCACAGCAGCTGTGAGGTGGGATGACCCAAGGGAGGATTCTGGCTGCTCTGCCACAGGGAAGCCTTGCCATCACTCAGCACTACCTGAGTGATGTGCTCCAGACAGAGACAAGAAGTGGGCCTGCAGCAGGGTATCTGGGGGCTGGCAGGCTGTGTGAAGGCAGGCCTGGGCTGTTTGTCCTGTGGCTGTGTTTAATGCAAAGCAGTAAGCTGGATTTTGGTTAGAATATTTGTTGTCAGGTTTAATAATTACATGCCTGATAACAATATGTGTGTGCGTATATGTATGCTTGAAGAGGAAAATTTGTATAAGCAGCAGGACTTTAAAAAAGGAAATAGTACATTGATAGGATTTACGAGTTTATGCTTTTCTTGTTTGATAGCACCACACTTCCATAGGGTTAGAGTGACAAGAGTCCACGATGTCATGGGCTCACCCAGGCTGCTGCATCTTGTCCTCACGCATTGCTGCTACACACACACACACGCACACTTGCACACATCAGCTGGGTTCAGAGGAAACAAAGCACACAGGCAAACCAATGTGTTTGCTGACAACTGCATGCAGGTGACAGTGCCATGGCTGTGAGCAAAGATCACTGTCAGTCAGACTCCAGTTGTCACAGGCAGCACCTGAAACGGCTGCTCATTTTCATGGGAGATGCCAGGCACAGGTTAAGTCTTGCAAAAGATTTATGTCCCAATCCAGAAAAATTCTTAGGGATGGGTTTTGCATTACTGCTATTAATCTGTCTCAAGTGCTTCATTAGGATCAAGACATTAATTAGCTCACAGTAATCTAATAGAAAATTAAGGCTTCAGATCTCAAAGCTACATTGGAACTACAGCTGCACAGGGTTTATCAGGATCAAGGCTGGAAAGCAGCATTTCTCAATGTGGGAGACTTTGCATGTGTCATATTTAAATAAATCTCTTATCATTTCAGCTCAAAGGAATCTCCCTTGCACTGTTTTTTAAGAGTTGTGCTGATAACCACAATCAGATCTTCTGTAGGTATCTCCACAGTCATGCCTAAATAACAAACACTAAAATGTATCAAGGATGTTTTCCTTTCTGCTTTCTGTACCTTGAATTCTCCTTGTATCATGATGTTAGCTAAAATGAGCTGAACTATTTCATGGCAGTGTTTGGGAACCAATCTTGGTCTTGGTGCAGATAATAAGGTAAGTTCTGCCACTGAATTCTAAGGGGACATTATCCTGTAGCTTACTGCAGTTTAGAGCCAGAAGGAATAATGCATGGTTATTTGAGTCCCCTGAATGTAATTGACAACCAGGAATTCTTGAGCATATAACCTCCACTTCAGCTGTCAAAACATATGCTTTCTTTATTTAAGGACTTCAGGTGGCAAGAGAATCCAGTTCACCTACTAGTAAACTGCTCCAACATCCATTGTCCTTCAGTCTCACCTATTTTCTTCCAGCATCCCTAATATTTAAGCACAAATCCAGCCATAAGAGAGAAAATACACTCATTTAACGTTTTGCTTTACAGACGTGTTTGTGTGTGTGTGCACATGAGTGTACCTATGTATGCAACGCAGAGTAGATATGTTCAGTACCCATCTGCAGTCAAGTGCCAGCTCAGTGGATGTGCTTGCTATGGCTGTTAAATTGAAAATGGAGTGGCCCGGCTCTAACCAGCTGATTATTCGGTGAGCAACATGCTGCACAGTGTTTTAAGTCAGGGAAGAGGATGCTTTTTTACTGACTTACTGGAAAGTGCCAAAACACACTGAGAAATCTTACAGAATCCAGCACAGTGTCAGATAGGGGCTTCATTAGTTGTTGGGTAACTTGGGCTGTTTTACAGATTGTGGCACCTCCAGCCCTGTGTGCAGGGTCACCTGAAAAGAAGAAATAACATTAGATTCAAAACTCAGACATCCTCTGCAAAGAGCATTTGTGAAGGCAAAGTGCAGGTAAGTGACATGGAAAGGGCTGCAGGACAGCAGGTCCAAGTTTAAATCAAGACTATTAATGGAGATGATATCTAGTCCCTGAAATAAACAAGTCTCCTTCCCCCGTCCCTCCTGAACACTTTGGGACCTAGAGGCCAGGTGTCTGTATCTTTTCCCAAATCTAGCCAGCAGTTGGACGTATCCAGAAGTGCTGTTGGCTAGATACAAGGTGGATGGGTTGTCTGTGTGAGGCACCCCAAGTGCTTCAGGACAGAGGTCACACAGTGGAGCCCATGAGTGTTCCACCCTGACTGTCTTCGTCCTGCCTGACCTAAGCTGACCTCCTTCAGTCCTCAAGCTCCTGGGTATTTCCACAGGTTCTCTCTTATACCACATCCGGTTTCTAGCCATAAGCAGTGGTCATGAAGTAAAAATGCACTATATTTAAAGACAGTTCCTCCAAGAGGAAAACCTCTTGTACCCAGAGCACAGGAATGATGTGCTGACTGGGTCTTCTCTGTTGCACTAATTCTCTGACCTATGTTGCCTTTGCTCTCCTTACCGCTGTGCTGCTCATACTTCAGTCATTTGCCAGTGTTAATTATCTCCAAACATGAGATCTAGGAGAAATTAGAATGGTTTTCAGTCAAACTGGCAGGGGAAAACTTTGGAGACACTGCTTTCTAAGTGGAGCACCACAGGAAAATCAGAGCAGGAATTAGTGCGTGCAGGTACTTTTAACTTGTTTTACAGCATTACTCTGCACACTGGTCAGGGGACGCAGCAGGTCAAATGCAGTCCAAAAAGTGTGAGTAGCCTAGATGTAAGTCTGAGAAGGAAAGAACCCCTGTCTGTACTGACTACCTATAGATGATGCTATCAGCTGCTTTAGATGGAAAGGGTAAGTGGGGCTGGACTGCAGAAGATTTACCTGGACATTTCGATTGAGGCTCAATGCAGGCATGAAGACACCCTCGATGTTTTCAAATGCTGGAGGCCCTTGCTGCTGCCCATTTATGTAAAAGGTCAGGTTGTGCTTGTTCAGATCCAGGAGAACACCAACAGTGGCACCTTTAGAAACTCCTCCTTCAGTCCTAAGGTACAAAGGGTACATTGTTGGTGAAGGCAGAGGGCTACACTGTGCTGCTCTCTCTAGGACAAGCCAGCCTTCCTAAGCAAAGGCAGCATGGAGCAGCACAGTGAAATGATTATCCCCGAGGCATTTGGCAATGACTGACCCACACCTTTATCTGAAGCATATGTACCACATCCATGGGAGCTTAATGAGTGGATCCTGAGAAATTAGATCCACCTCTCCGGCAGCTGCATTTTAAGAGGTGAAAATGGGGTCCAGAGCTAACAGGTCCCCTTGGCTAATGATGAATCGGAAGGTGAGTCAGTGGAGTCCTGGAGACATGGCACCTCTGAGTATCCCTGTTATGGTGAAGTGATGCATGGCAGGAAATGAAAAAGCAGGAAGTTGTTTTGCTAGGTGTTAATTTTTAATCAATATTTCTGCTAATAGCTCGAGAAAGAGACTTCCAGTTCAACTATTCACCTTGGCATGCTCTCTGGGAACCCAGACTTCCAGAGCCCAGGGAGCCAGCACGGCTACAACAGACAGTGGTTTTGGTGAGGAAGGGAAGCTGGGCCTGGTTAGGCCTAAGTGTAGCTCCTGACTGACAAGGTGCTCTGCTATACGACCAGGAGCTGTCTTGAGTGTGCAGACACAGTTATTAATACCAGTGATAATTGGTTGTGTCAGGAGCAGCTGCTGAGAGCTACTGCAGTATCGAGCTTGCCAGGACAGGCTCAGCCAGCCATTACACGCTTGAGCGATTTGACATTAATGCACTTTGACTCGGGGGTTAGTCAAACTCTGTATTACTTTAAAGAACACTGAGCAAAAATAGCCACTAGATATGCAGATTGGCCACAGGCACTGCTATTCTGCTAATATCATGGAGGTCTGTGATGGATTTACAGCCTGACACAATTTGTTCAGAGTAAACCAGATTTCAAATAATTTGCAGCAGGAAGGAAGCAGCTGTCTTTTGTCCCATGCACTAGCCTCAGGCACACAACATTCACAAGATTAAAGCTATTTTATCATAAAATTTATCACAATAGGTAGGCAAAACATTAAAAAAAACGGGGGAGGGGGGAGGGATTGGAATATGATTAGGAAGAATATAGGGCAGGGTAGAGCTTTTTTCCTCTTGTCCACTAGGTGTCACAAACTGTTTTCCCTTAGACTAAATGTGGCACGTGGCAGTTCATCTGAAGGTAGATTATAGAAAACTGTTCTGACTTCTCCATTTAAAGCTCTTCAAACATTAATAGTATAGCTAAGAATCGCAGATTGACTCTGAGAGGTGTTAGATGTGAAAATTCACTCTTCTCAGGTTCCTTTGATTAGCTTTCTGGTCCTGTAAGCATTCATAGGTTTCTCTCTGAGGTCTTCTCCAAAACTGCAAAGTAAATTATTTTCCATCAAAACTTAAGATGCTTACCTACTCTCACTATATAGACTGTTATTATTAAAAGCCGTCAATCATAAAACTCACCATGAGATTGTGGAAAGCAACGGTACTATGATTTGGAGCTATTTACAAACAGATTACTTTTTTTCCCCTCTGTTTAGGAAAAGCTTTGATTGTAGGACATCAAATTTTAGATCCTGTTTAAATTAGGTTTTATTACATCCTTTTAAATGACATCGATTCTCTTAGGGAAACAGAAACAGCAACTTTGTGTTTTTGAGATTATGATGTTCTTTCCTATATGACAAGCTAATTTGTTTCTCGTGGGCTAATTAGCTGTGTGCTGCACAGTGACATTGAGTGACTCCTCTGCAGCCCCTGGGGACAGCCCCACTGAAGAGGAGATAGATTCTGCCTGCATATTCCAGCCCAGGCAAGGGCAGGACCCAGCTGAGGCCCCTACAGGAGCCACACGGGTGTGGGGGCAGAGCAGAAGGATGGGGATTTCTCCCTTCCTTCCTGCCCCAAGTCCTGCAGGAATTCAGCAGGTAGATTGCCCCCTTCCTACCCCGCCATCTCCTCACAGTGAGCAACTGGCTCTGGTAGGGTTAAGGGAGGGCAGAATCAGGCAGGAGCTCTTCACCACACTGCTACCAGGGAGGCTGGACTCTTCTGAGGCCGAACAGCTGCTCTTACTGAGCATCCCATGCTTTCCTTGGGAACAGCACTTTGAGTACTCCAACATTTTTTGGACTATTTTCCTGGTTGCTTTCTCTAGGAGGAGAGGTGGGAGAGTCTGCTTCGTGAGAAAACTTACGCAAGGCATTTCCTCACTTTTATGTACATCATTTAGACAGCATTACAGGACAATTTTTCTAATAAATGCTTTCATTGTGGTAAAAGAAGCCAAATAGCTCGAGAGACTCAAACTGATGTTGCTGGTACACTTCTGGTACACTGGTACACTTCTGTGGCATCATGTAAAAAACCTGCTCCTGTACTGTAATGCATTTTTAAGCTACTTAATGACACATATACCACACAACCCCAGTATTTTCCTTCACGTAGAAGGAAAATACAACTTTTTTGTGGCAACACTCCCTCAATAAATACTTAATACTCATTAAATGACAATCCAGTTCTGGAGATAGGCAACCCTATTTCATTTTCTGAGGTAAAGCTCACTTGTCCTGCACTTTTTGATTTCTGTATACAACAATAAGTCCTGACTGCAGAAATGCTGTGCAGAAGCCTGGAAGGTCAGAGTACAGAAAGGGGAATTTGGCTACCATGAAAAATGCCATTGCCTGTGGCAGTAGAGGCTGTTATTCCAACATGCTTTCAGTAAGAGCTTGGACAATGTGCAGAACATGATTGCATGAATTGGCTTGAGGAATTAAGAAGAGTAGTTCCACTATTATTTAAAAATAAATCTTAACAATTTACGAACAATTTAATAACTGAAAGAAAATTATTCAGAAAATTATTAAAATTTATTTTTAAGTTCAGCTCTTCATTAACAATATTTCAAGTGCTAGCTTCACAGCGCCTTAACAACTTTATGGTATCTATTGCCAATGACAGCATTTTTCATTCAATTGTAGCATATTTGTGTAATGAAAAAACCTGCTCTTGAGGTCTCTGAAGTCAGTCAAGACACTCTCCTGATTGCAAGGGGCTTTTAAGACTAAATTGCAAATACTCTAGATTTTGACTTCCTGTTGTTTTTCAGTATGAAATATTTCAGTGTGATTTACGTCTCTTTCTTTACATAAACATGTAGTGGCTGGAGTATTGCCTGTAGCACCTGGTAGTCCTGCTCTTGGGAACCTACTGCATTGAATGTCAGTGCCTCTTGTTAATGGGCATACAGCACCTCTCAGAATGGTTTGGATTGGAAGGGGCCCTTAAAGGTCATCTAGTCCAACCCCCGTGTGAAGAGCAGGGACATCTTCAACTAGGTCAAGCTGCTCAAAGGCCCATCCAATGCAACCTTGAATGTTTCTAGGGTTGGGGCATCCGCCACCTCTCTGAGCAACCAGTTTCAGTGTTTCACTGCCTTCATTGTAAAAAAATTTCTTCCCTATAGCTAGACTGAATTTATCCTCTTTCAGCTTAAAACTATCACCCCTTGTTTTATCACAACAGGTCCTGCTAAAAAGATTGTCCCCATCTTTCTTATAAACCTCCTCTAAGTACCGAAAGAGCACAATCAGGTCTCCCTGGAGCTTTCTCTTCTCCAGGCTAAGCAACCCCTTCTCTCTCTCAACCCCATCTCCTTCCTTCAAAGGAGAGATGTTCCATCCCTCTGACAATTTTTGCCCAGGATACAGTTGTCCTTCTGGGCTGCAAGAGCATGCTGACAGATCATGACCAGCCTCTCATGCACCAATACCCCCAAGTCCTTCTCGTCAGGGGTGCTCTCAATCCCTTCATCCTCCATACCCTCCTGATCCAGATGCAGGACTGTGCACTTGGCTTTGTTGAAGGGGAACCAGGAGGCTCCCGTGGTCCCAGATCTTGAACCTGTCCAGGTCCCTCTGGATGGCATCTCATCCCTCAGGTTTGTCAACCACACCACTCAGCTCAATGTCATCTGTGAACTTACTGAGGGTGCACTTGATCCCCCTCTCTATGACACTGATGAAGACATTAAATAGAACTGGCCCCAGTATGGACCCCTGAGGGACACCACTTGTCACCAACCTCCATCTGAACACGTAGCTGTTGACCACTACCCTCTGGATGTGACTACCCAAACAATTCCTTATCCATTGGACAGTCCATCCATCAAATCCACATGTCTCCAATTTAGAGAGAAGGATGTTGTGGGGGACCATACCAGAGGCCTTGCATAAGTCCAGATGGATGTTACCCATAACTCTTCCGTCGTCCACTGCCGTAGTCACTCCATCATAGAAGTCCACGAGGTTGGTAAGGCAGGACTTGCCCTTGGTAAAGCTGTGTTTGCTGTCATGAATTACCTCCCTGTCCTCTATGTGCCTTAGCATAGCTTCTGGAAGGATCTGTTCCATGATTTTCCCAGGCACAGATTTCTGGGAACAAGAAGACTAAAAGGTGCCTCCCAAACCTATATCTCTGCCCTGAAGTGTTTTCTTAACTAGATTTCTCAGCCTATTCTCAAAAGGACCCCTCTGTCTCTGAATGCATTAGAATCTTCCCTGTACATGCATTACAGAAGTCATGCTAGATCCAATTTTGCATGCTGTGAGTGAAAGGAACAGAAAAGTCCTCTAAATGTGACAGGTCACATGAATTTCAAGCTCTACCTCAGCTTATCCTTGAAACTAGTCATTTATTAATTACCCTAATTTATTTTCATGAAGACTAGGAAACATGAAACTTTTAGTAAGGTGTAAGTTTCATCATAATAACATACCAGAGGCTAAAAGTTGCCTACGAATTCCTTTTGGATTGTGATACTGTGTTGTCATGCCCTCGTGTCCAGTAGAGAAAAACAAATAGGCAGCAGTAACTGTTCCCACAAGACTATTACAACTAATGAGTTAAAAAACTGACCTAGTTGACTGTCACAGTTAAAAATATAATGCCTAGACCTAATTTCATTGAAGCACATGTGATTTCATAAGACTACATGCTCTTTGCAAGTGTACTTCCTTTGAACGGATATTCTATGGCTCTATCCATGCCTTGCACATACCTTTGTGTTTTATCAGGTAAAAACTGGGAAACTATCATCAACAGAAAGCACTTTGCTCTCCTGATTAGGGGAGATGATTGGAAGTCCTAAGTGTTTCCACTGTTTGTGCTTCCCAGAAAAAAGCTTTTGCTTAGCTTGTGTGTTGCTTGTCGGGAGGAGCGTGCCGAGGACCAAATCCATAAAATAGGTTTCTGGGACAGTGGTGCACAGAATGGTTGCCAGCTTTTTTCCAGAAAACATAAGCTGTTCCACAGAGCATTAAAATTAATACAGCTTAACATTACTTCCGCCCTGAATCGAATCAAGATGTTAAAGGGACAGAGAATTTTTTCGTATATTTATTATACTGATGTTATTTTACCCTATATTGTCTTAGGGCATGATCTAAGGTCTTTGGAGCCATGGAAAACAATACAAGCGACTTCAGATAGCTTTTGATCCAGCTACAGGGTTCTTCCACCTGTCTGTAATGAACTGCAAAATCAAACCATGTTTCAAACAAAAATTCCCAGCAGTTGCAGTGTACTTACTTAAAATACTAGTATGCTGTAGAGTATAAATGACTATTCATTGGGAGACATTACAACCAACCTTAGGATACAGTGTATATTGACATAATCTTATCTCTTTAAGGAGGCACCTGCATTTCAGTGTTTTGAAAATCACTGCAAAACTTTGTTTTAATCATTTGGTATAACAGAAAAAACACTTGAGATAGTGGGTGTGGAAGACCTGCTAGGACAGTCAGCAGAAAACTAAACAGAAGTTGATTCAGCTCTGCCACAGACCTGCTACATATCCTCAGTCAGTCACTTTACTCATACATCAACCTCCCATTGTGATAAAAGAGGTATACGAATACACCATTTTCCAAAGCAAGCAAGGGACTTAGGATCCTCTCTTCAGAGGAGATCTTCTCAAGGGTCTCAGTACCCAGCTGACCTTCAGCTAAGGCTGACCGTCTCATGGCACACAGGAAGACAGCAGTGCAGTTCTGCTTTGATGCCTTGGGGAGCTTCAAGCAAAGTCAACCATGTCTCCCCTGCACAGCCTGGCATCACTTCAATGAAACAAAAGCCAGCACTAGGCAGAGGTAACTATCCTGAGCACTGAAAGTAATGCAACCATGTCAGCACAACACAGGATCTGTGCTGACAGTTGTTCTCTCTATGTGATCTGTCCCTGGAGGTACCTGCAGCTAGAACATGTCTCTCCACTGCTCAGCTGCATTGAGAACACAGAGCCTCTGAGTGGTGGGAGAGGGGGGCTTGGTAACAGTGGCTTGGGGGCATTCTGAAATCCTCCCCTGTCTAAGTTGGTTGACCCAGTTGAGGTGCCTTTCAAAGCTCTTCAGCACAATGGCTCAGTAAAACAAAAGCTGTCACTTAGCCCTCACTGCCAAACAGTCCCTTGTGTCCAGATCTGCCTCAGTGTGACCTACAGCAAAACCCTTTACAGCTATCAGAACTGGAAATAAACACCTGCAGCCTAATTATTGTACAAATCTGCAGCCAAGATTCCTCCTAATGAAGAGAATCAACCACTTTTCTCCCTCCAGCCATGAGGGAAGTCCTTCATCCCACTGTGCTGTGCTTCTGTCTGCTGATGTGGGTGGGACACACAATAATGGGTTTAAATCACAGCAGGGGGGATTTAGGCATGATCTCAAGGAAAAACTGATAACAGTGAGGATAACAAACACCACCACAGATTGTTAGGGTGCAATCACTGTCACTAGTGATTTTTAAGAAGGAATAAAACAAGGACATTTAGCCAGGAGCTAGACTAGATGGCTTGCTGAGACATCTGCACCTGATGCACAGCAGAAAAAATGTCTGTAAGGAGAAAAGCCCACAGGCAGCACTCACCGATTGGTGTGGGAATTGCAGTGCATGAACCAGCTGCGGTTGTTGTCCACATACATGGCCCACGCCTTGTCATCCTTGCCCAGCATCATGTCCTTGACAACGTTAATCCTGGCAATGCCAAAGGCTGGATCCGGGTGGTTGTCGTACCGGTCCACGTGCAGTTCCCAGTAATGCACACCCTTGGAGAAGGCTGCGGTGCCAAGGACCACCCGGTCATCGTAGCTGTTGCAGGTGGCAGTCTGGTTGTCATTTGACAGCACTATGTCTCTGTGAGCTGAGGAGGGGTCGAAGGTGAACCACGCCACTGTGAAAGGCGAAAAGGAAAGGCAGGATTGTATCAGGAGGGGCTGTGTCCAAGTGTTGTCCGCTTTACTTCAGCAAGAAGGATAAAATTCTGCCTTTGTAAAGACCCCACTGCACTTTGAGCTGATAAAGACAATCTTTCCTTGTTACTGTAGGCAGCTACACATGATTAATCTGAGCTGGTGCCCTGCTGTTCTTCAGCTCAGAAGTGCTTTTTATTACTTGCCCTTGTTCCCCTGAAATTTAGCTGCTGAGGGTAGTGACATTCTGCCCACACACAGTAACAAGAAAGTCACTGAGGAGACAAAGGCTTCTCCACAACATGGAAACTGCTCACATAGGTGAATTGGTTCAGGATCACCTTTAATGGAAATGGAGATTAGCTGTGTCCATGCTGGTTAGGATTGACTTCACTAGTTTATCAAAGTCCATTTTTTTTTAAAAAAAGGAAAAAAATGCCCCGAAAGCTCTTAAAGTATAAATATTTTATACTGGCCTATTTTGGCAACACAGCATAAAAGTGGAAGTGATAATAGCATGCACTTCTTGATGCATTACAATATCATTAATGAAGATGAACTTCCTGTAATGTCTGTATGGATGTCAAGTATAATTACAGAGGAACAAGCATGAATTCCCATCTCTCTATTATCAAACCTTGCTGGGAAATTAAAGCAGTAGTGAAGAAAAAGGCAAATCCCAAAGATATATAGAGAAAGGGAGACAGAGTGGAACAAAAAATATCCCGTGAGTTGCATAACTGCTTCTGTATGCTAAAGCAAGTATCTTAGCTAGATCTCAGACTTTTACAGCCAACTAAAATCACATGACTTGAAGCCTGAAGTGTTGCTGATAATGGAAAATGCCAGTCAGTGTCAAATACATTATTGGGTGTAAAGGGATGAAAGTGTCCTGCCACTGAGACCTGCAGCTTTTCATTTTAGGAAGTGGGAAAACCCCAGCTCACCATCCGAGGTCTGCAAAATGACTGTCTTGCTGTAAGGACCAACGCCCGAGGAGTTGAAAGCTTTGACTCTGGCATTATAAGTGCTGTTGAAATGAAGGCCGTCGATGGTGCAGAGAGTCTCCTTGCCAACATATACTTCCTAAACATTCCGAAAAAATGGAGAGAGAGAGAATGAGGAACATAGTTTAACGCAGTTAAGACTTCTACAAATGAGCCAAAAGTGAACAGCTTCTCTTTGCTTCCCAGGATGTATGAGTTATGCTGTTATAATAACACAAACAGCCACAGCATGGGAGACATCAAGGATGGTTAGCACTGGAGAAACTAAGGTGAAGATGAGGCTGGAAGGGTAGAGCAATAAAAAACAACACAAAAAGGTCTTCCTGCTCCTCTTATCCTAAATATCTACTCCAAACCACTATTTTGGAGAGTAATCCCAGTATCTGACACACTGTGGCCACTATTTTATGTAAAACAAAAAAAAAAGGGCATATAAGAATAAAAAAACCAAGTGCAATTTTATTCTGTTGGAAAGGTTATCTCATGCCTAGGTTAAAATATAATTTTGACACATGAAAACACAGATCCAGAAGAAAATTACTTCCTAAAAATCAGGATTACATGCACCACATGATGAAACAGTAACTAGAGAACCGAGACATCAAAAAAGTCTTCAAAGATTTATCATACAGCAAGCACTTCTGTAATGTGAAATATTTCAGGAGGAGGAACATCCAGGCAGACCAATGAAGGTGATCAGATTATGTAGGCTAGGATGAAATGAAAGAAGCCTAGAAAATCCTGTCTTGGCAGGAGGTTGAAAGATAATTCCTTTCCACCTCTGATTTCTCTGATTCTGTGAACTCTGTAGGCTTATAGTAGCAAAGGAATCAAAGTGCTTAAACCTGTCACTAAGCAAACCACTCAGGTCCCAGTTCACTTAAGACTTAAGTAATGTCTAGGAATAATTCTCTTGATTAAGGCTTTTTCATATAAACCCAAAAGGATGTGATGAATAAGGATTAAGATTTAAGGATTGAGATGGTTTTGTATCTTTTTCAATCCAAAATCTTAACATGGCACTGCTGGAAATCCAAACTCCTAAAACCCTTGGCAGTAACAAAACTCACCCACACAAATGAGCCTGGATACATACCAGCCTGAAATCTTGTTATTCACAAGACATGAATACTACTTTAAAAGCTTTATCCTGGATAAACTGGATAAAAGATACTGGAATTCTAACACCTTATGCTAACTCTTCATTCATCACACACTGATAACCCTCTTACCTACTAATATTGACTATATTGGCATCTCTCAGCAGCCATTCACAAAAGTACCTTTTCACACTTTCACACTGGAAACCAGGCTCTTCAAATCCCTGTGAAATGTTACTTGGACCAAGGAACTGAGGAGACCTTCCAAAACCACAATGCCCTCTTCAAAATGCCCTGCCAATATTGCTGCCTCTTCTAATGAGGGATGTCCAAATCAGGTATCCTTGCCGGCTATGGGTGTAGTGGTTTAGCAGTTCCTTAGGTGGATCCATGCCAGGACGTTTTCAGCTTGACAAATCTTTAGGTTTCCAGTGAGGAGCCAGTTAGCAGCTCCTGAAGAAATGCCGTCCCATGTTTTTGGCAAAATTCCCCATTTGTGAAGAGAGCAGCTGTACTCCACAATGATCTCCAGATGCTTTTGAGGCACTAGCCCCTAGGGAAAGCACTGGGCCAGCCTGGTCCTGAGCGCCAGGAGCGAGAAGCCTGCCTGAGGAGGAAGGGCCACAGCTTCAAGGAAGACATGGCTGGAAGAAAGCTGATTGAATTGCTTCTCTCGTTTGTTTATCAGGATGTGTTGAAAAAGTATAGGAGGCCGTAAGCCCCCTGCACCTGCAGCCAGGAGCATCCTGTTGCGGCATCGCCCTGGGGATCTGGAAGGACAGCACTTGGGAAGCCTTTCCATATTTATCAGTTCCACCCTCTCCCCACCCTAGGCCAGAAACAAATCCATATCTGGAGGAAACTCACATACAAAGAAACACAAATAAATGCTGAATGAAATTCTCACTCGGAATTGGCCACCATCTCCATCATCAAGTTCCAAGATATAACCCTCCACTGGGTTGTGGCTCAAAGGTGGCATCCTCCAGGCCAATGTCACGCTGTTGTTCCTGGTGCAACACTTCTCCAGCTGCAGTAATGGGACGGGTGGCACTGAAACAGGAACTGGGTACAGATTAGTGTAACTCTGCCCTACCCCATTAGTCTGTGCCGTGAGCAGTATGGCAATTGCTCACCTCCTTCCCCTTGCAGGGGAGCCAGTGTTTGTTAGGAAGAGAGTCCATTCTCTTCCTTGAAATATAAGGCAGTAAAAGTTATACAACAAAATGTTGTTACCCGGTCAGACAAATAATTTCACTGAAATATGTAAACAGAAACATATCTAGACTTGATTGTCATGTCTCATAAGAACGAGAGTCTGGGGAATCCATGTGTGGTTTCCTTCCCAGGAGTCACTGTCTGGAAGAATTCTTTTTCACACCAGAGCACACATTGTCCCCAAAAGGAGGGGCAGGGGGTGTCTCAGGCCATAGGGTGGCATGGCAGATGCAGTGCTGCCAGGGAGCCCAGTGCATTAACAGAGAATTGGGTTGTTAACAAGCAGAGCAGCCACTCCTCCCAGCCCAGCTGAGAGAGAGAGCCTGAACTCCACCAACAGCAGGACAACAATTCTTCACTATGGTTGTGGGGTGTTTTAAAAATCTAATTTACTACCCCTCCCTCTCCCCCTAGTTTTTCATCAAAACCACCTTGGCTATGCTATCTTTATGGCAACCACACTTAAAATAAACTGTTGAAGAAAATTGTTCCATTTGCAAACTTTATCTAAATCCCATGGTTCAGGTAGGAAAAGGAACTCCTGCATCACAGGAGACTCCTCATGGAAATTACAAATGCAACGTTTTCTACCAACATGCTTTTTCAGCGACTTGCTCAGAAGAAACACCAAGAGACTGTTTACCAGACCAGCATCTTAAAAATAAAAAGAAACAGAGTAAAACATTCAGCTGTGTCTCTGTGGGAAGGAGACCTCTATTCCACCTCCCCTAAACACAACTAAACTCTCACTGCTCACTCTTTGCTGGCAATTATGAAGGGAAAATTTAGTCTTCTGTATAGACCTGGGATGCATCTTATGCACTGTTGAAACCATACAGGTTAAGTAGGATGCAAGTGATGCAAAGACCCTGCCTGGTCTTCCGCCCAAGGCTAAATTTCACCATTCAATATCTCAGTATCATTTCTGCTGAGCTGAATCATGTGTTACAAGAAACTGAGTGCTCTGAGAATTCACTGGCTTAACAATATCAGTTTGGTCTTCTTTTATCTACTCTGCTTTGGCCCTCTAGTTTATTTTCCTCCTTCTGTCTGCGTGAGAGCTAAGCCCTTGAGCTGTTCCTTTCGTCCTACTTTACATCTCTGGATAAAAGAGGACTGTTCATGTTCTGTGTACCAAGCAGACTGTGGGAAAATGGATGCTACTGTGTGACAGGGCTGAGGCTTCACCCCCACTTTGGAAGTGACACGAAAGTCAACATCACACTTGTGATAAACAGTGCAGAAGCTACCACGGCTTTCCGCTGGCATTATCCATCACCACAGTGAACGCAGATGGTTGGTAGCCCAGAAGAATGAAACAAAAGAGCTTTATAAATTAGCTCTTGAAGGTTTTTCTGTGAAAAAGAAGCCTTGTTCCTATTCCTTGATATTTAAGGATGATTCAGAGGGTGTCATAAATAAAAACCTGCTTGTTTTCTCACGTGGAAAGTTCAGACTTCTCTCTAGGAGACACTGTGTCTAGAGAGGTCACAGAAATGTGACAGGAGTCAAAAACCTGCAAATGAGGAATTCAGAGGTAATGGGATTTCTCAAGTGAACCATTTTAAGTTTAGAGTTCTGTCTGTGTTTGTTAGCCTATGTATTCCTGGTGACTGATGAGCCTGGGAGAAGATAGGGCTGTATCAGCTATCCACGCGCCTGCCACATTTGCTAGCTGGTTAGCCCTCTCAGGAGGCATTTGTCTGGTCCTCCCCACTTCTGAGACGCCTCCTGGCAAGACTGGATGAAAACCTAACTCCTGAAGTTTATAAGGTGCAAAATAGACAATGCCCCTTCACCTCTGAAGAAACCACTAATCCTTCCAACTTCTGAAAAAAAACTCCTAACTCCTAGGAACAATGATGGGGGGCTTTCAGGAACTGTTCACGTAGTGCACAATGCTGAAAAAAAGAGCAAAACTTCGCGGGGAGGGTATGTATTTTACAATTGCCTTTTAATTATGTAAACAGGAATGCTGTCTAGGAATAAAATATGTTTTCATCCAGTAGAGTGCTGTTGTTCCCACTTCCAAGTGGAAGTGTGAATTTTGGCCCAGTGTGTGAGAATCACACACATTATGGGAAAGCGCCTTGGTTCCTTTAATGTGTTGCTGGATATTCAAGTCTTTGTGAGTAATCCACATCAGCCTCCTGCTCTCTTTGAGCCAGCCTGTGGCCTGAACTGCACAACTTTCCTGCAGGAGAGGCAAGAAGCTCCCGCCAACCAGCTGTGCCACTTTGCAGGGTGATGCTCCCTGTGCCTGCCCTCCTGCTTCCTTCACCAGATGTGGATGGGCAGAGATTTGCCTTAATCCCAAATTCCCCTTGGGAGGAGAAAAGATGAACACTTGTAAAAATCATAGGAAAGTGTGAAGGGAGTTGAATAATCGGGACACTGGTATATACTTCACAGCGACAAGCAATGGAATAGGACTAAGAAAAGAAAAATATAGGCAAAGTGCCAGGGAAGAAGAAGACTCAGATGTTAAATTACAGTGCTGTCCCACTTCTTGACCAACTTAATGTTCTCAAGAGACTTTTTGAAGGAAAATATTAAAAATATAAAGGCAGAAATGACACTGCATTGGCACAGTGGGACTTATTAATGAGACTGAGTGATGTCCTGCTATTTTAAAAGTGTTTCATGCAGGTTGCTCTTCAATATGAAATGTGACACTGACTGATATCTCTTGTCAACTCAGCAGTTCCCAAAACACATTGCTCAATGTATCTCACAGCTGATCAGGGTAGTCCCCTCACAGGGTACAGTAGGGCTGCTCTAAGATGTTGACTGTTGTCCTCTTGGCAAGCAAGTGGTGCAAAGATTCCATCCACCTTCCCAGACTAGTTTTTAAAAGACTAAATGCACTGAAAGAATGGGAGCCCCAGAAGCACGAAAACTTTGACTTTCTCCAAAACTGCAGTACAGCCCTGGAATAGCCTGAGTCACTGCTGTAGCAAGTGCCGTACAAACAGTGTTACTGAGAGAGAAGGAGACACCACAAAGAGCTGAGTCCATGACAGAGCAGAAAGAACAAGAGGTAAAGCCTATGATGAAACAGTTGTCCTTTAATTATCAGGGCTGTATAGCTCACGCCTGGAAAAGCAGAGGAGATTTGTGGAAGATGCGTCTGGGGAATCTTCATGGTTTGCAGAAGAGGGAAGGAGTTACTTGGGAAAAGGAGAAGGGATATATGAATGAATGTTCAGAGGTGGTATAGTAAAGCACAGTGGCTATATATTTTCCTATTTTGTATCTAGTCCTGGTTTGCAACCAAGACTCCATGCCAGTTCCAGCTGTGTGAACAAAACAAACCCAGAACATGTATTTGCCTCTGCCAATAGCTTTAACCGAGGAAATGTGAAGTACACATCAAGCCAGGCATCAGAGGACAGGAATTTTGTGCCAAGGTTCTCAGTAAAAGCAACAGAGGGAAGAAAACCTGGACAGAGAAAATTATCTGGGAAAGCTCAAAATGCCAGCAATTACTAGAGCTGTGTGAGTGTCTCTCAGGTCAGCTGGCCAGGGAGTGTGGGACTCAGTGAGACCCTTTGGTCATCATGACTGCCCAAGCATTACTTCTGCACCTATCACATCTCTGCACATTTAATTTGTTCTCAAATTGCTTCTTCTTTCTGTAAAAAAGAAAAAGAACCCTATGATCTTTATTTTTTGAGATGAGCTTTAGATATGTGCTTATAGAGAGTGCATCAGTAATGTAGATAAACATGCCATCAAAGCAAATGTAATGTGATTTGTTCTTATTTTCATTCTTCTTTGTCTAACACAGTGAATCAATGTTTACTTACAAGCATGCTTTCACTTTAAATGACCCATGCAAGCTCAATGAGGTTGAATGCAGCCAGAGTTTGAAAAAAAAATAGAAGTTCAGTGATGCACTAAGCACTGATAACAATAATACAGATATTACGTTGCAAAGCTTGTAGGAAAAAACAACTTGTGTTTGGAAAAGCCATGCTTGCCCTGTTCTAGATCTCTCACAAATTTCCTTTACAGATCATCAACATCTTTAATGCATCTGCTCTTGTCAGATCAACCAGTAAAATGACTTAACACTCACCTCAACACCAACATTTGGCAAAGATTGATGACTTGGTGATGTGGTGGCATAGGTAGGATTCAAGAAAGAGGAGCAGATGTGAAGAGACATACACATTTTTTCTTTGTGAAATTGGATGCTCAGAAATATGCAAGTCACAGAATCACAGAACAGGTCAGTTTGGAAGGGACCACAGTGGGTCATCTGATCCAACCTCCTTGCTCAAGCACGGACATCCTAGAGCACACAGCATAGGATTGTATCCCTACAGCTCTTGAATACCTCCAGTAGGGAGACACCACAACCTCTTTGGGCAACTGTTCCAGTGCTCATGGTCATAAATAGCAAAACATCACCATGCAGCTTCTCCTTACAGTCAGCAAAGTGATGTTCCAAATTAGTTTGGGTGCTTGCTCCTGAAATGCTGAGTTGATTACTCTGTGATATCTATATTTCCAGATGCAAGACCACTCTGCATGAGAAAATGCAGATAGTGCATCTGAAGAAGGGCCAATCATGCCTGGCAAATTTGGCGGCCTCCTGTGACAGAGTAACAGCACTAGTGGATGAGGAAAGAGGACCTGGTGTCACCTACCTGGACTTGTGCAAAGCATCTGACACTGCCCCACATGACATCCCTGTCTCTAAACTGGAGAGACAAGAATTTTAGTGGATGGACCTCTCAGTGGATAAGGAATTGGCTGGATGGCTGCACTGAAAGAGTTGTGGTCAATGGCTCAATGTACTGTGTCCATCTCTGGGGCCCCCAACATAGGAAGGACATAGAGCTGTTGGAGTAGGTCCAGAAGAGGGCCACAAAGATGATCAGAGGGCTGGAGCACATTCCTGTGAAGGCAGGCTGAGAGAGCTGGGGCTGCTCAGGCAGAGAAGAGAAGGCTCCAGGGAGACTGTATTGTGGCCTTCCAGTACCTAAAGGGGGCCTACTAGAGACACGAGGGGATGTAGTAACAGGACAAGGGAGAATGATTTCAAACTGAAAGAGAATAGGGTTAGACTAGTTATTACGAGGAAAGTCTTTACTGTGAGGGTGGTGAGGCACTGGAACTGGGTGCCCAGAGAAGCTGTAGGTGCCCCATTCCTGGAACTGTCCAAGGCCATGTTGGATGGGACTCTGAGCAACCTGATCTAGTGAAAGGTGTCCCTGCCTGTGACAGGGGGTTGGGACTAGATGATCCCTAAGGTCCCCTTCCAACCCAGATCATTTTATGACTCTAAGATAATGCAGCACTGGTTGAGGCCATAGAAGTAAAATTTCAGGAAAAAAAAAAGGCCAAAGTGTCAGACTGAGCAGTTCAAATGGAAATAGACTTGCTGTCATAAATGGAGAAAGATAAATACACGGCTGTATACTAAACAGTCCTTAATACCTATGAATGCTAGCTTGGAACTGGTCGATGGCTTGTTCTGCTTGGGCACACAGAGGTGTGAAGGGGAATAATGCCACCCTCGGTGCACCTTAGGGAATGGTGGCCAGGTTAACACACCATGCGTGGTGTGCGCATGGTCACACCGGTTGTGCTGGCCAACCTGATGGGACAATCCCTGGCCAAGACCAAGACAGTTCATGCAAAAGTCCTTCCTGAGGGCTAACCCTGCCTCTGGGAGCAAAACCTAAGGATGTTTGGAAGCTCTGCACAGGTTTGGGCAGCAAAAGTCCTGTCCTGTTCTCTGCTCCTCAGATTGTGTCTAGCTGGGTACCAGAGCTTCCCTGCCATCTTATGATAAATGAGAGCATAGCTGACAACACTATCTTTCATAAAGCACGAGTGAATCTGGCTCAATTAAAGTCTTGTAAGTCTTCAAGCTTAAGGCCAGGTGATGTCCACAAGCCAAATACCTAAGCTACTCTCACCTCAGGTAACCTGTGGTTAATTAGCAATCTATGTGACTAGTTTAACTGAATTTTTCATATGTTTGTAAAGAAGAGTGGAGGGAGATTACTATTAAATATATTTCACAATAAATATGGCTAGCATTAAATATAAACTGATTTTAAAAAGACAAGTACAGAAAGCATTCAGAGGAGTTTTATCAGTGATATTCCTTCTCTCTTGACTCCACTTGCCTGTCTGACAACATTTCAGAGGAGCAGTTCACAGATGTTTATTGAGTAACTTTAACACAGCCTGGTTATGCCCGAGATGCAAACCATTCTTGGTGAGCAGACTCTGGTCTTTAACTGTTTGTACATTGTTTCTCCACATATCTGCCAAATTATCCACCCTAATTAATCTTGGGTGTCTTAGATGCAAAATTAGGCCCAGAGAGAACACGTAAGCTGAACAAAATTCTTTATGCTTGCTCAGAACAAATGAAAAAGCACATCTGACATCACTACATGAATATCCTTAACTCATTCCCTGACTTCTGGCAGCCTCTATCCTGTCACCCACATGTATAATTAAGGCTTGAATCACCACTGGGGAAGCTAATGGCATCATTCCCAGGGACCACAATGGCTTTCAAATCCAACCATTCTATGGATCTGTCTAATTCTGATGCAGTTCTCATCCTGCTCCATATAAACTAACCCCATTACAAGCATGATGTTCATATTCTTTTTTTTTTTTTATTCAATGGCATCCCCTGTTCATCAGCTTCTTCTTTTAGATACCTTTTCAAACCTCATTTCCCTTTAGCTTGTCCATCAGAATTATCCAGATACCTGGAACCATGGAATGGTATCGCCATGGAGCTACTTTTCCCTTGTGTGGTATAGCCCTGGAACAACTTTCCCCTTGTGAATCTCTTCCTTGTGATTTTTTTATTAAGACGGGCATTGTTTGCAGCACAGTCTGGATACAAGTCAAAGGTCAGAGGCTGGGGTTTTTTTCCCCTATTCAAGCATATGTGTGTGTGTGTGTGTGTGTGTGAGTAATATTTATTTTCTACTTCAGCTGTTTCTGACAAGATAGGGGTAATTGGTGTCTTGAATTAACCATGTCAAATCTAGGAATGCTACAAAATGGCACGAAGTTTCATGCAGCTCATGTCTTACTAATCTTCAAAGCCCTACTCCGAAGAATTTATCTTTACAATTTTAGGTGCACCTGGTATTTCTATTCAAGCTTGTTCAGCTCACTACATGTGAGGGGAGCATACCTTTCCAGGAAACACCCAGTAATCTGAATTTGCCTGAAAACCTTTTAAAACTATCCAGCAAATTCAAGTCATTTCTCTTTCCTCCTTTGGTGTCCTCACACCTCCCAGCACTGTTTCAACACATGCATGAAAAACAGAAAAAGGAAAATCATAAAAGCTCACCCCTACATTTCATCTGAATAAAATCCAGCTGGTGAATTGACTGCAGTAAAGGTTCACTATCCAGAGTCAAGTCAAACTCAGCAGACACTTTTGGCTCCAAGGCTCCTTTGACCCACTGTTCCTGAGATACCTGAACACGCTTGATTAAAGCATCTGAAATCTGAAAGAGATTATCAGGTTTATAATGAAATGGCAGATGCACACATTAAAAATGACAGAATGCCTGTGAAATACAACACAAAGGAAACAGGATTAAGACAGCACAACAGATGAGATGGGATCTCGTCATTTTGGGGTGAGGTCCATCTATGTTGCATCCTTTCATCTTGTCTTTTTAAAATAAATCTCATCCTAGGCTAGGAAAGTAAAAACTGCATTTATAAAGCCTGTTAAGATTATGTTGTATGTCATGCCTTTGAATGCCACATATAATTCTGTACTCTGTTCTCTGATCTGCGCAGTCTACTTTTGCTCTCCTGTTTAAAAAGAAGTTGCACAAAGAGAGGCTTAAATGTTAGAGTCTCTCCATTCAGCAGAGATGATTCACTGGATGAAAGCTAAAGGATTAAAAAAATCAAATGGTACGGAAGGTGTTTATTATTCACAGTGAGGGTGATAAATTGTCAGATAGATTTTCAAAGCATATGATGGATTTTCTACCATTACATTAAAACTGAATTTTATTTTTAAAGCTTTGCTCTAGCTTAGCCTCCAGACAATTAGGCCAAAAGTCAAACTAAAATGATCAC
This sequence comes from Platysteira castanea, assembly GCA_013397175.1. Taxonomy (NCBI): domain Eukaryota; kingdom Metazoa; phylum Chordata; class Aves; order Passeriformes; genus Platysteira; species Platysteira castanea. The sequence continues at coordinate 1,202,153 of VYXC01009560.1, forward strand.
AACAGACGCTTCTGGAAGTGAAATCCTGGCTCTGTGTAAATCAATGAACTCAACTGTCCTCGAGTTCAGTGAAGCTGCCATTTGGATATCTGGAGTTCCTGACAGTGAACTTCCTGTAAGCTTACAGGGAGTAGAATTTTTTTCTGGGTATATCAGAGAGAGTTTTCCTTTGTTGCAGGAATTTGGCTACTTTTCCTCATTACTTTTACTGAAGACACTCCTGTCTGAGCCCCTGCATCAACAGCTCCTAGTCAGTCTGTGCAGTAAATGGAGGAGCATCCCATAGCCTCCTGCAACCTTGGAGTCACTTACTGGGATGCTGGATCCCGTGGCCATGTCTCAAATGTCCTGGCTGCCTTGTTCAAAGTAACGCAGTGTCTGAGTGTCTGCTGGCTGTCTTGAAAGCATCATTAGATAAACCAGGAAAAAGTAAAAACAAAAATGGTTTGGGTTTTTTATAAAGGAGGGCTGCAAAGAACAAAGCCCCAAAAGTTACAGGGAAGGTAAGCTGAAAAGAAAATAAAGCATATACCCAGATAGCATGTAGGTAAGACCTAAATGTTTCATTTGTCCTGTAGTGTCCAACCAACAGCCTGTTAAAATCTGTGTAATCTTGAGATTAATCTACACCACACATTCCCCTCTCTTGCTTGAGACCAGACATGACAAGTAACAATCAGTCTGGAGTGCTAATAGGTTTAAATTGGCTAATTCTCATCCTGTTTTTTAGGGATGCTCCAGCAGATTCCCGACACTCATGCATTCATGTATGTGGGTAATTTTGTTTGATGTGCCTTTCTTCTTAGGCAATTAGTAAGGCAACAAAACTAATAAGGCAAAATAAAATAATTAATAAACATACTAGAATAAATTAAACAAAATAATTTATCTGAAAATAACACTGTTATGTTTTGTCTCATCAATAGGTCCTTTCACTGTTTGCACCTAAGAAACAATATCCTGCAAATTAAGGCAATTTTTGGATAGGCCATATTTTGCGAAGAAAAGGTACTTGGAGCTACAACAGGCCTTGAAGCCACATGAGATGCAACAATCTCAGGAAGCTACATGCAAGCTCCTTCAGAGTAGATTTCCTTACAGGGGAGATGTTGAAAGGACTCTTTCACATGGGAAAGAAAAGGGGAGAAGCAGAAGGGGGAGAAGTACTACGCCCATGAGCCACTGACCTCTCCAAATTGATCAGAGAGCTCTGTGGGGCCCTGTGTTGGGTTTCTCAGATGAGAATACAATAATATTCTGCAAAAAGCTATCATTAACTGCCTAGCATCTTTCTTTCAGTCCAGAAGGAAGGACTGGCAAGAGGAAAGACATCAGGAGTTAGGGGAGTGGTGTGACCACTAACTCCCCACCTCAGTCAGGGTGCAGCTGTTAAAGGCATCTCTTTGCTGGGACACTCATGCAGTCACCAGGCTCTCTGAGATTTTAGGCAGTACTTATAGGAGTTAAGGTGAACCTGCCTTGGAGGTAGAAGGGGCTAATTAAAAAACCCACACATTTTTAGACTTAGCTTTAATGTATTTTCCTTTTTTTTCCCCCAGAACATTAGGAAGAAAAATACCTGTAAAAACCCAGAGGGATCATTTTCTTTGATAACTTCTAGGCAGTATTCCATAAGCCCTGTTGACTGGCGTAGCTTCAGTGTACAGTGATTTATCTGGTCCCAAACAACCTGGAAAACAAACATCAGTACAGTTCTATGACAGCCTCAGCTTGCAGTGAATTGTATAAAATTATTTTAGAAGAGACAAGGAATGGGAGAGTATGTTAAATCCATGCTTAATTTAGCTGCCATATGGCCATTGCCGTATCTCCATCAGCTTCACTCTCTTGCTCCGTATTGTAAACACCGATAATTAGCTTGGCAAAATGTTCTGCACGAGGAATCTCAATTTTCAGAGCAGATTAATTGCTCAAAGATTAGGCTTGCTTGGGGCAGAAAAGGCACAGAACATGTTTCTGCATTTGCAGTGTTCACATTTTCAGTCACACTTTCACTAACATCTGAGCTTTATAAAGTCCTTCACTTTAGAGGCAAACTCTCGGAGTAGTTTCTTGCAGATTACACTCTAACATTCTCTTCACAGTTTATCACTGAACCTGCTCTGCTGAAGAACACATTGCTGGGATTAAGAAATAAAAGAGCTGCATCCCATTTTTCCAGATTTTGGCCTTGATTCTGCTGCCACATGGATGTGGACAAGGTCTAATACTGTGTTCTGTAGCACAACTTGTGACAGCAATAAACTGCAGGGTTTGCTCTGCTGTCAGCAGCATGTCCTAGGTGTTGGTTCTTGTTAAGCAAGCTAAATGCTGATCTCAGGTAGATTTTGTTAACTGATATGTTAGATAATCCACTTCAATTTTTCCTTCTGTCTTAGATACCTTTAATGTGAATGGCACTATAGTACCTCAAAATCAAATAAAGTCAGCATTTTAAGAAATGTGTCTATTTAAATATTTCTTGACTGCCACTTCATTCAATCATTTTAGATTTCTTCTTGCCATCTCCTTTTACTGCATTTCTTTAATATATTTTGAGTAGCTCATGTATTTCTGGAGGTGGCTTGCCTGATTTTAAAGATTTGAAGAGATATCAAAATCACAACTCTTTACTTGGGCAGAAGGTCCCAAAATCCAAACCATACATGGATTTCACTGATAAGCACCTCTCAAAAGATAGCCCCAAACCATCAGATAAATAAAGATTGATGGCCTGATTCAACAAACGGCTGAAGTATATCCATCATTTAAAGTGTGTAGGCACAGTTCCAATAAACTGCTGAACTGGAACCTGCTAAAGAACTTTAGAATTTGGTTACCAGGAAATTTCACAGTGTAAAGGGTTGGGGAACTTGACAAAACACACCAGGTATCTATCAGCAGCTGTGCTGAGCTGATGAGAGGAGTGCTCACCTTCAGCTTGTGCTCACGTTCCTTGGTGACCTTTGTGAGCAGTTTTGCCTTTTGCCGTGTTAACGCATCAACCAAGGCATCACACTGAGCGACAAGACAGGCTTCATAATCCAACCCATTCTCCTACAACAAGGTGAGAGTCATACTCATCAGAAAAAGCATAGTTTGCAGCTTAAGCTATTGCTCATACCTGCTTTCTACTCAGAAAAGACTTCCTTCCGAGACCCTCAGCATTTTTGTTGCCTTTCTGGTTTCATTACAGCTGTACCAGTAATAGCTGCATGTAATAAAATGAAACAGTAAAATGACATGCCACAAATGGGCTTATTCAAAACCTTGATTTAGTGGCACTTTCCGGACAACAGATGCAGTACAACATAATGTAAATGCTAAATGTAACATACACAGTGCATACACACATAAGAGGATTCTGCTCCAATCTGTTTTAATTATCCCACTGTAGCAACTTCAAAATCACTGGCTCTATACCACAGCAATTAGAACAGAATTATGGACCAGAATCTGGTCTACTGGCTTATTACGAGGAAATTAATGAGGTACAAAGCCCTAAGATTTGTGTGTTGCTTCAAGTACTTCTTAAAAAATAGCTAGCACTTGGCAGTGGAGCTACGTACTTGATTAGCTTTTTTAAAAAAGGGCAAGTTTCTATTCACATTATGGTAAAATTCTTTGCTAGGCAGAAACCAGCATGAGGTATACAAAACTGAGCCTTTAGTAAGGTCTGGGTACAATTTAGCATTACATAAATCCCTGGAACTGCTGCCATAGTACCCATTCAAAGGAAGATTCTCCCTCACCTCCTCTGCTCATGAGACTAGAAGGAGAAAGCTTTCAAGCTCCTCTTCCAAGGAGATGTTTAGGTGTGCTATCAGTTTTCCTCCCAAATACCCCAATTAAAAAAAAAAAAAAAGCATCATTAAATGTGAGAAGATTTTAAACATGCACTGAAGGAGAAGCACCTCTTTGCTAAGCCACTGTACTCCCCTAACTCATTACTATCTCTTAGCTCTTTTGTTTTTCTCTTCTTTTCCACTCATTTGCTTTGTCTTCTTTATTTTGAGTTTAAAGTTTTCAGCACTGTACTCCCTTCCCTCACTGTGGCCCATGTATCCCATTCTCCAGCTGATGGATGCAGGGTCAGTGTTCCCAGAGAGGCCCCCACTGCAGCCCCTAGACCTGCCAGTGAGATGTGGCGGGGGTCTGTCTGGTGGTGGGAAGACACCAGACGGCTCAGTTCCTGCTCACAGGTTTGTCTTAGACTCTTCCAGTTTGCGTCTCTCCCTCCTCGGCTTATGTCACACCCAGCTCCCCCTTAAGCCCATTTCCATCCCATTACTCTTGAAAGTGCTGGTTTGTGCACAGAGCCTGAATCAGTCGATGGCTGTAGTGCATCATTTCTCTCCTCATTTTCTGTTCACACATCAAACGGGGTGTTTGGCGATATGCCTCCTTCAAGTGAGAAAGTATGAAATTGTTACAGCAGATGGGAAAATGTGAAAATCAGATCATGACAGCAACAAGGAGAAGCAAGGAAGCAACAGGAGCAATGAGGAACAGGCAGTATCTGAAATGAAAAGATCAAGAGATATAGAAGTGACCTCAGAGAAGAGACAGGAAGCAAAAAAGAGGGGGAAACAACAGATCTGCAAAGCAAGGGAAAGAAAAGTAGATTATGAATTTGCAAACTGCCCCAGGTAAGATAAAAGCACGGTTCCTGGTAGCTCCGGCAAACTCAGAGAGGAGATAAAGAGTGTGGATGGCTGTCTGGTCTGCCGTGCATTGAGACAGGATAATAAAATGTACATATTGCTTGCTCCTTTGTGTAAAAGTATTATTAAAAAACATCTTTGCTGAGGCGTAAATGTCCATATGCAAGTGTGGCAACTGTCCTAAGATTTCTACTGGAAATAACCTGCTATGAGATATGTGCGTCTGGCTATAAACCTATGCACAAAGGCTACATCTGTTCCCCCCCAAAATAACAGTACAAGAACTGTTTTTTTGGTCCAAATGTCAAAAGGCGCAGACTGGCTCATGACACATCTGAACTCTTCCCCTTGAAGAGTGTGGCTGCACCAAACCTATCAGCATTCCCTGGTATGTGCTATCATCAAAGGCTGCTCGAACATTGCATGAGAAGAGTGCAATTTGTCACAGGAGAAAACCATTCCAGGGAGCTCCTGAAGGGTTAAAGTGTGTGGGTGATCATCTTGGAGCCATGCCCCAGCCTTGTTTTACTTAGGAATACATATGCAGCTGATTAGTCCTGCTGTTTTGGTTTGCTGAAATCTGATGTTTCACTCAGACTCAGGATGAAGACTGGCTCAACATGTGAGAGTCAGATTCAACTTTGTGCCCAGACTTGGCTAAATGTTAGAGGGTACTGCTGGATATAATTTCCTCTTCTGAGCTCTCCTCTAGCATTTTAAGCAATGAGCAGTATCAAATAAATGGCTTGGTCTTTTGATCCAACTGTAGCAGCTCCCTTATGCAGAGCAATTTGGCAGCGATTTCATTGAAACACATTAAAGGATTTTACAGCATAGTCATAAATAGTCATAATAGGCCACTTCTAGGTTTCAGGAGGGAAAAATACATTTTTAATGGAGCTAGATGACTCAAGAAAGATTGGCGATAAACTACTGTTTTGGATGGGTTATCACATCCTAAAATATCCGTTCATACCTATAGTAAGAAGCGGTCTCTAGAGGTGCCTGTCTTTTCTCCTTGGACAGTCAAAGAAGTCTAAATGAGTAGACTAGCTGAGCTACATAACTGTTAAATGGCTAAGTCAGCTGAGAGAAACCTCACACTATAGCCAAAATACAGCACATTCACTGTCACTGCCAGTCACTGCCTTTGCACTGGTTTCTTTCAATTAAATATCCTTTAATTTTACCAGTTCCTCAGTTTTGGTTTGCTCCCTTCTCCACGTGGCCATGGAAGACTGTGAGGTGGTTAGGCTGCCCTGAGGCAACCCAAGAGCTCGGGCAGCTCTTGTGGTACAAATTCATCCTCTGGGGTTTTAAGTGGAATACTTTAATGATTAAATTATAAACTTTTTGAACTTCTGCTTTGATTTTCTGTTGCTAACAAGCCCAGGACTTGTTGATGAAAGATGAGCAAGCAGCAGAACAGGCTACTGAAGAGCAGAGGATGTATATCCCATCGCTGTAGAGCATTGCTGCAGCAGAAAACAAGGGTCCCCTGCTGGGCACTGTGCAGCTCCAGCTACAGTGGCACATTTCCAGGTACACTCTGCAGGGCGAGAAGGACCTTGAGGATCATGGGACCTCCAGCACTGATGAGTCTAAATTTGATTGAAAATAGGACTCGTTTCATTTTGGGTTTGTGCCCTCAATTACTGCACTCACTATGAGCCCTTTTTCTGACTATTAAATCTGGACAATTACAGGCATGAAAATAACTTATGCTCCAATAAACAACACATTGATTTGGCAGCAGTTACTTTTTTTTTTTCCATAGAATATTCCTGTATTTTTGAGTATGTGTAGGACATTCCTATAAGTACTCTTAATAGGTAGGTTGACTGGATCTTGTGCAGAAATTAGTATATTTTAAGGAAACGTAAGATGAAAAGCTAGCAGTAAATTTTGAATGTGTTAAAATGAGAACTTATCCTAAATGCCAAATTCAAGCAATTGCAGTCAGGGAGGAGTCCAGAAGCATGACTAATGGATTCAATCAAACACTAATCAACACAGCTCAGATGTCCAGTATTGAGTATTAGCTTTTTGCAATAAACAGCAAACAATCTAGAAGCTAAGAGGGGCTTGCAGGCATTACTTGATAAATAATTTTACCTAGCGAATCCATTCAAGAAAGGTCAGATGATTCCAGGAAAGGGAAAGATGAGAATAGCAAAGGAGACAAAGTCATCAAATAAATTATTCACAGTTCTATTGATTACTTCATTATCAAAAGAGATAATATTCTACAATTACCTGGATCTGCTGCAATAAATTTTTCAGCTGAACCAAAAATTCTTTAGCTTCTTTCGCTTTATCTGAAACACCATTTAAAGCCTGAGACAGCTGTGCCTGCAAGGGAGAAAAAAGGAGGAGAAAAAAGAAAAAGTGATAAAATGCAAATGTGTTTCTAACTAATCCTTGGATTTGATGATTAATAATGTGCTAAAAGGCTTACTTGTTGTTGCATGTATTCTTAATTCCACAAAGTGTTTGTGCTAGACAAGAATAGTTAAGATTTTTACTGTAGTAAGATTTAATGAGGGTGAAATATGCATGTGGGGGCAGTCAAGTATTGTGTCTGCATGCTCCACTTTATTGCAGCAACTTGGTAAGTCAAAATACCTTTTTATAAGACAGCTACCCACATGTATAAGGAGGTAATAGTCTTACACTTACACAGTGGCATCTGTCATGCTGAAAAATCCCCAAGTGCTTTCCAAAATGACAGGTTTTTTTCATCCAAGTCTGAAATCTCTATAAATGTGGTAGATCCTACCAAACCTGAGATACACTAGGACTTTAAAGACAAATCTGCTTTCTCAGACTTCATAGTAATGTCTCTTTGGGGCTCCAGTTTCCCATGCTCCAACTCAACAAATGGGTGAATGTTTCTGGAAAAGCTGGAAAAAACCCTTCCTCTAACTTTTGACTGGTAAGGCACACAAAGTATGTCTTTTTAAAGTCTACATTGAAGGCCCAACTTTCCCTTTCCTCAGCTGACACCTGAGATCTCTAAGCTGAACCAGAGGCTTGTCGATGAACTTCAGGGACAGGAAGGAAACATTGGTTTTGCCCCTGGCAGACCCAGTGATGGGTTCTGGGGGTCCCAGTGCCCTGAGCTGGAGGACCATGACTGTGAGAATGATAAACACCCAGTCAACCCCAAATTTGTGCAGGATTTGCTGCTCCAGATGGATCCCTGTAAGTCTATGAGTCCCAATAGGATTCACCAAGTGTACTCAAAGAACTGGCTGATGTCACTGGGAGACCTCTCTCAATTATTTTTGAATGGTCTTGGGAATCAGGAGATGTCAACTGGAAACTAACAAACATTGCCCCACTTTTCAGGAAGGGCATAAACCTACACACAAGGGCTACATCCATTCCCCCACAAACCCTGGAAACTACAGGCTTGTCAGTCTCACTTCAGTGCCTGGTAAAATCACGGAGAAGATTATTCTGGGACTTACTGATAAACACCTGAAGGACAGGGCAGTCATCAGTCGCAGCCAGCATGGCTTCACAAGGGGAAAGTTCTACTTGTCACACTTGATTTCCTTCTATGACAAGGTAACCCACCTATGTGATCAAGGGAAGGAATCTCTTTGGATTTCAGTAACACTTTCAATACGGACACTCACAGGATCCTTCTGGATTAAATGTCCAGCACACAGCTGGATAAACACATCATGAGACAGGTGAGCAACTGGCTCACGAGCTGGGCACAAAGGGTACATGAGGTGACATCAGACGGGTGACCTGTCACTAGAGGGGATCCACAGGGCTCCATTGTAGGGCCGGTGCTCTTCAACACCTTCAAAAATTACTTGGATGCAGGACTCGAAGTTATGCTAATTAAGTTTGCCGACAACACTAAGCTGGGAGAAGCTGTTGATTCCCTCAAAGGCAGAGAGGCCCTGCAGAGAGACCTTGAAAAATTAAGGGCTGCACAATCACCAAGCATATGAAGTTTAACAGGGACAAGTGCTGGGTTCTGCACCTGGGATGAAGCAATCCTAGATGTATGTAAGACTGGGGAACAAGAGGCTTGAAAGCAGCCCTTTGAAAGCATATTAGTGCTAAATTCTAAATGAAAATATGCTCTACAAAATTCATTTGTAACAAATGTAAAGGGAAGACACATTACTGTGACTATTTCTCAATATTTGAATCCTTACTATTTTCCTACAAACTCTTCTAAATGCACAAAACCCTGAAATTATGATGTTTGGTATTAACGCTACATGAGGTCACAGAAGCAAACTCCGGGTCCATGAAAGAGTCCCTGTTTTCTGCCAGATCAGACAATCAGGACTTGAGGTCAGCTCTGCACAGGCTGATCATGTCTGCCAAAGTTTGAAACCCACCTTTTTTGATCACACTTTCTGCTCCACTCACAAGGCACATCTGAGCCTTTGGTTTGTGAAGCTGACACAGAACAAGGTGAAAGCAGCATATGACCAAGCAGCTGGGGTGCAAACAAGAAAGAAATAGGTGGCAAAAGCATTATATCCTCTGTCATTGAATGTCCTGACCAAATTGACTCAGGGAGGCCAGGGCTCCTTTCTTTCAAATCAAAACCAATAGTTGGTCCTCACAAAAGTAAAACTTCCACTTTCCCAACATCTGCCCTAGCTCTCAAATCATCTCAAAGTGCATTTCACTGGATCAAAAGAGACAAAAGCTGTATGTGGGCATCACAGCAGCTGTAGAAAACCACCACAGGCGACTTGTAAGCAGCATATGTACCAGTGGCAATCAGCACAGCCACTCCTGGCTCCTGGCACACCCCCATCGCAAAGAGCTGCAACAGAAACTCAGCAATGTCACTGTCTAAAGGGCTCATAAGCAAATTGATCTGTTCATTAAAACCTGTGGTTGCATTAACTCGACTGCTGAGTAGAAGACCAGATTTCCATTTGTGAAACCCACTTAGAGATAATAGCTTTGTTTTTCCAAGCGTTTGTGAAAGATACCTTGTAAAGCAGTGGAATTTAGTCATGCACTTCTCATTAAAGTCAAGTGGAGCTACATGACTAAGCCCTTGGTAAACCAACCAAGCCATAAAAAACACCCTGTACACCCAGAGCAATCTTTCATACCACAGAAATATTTACTGTAAGCCAAACTGAGATGTAACAAGCTCCATTGGCTGGGACAATTAATAACTCCTGACAAATGGTATTCTACCTGGCATTATCTTCACTTTAATACCTGGTCTTGCAACCAGTAATGGGGAGGGTGGAGATTGATACCAAGTTTCTATTTCCATCAGTTACAGGAACACAGAGATCACAAGGGTCAGTAATGAAACATAGACGGGCAGGGGAGACCAACGCTTCCTTTGATTTTAGAAAATGAACTAGATAATGCCCTTGTCCTTTTTCAACCAAATAGTTCATGCTCATTTAGCTTGCCTTTCCTCCATCTCTCTTTAGCAGCAGACTGACTATTGACTAGATAAGCTTATCCTGGTGTTGAATTCTCATAAAGCCCACATGTTTTTGGCAATACAAGTCTTTAGGCCAGGAAATAAAAGCAGGCATGTGGACTCCTACACTTGCCTGCAACTCCCTGCCTGCTCGCCCTTCACAGACCTACCCAGCTGTGGGTGTTTTCAGCATTTCGGTACATACATATATTTAACCCTTTAAAATGGGCTGAAATGTGTCCCCCATCATTCCTCATATTCATAGGTCTGAAGTCCTACCTAAATATGATTACAGTACCAAGTATGTACTTGCTAAGATGACATGAAAAGACTAAACTCCAACAGAAGACTAAGACTTTTACTTAATAACCTTGAACTGGTGGTCCAGATGCACTTTTTAGGCAAGTGAGTATAATGAAGTCCAGCTAAACCAGGGGATTTTCATAGATTTGTGCCATTGGAGCCTTGTTGTTACTTTACACCAATTTTCCTTTCTCTGTAGGAGAAGTTACATACAGCAACGTAATGGGGAACCTGCACCACTAACAGGGGCCGACCAGTCTGGCATAGCTTTGGTGTCAGCAGCACAGCTGAGGGTAATGCATGGTCTGCAGCCCTGTCTGGACAAGGTTATACCTCTCTAATTTGCCATTTGGTCACTACATAAGGCCCAGACAAAGGAGGAGCCAAACAAAGGGCTAATACAAGGAAAGCTTCTTGGTCTAAGAACAAACCTTTCAGCTGCCTCTACCAGCTATGCCTGGAGCATCTGGAGAGAACATATAAACCTTAAATTACATTTGGCATACCAGTCAATGTAAGTAATTTATGGTTTGGCCAAAGGAACTGCAGGTAATAAACTTGTAGAAATTGCTGTATCAGAGAACTATTTCTAAACAGAAGTATCTAATTCCAAAACAATTTATCTGAATGAATTGAGCTGATGATTTAGGCTGCCTGACTATACAGTTCCATTACATTTATTTTCTGCCAAGCACATTTTTCTGGAAACTATAATATTCACAAGAGCACAGTTTTAGACTCCCCAAATTGCTTAATTTTGAGGGCTTCTTTTTGCTAGAATTTTGACTTCAAAAACGCAAATCAAGAGAAAAATCATGTTCTGTGATACCTCAGTCACAGAAAAAAATGCAGTAAAAATACAAGCCAAAAGGGTTTTTTTTTCAATATTTGACTGTAGAAAAGAGAGAAAATGACTGATTCTGAACTTTGATTACACTGGACTGTAATGTTCCAAAAGGAATCAAACAGTTTTAATTCAAGGTAGAACACAACACATCACAAGCTGTCTCTCACGCTCTCCAAAACATCAGTCACGTTTGAACCGTGAACTCAGACCCTGCTCATCAAAACAATTCTGCTCAGAAGTGGATTCTGACCTTAGAATATGAACAGCAGCTGCAAATGTTTAATCTGCTGCTTCTGGGCCAAGAGAACTTCTCCACACAAACACTCTTCATGTTAGGGAGTAATGATGGCTGAGCTGCTGACAGAGCATCCAAACTGAAACACCTCCAGAAGAAGTTTGTATTTCTTCTTGGATGGATAAACAATGCAGATTACCCCAAGGGACATATTTTTTGGATCTTAAAATAGAGAGTCAGTTTTCTGCCTTGCCAAATACCTTAGCCTAGCTTGTGTTCAACCACTCCACAGCTGAGTGGTGATGACACCAGTCTTGATTTTGACCTTTCCTGCAGTGAGTGTCTGAAAGGATCTCTCTGTGCTTTCTTTACTGCTAACTGCAAGCAGAGAGTAAAAAGAAGGGAATCCTGCAGCCAGTAGAGCTGGTCAAGTGCTCTTGCACAGTTATGGGAGAAATCCTTTATCCCCAGTACAGCAGGACGTTCCAAAGAATTGTCCTCAGCTCTCAGGTATTAAAGTCCTCTCTATAGGCTCATATTTATTAACTAATCATTTTCCAGGATCCATCATTCTCAGCAAGAAAGAACTAACTTCATACATGTTTTCGACTTCTAAGGCCACGTCTTGCTCTTTATTCACACGGTTGCAAAGCCTTATTTTTAGCAAGGAAAGAATGACCAAGTGGCCCACCAGCTCTACCAGACCTCACTAAACCCCCTGTGTGGCAAAGTGAATGGCTCTGACCTCTCCACAAAGGAATCCAGGAAGGTGGAAGGGAGAATCACCTGCAGGGAAGCATGAATCAGACAGTGAGCATATGTGAATCAGAAAAAGCTTTACTTGTCCCTAGTCCCCATCTACAATTCTTTATTTATCTTTGTGTCATGAAAGTCCCTCAAGCCATTACTCCTGGCTTCTTTGGGAAGGGAGCGGGAGGAGACCACGTTAAGGCCCAGGAGGCAACCCAATATCCACAATCATCTGTGCTTTCTTGTCTAAGACATTTGGGTGGCTGTGGGCCACTCTCCCTCATTGGCATAGGTTTGTGGTAGCTGAGTCCTAGATGAAAGGCAGGTGAAAAGAAGGAACAACCATCCCGTCTCCTCACAGGTAGCTGCTGCCACTGCGAGAGGATGGGAAGGCTGAGGAGAGGATGGCAAGGACCCTGTGGAAGGCAAATAAGTTAATGAGATGGACTTGCTAATTCCAGCTATCTGCCTGAGACCTGATTGAGCCTCACTGGTCAAGGTGAAACCAACATGAGATGGAGTCTGCGGGTTTTCCAACCCTGAGGATAGGCTGCGGGGTCAGTGGGAAGTCAGGAAGGGGCAAAGACCTAAGAGCACCATTCCAAAGGGAGACAAGTCTGAGAGGATGGTGGACATGAAGAATCTCATGTCCCACAAACTGCAACCTGCTGTTGGGGCACTGGGATGAATAAACCCCAGTGCTGAGCATCACCCCAGCTCTGGGCATCACCCCAGCTCCCAGCTGGCTGTCGGGACCCACCTTGTGCTGCTTCCACACGGCTCCCAGGGCCTTCACCTCGTGCTTGCTGTGCTTGCCCTCCTCCAAGCACTGGTAGCAGACGGGGCTGCGGCAGCTCACGCAGTACATGCTGTAGTTCTCCAGGTCGTGCTCGGCGCACGTCGGCAGCTTGCGGCCGCCGCCCGCCCCCTTCCCGCCGCCGCCGTCCCCGCCGCCGCCGGGGGC
>VYXC01009560.1:1216077-1241823 GCA_013397175.1 Platysteira castanea
AAATAAAGTGGTCGCTCTCTCTACGGCTGGGAAAGGCTAAAACATTTTTTAAAGGATCTCTACACAGCGATGTCTTCATACCTTTAAATAAAGCCATTGTTTGGGTAGCAGATTGCACGCAGGCGGGGTTTCGTTATCTCTAGTAGCCCTCTCTCCCCTCCCCGAATTAAAGGAGGATGCTCACCAACAAACTAAGCTCGTGCCTCTCCTTCACACGGCTCTCACCATGCTGGAGCACAACCAAGACGCACAAAATGTCAGGCACTGACAGAGGGAGGGATGAGACAGGGGTTAAAAGGGAAGCACGAACCCCAGCTACGAACACTGTGGCTGGCAGGGGTGGCAGAGCGCAGCAAGCGGGGGACGTGCCGCATCGCCCCAGCTCCCAGCTCTGTGACCCCAACAGGAATCTGCGAAGATAAATCAGGGATGACAGCTGAGAGTTTATGAACTGAAAATAACCATCCTTAGAGGAAAGAAACCAGCAGTGGGAAATCCCCCGTCTGTTTTGTTTACATACGCTTAGCGTGGATGTAACAGTGGGTTATTTCATAGTGAAGAGATTATATGTGGGAGTGATTTCACTGATTTTTGTTATTTTTATTTGTCTATCTTGTTTAACAGCCACTACCATATTAACCTCAGTTCCATAAGCAGATCATAATTTAATGTTTGTTTTAAAATTCAAATTGGTCTTTTCAGAACAGTTATTTTTAAAAATTAGAACTAAGGAACTAAGTGCTATCAAATTAAAAGAAAGAAAAATAAAAGAGAAGAAAAGATAATGTATTAAAACCATTAAGTACCATCATAATGTTTCTCAGTAAATGACAAGGGTTTTGGTGACACTGGTTAGGAAAGGGTTTTCTAGTTTCAGGGTTTGCTTTTGCCAGATTATTAAAACTGTTGATGCACAGAAAAGGAGGAATGGGGTCAGAGAGTAGGAATATATTAAAGCTTCAATTTTTTTCAGTCTTTCCTCTCTGCAGTTCCTTTTTGTATCTTGCCCAGACGCTGTCATGACAAGCTGAGGGGGGAAAAGCCTCGAGGGGTTTAAAGCTTTGTAGATCCCCATTTCAGGGTGAAAAGCAGCAGGTTTGGCCTCTGGCACATAGAAGAAACAGCCGTGATCCACATAAACCTGCCTGTCATCTGCCTAGGTATCTTTTTCTTTTATGTGACCTCTGTGCTGAGATTGAGAGTTTATAGACTGATTGTGTGTTTGCTACCTCCAGCCGGAAACCTCAGTAGTGCAAGAAGTGTTCTGAAACACCACTGATTTCACAGCTGCCTTATGCTACTACATAGTAAGAAAAACTCGTGGGTGAAGTACTGTTATCTTCATAGTCGCTGTTCTCTGCTCTACCATCTGTCAGCAGCGGGAGTGAATGTATTCTAAAGATTTCTTGCAGACCTATAGGGGAATCCAACTCACAAGCTTCAAGTTTATGTCGGAAGCCATGATCCTAAATGTAATTTCGAAGGCATGGTAGCTTTTTCATGGACTTTTGCCTACTTTCATTACCTGTCCTGTGTGTAAGGTGACTGTGATCATAACGTGCATAATGGTAGCTTCAGGTCTGAGACATCTGAGAAAAAATGAACAGACAGGTAAATGGTGGAAATGTAAAGGTATGAACACCAAACCTGAGCAACTACCCTTTATAGCTGCTTTTTAGCTGGGGCTTGCAACTTCCAGAGTTCTAATACACTGAATTTTACATATCCATTTCCAATCCTACTCTGGAGTTTATGTAAAATCCTAGAATTGCTGGCACTTGATATGGGAAATGGCAAGAAAGAAACCATCTCAGAAGTACACTGTCTTTCAAACCCAACTTTCCTTCTCTCCACAAACTTGGCTTGACCTGAGAGTATATCACTACAGTAGGTGACATTTGAAATGGAGATTAACAAGGTGTTCTGTTCTTCTCTGTTCCGTGGTGTGACTTTTATGTCATTCGGGGTCTTTTTTAACCTACTGAGTGAGTCTGAAATGTTAATGCCCAGGAGAGCTATGCCTTTGAGAGCAGGGAGAGCTACACTTGTTCACCTGTCCTACTGGTCCCAGAACAGCTCTTGTTGCCAAGGAGTTGTAGAGTTTCAATGCAGAAGCCTTCATCCCCATGGCACCAGAGACTGCTGCTGGAACTAGCACCTACTTTAACCATATTCAATGCTCTGATGAGTTTAGGTTGCAGAGCACAGATTATTCTCCTTATGAAAAGTATTTCTCTATATTAATGTAAGTGCACTGCTGCTGATGGAAGTGAACAGTCAAACCATCACTGCCACCTTTGCTAGTCTAGGGGTCAGAATGGAAACTGGTCTAAGAGTTGAAAAATGTCACTGAGCTTGAGCAGACTGACCTTGGACACTCTTACTCTTGATGAGGAACAGATCCCACCAAGATGATTCCACTAATTTTAATGGAACTATTCATAAAGAACTGTTTGGTCTGAGCCTGAAAGAAGTGGGCCTTTACTATGTTTTGTAATCAAGGCATTATTGTAATGGCCATGATCACTATGATTTTTCATCTTTTTATGTTCAAATGAGTCTTTAATCTGTTAGAGCTGTAGCAGTGTATGGATAACCTAGAAACCCTATACTGGCAGTTCTAGCTTTGATCTTCATTTTAATACTTCAGTATCACTAGTATCCCCTTAAACTATTTACCCTTTGTAAGAACTTGTTAGCATCTTTTATATCCTCCCAATGGGGGAAAAAAGCCAACAAGGTTTATTTATAGATTTACATTTAAAAAATCATAAGGCAAGTTGTGGTACAACCCTGCAATGAGGAGAGATTTGATTAATCTTTTTGTCTCTCTTGCTTTATTGCTTATGCCTTCTCATTCTGCTTGTTATGGCATTTTTGTTGACTTCCTATTCCTTTTCTTATACCTTTTTATATTGCCCTCACACATTAACCTGTTTCAAGATAGTTTTTCTTGTTTCTTTTCTCATTTTTTTCTTTCAATAGCTGTCCACCAAGGTCACTTCACTTTATTCAGTTTTCTTCTTTTACCACTGCTGTTTCTCCACAGGGAATTTTTTGATTCCAGTATTCCAACATCGCTTCCGCTAATGGGCATCACTCCAAGTGCACATCCTCTCATTTGAAGGGCAACAGAGAAGAAAAGGGGTCTTATCTCCACAGGTTCTTATTCCATTGCAAGAAGGAGAACAGAGAAATAGCTCACAAGAGCAGAGAAGATAAAATGCACTTGGGCTAAAGCCAGCAGCTTGTGTGGTGGTGTGAGCTGAAGAGTCTCACTTCCTCCTTAAAAATGCAGGGTGCTCAATCAGCGGAGGATGCCCTCAGCAACCTCTGTGGACAGCATAGCTGCACCTGCTGGTCATCTCTGAATTTTAGGCTAGATTCTAACTGGTGGCTGTACACACACCCCACACACTTCAGCATTGCTCCTATGCATAATAAAAACACAACATAGTGTAATCTCTCCTGTCTGCTTATTCTTCATCATGTTCTTTACCCAGACTCATCTTTCCAATATTATTGGTTCCGGCTGAGTATGTTCTGTTTGAGGGGGAATGTGGCAAAGAGGCACAGGAAGGCACAGGCTTACACTGTGGCTTAGAGGAAAAGCTGATCTATATGGTCCCTGGATCAGGGCAGCTTTGGAAATGGTAGCTGTGTGCTACCCCTTTCCCTTCTCTCCTTGGTTTTGTAGATTTGCATTACGTACGTGATGTAGGTGTAACAGTTTTGAAATTTATCTTGTTCTGTGTTGTTTTGGTTGGGTGGAGTTTGTTGGTTGGTTTTCTTGTTGGTTTTGTTTTTGTTTTTGTTTTTTTTTGTGAACATGCATTCAAGTAGCTATTATATTATTAAGGGTTTTCAAATATTTGCACATTGATCTGTTCATGAAAGGAAGGAAGGCAAAGCTTGGCAGCAGCCCAGGAGAGTGCCACAGAAGCAGGGGTGCTGATAAAAAGCTTATCTGTTGGCTAGCAGAAAACTGTATCTGTAATAGAAATGCAGCTACATATTGAATTTTCTCTGTCAGAACAGTAAATCTGCCATAAAAAGTATAATTCACAACTGAGGACAATTCCATACAACGGAATTTTATTCAGAATGTTTGCTGAGTATATGCTTGTTACAATGGTTAAATGGCAAAAAATGGTGCTTGATCCTAAACATTGCCTGACAAATACTCACACTTCTAAATCTATTTCAGCCATCCAAGAATGAAATTCAGTACAGAGAAAAATAGTGCTTTAAACATATATGCCAACAAAAAGTGGTAGGTTGGCGCAGACCAAATTTCAGTAAGAAGTCAGTTTCCATACTTCTTAACAAATTCATATTGGAAAGAAAGCACAAAGAAAGCATAAAAGGCACTAACCTATAATCAGGACTCTTGAAAAATAAGATCTCATGTTTCTGTGATGCTGTAAAAATACATGGGCCTGCAAGCCTTTGGAATTACTCCAGGGACATCTTGGCTTTCCTGCTGTGCCAGGAATCCTCTCTTTCTTGCTGTTTTTGTGCAGTGGAGTGAGATACTTTTCCTTCAGCGCTGCAGTTCAACTTGCAAGCAGCATCCTCAGGGGTGCTTGCTCTTTTGAGAGGCAAGAGGATGAGAGTGCTGGACCCTGAGCAGCTGCGTGTGAGGGACAGTAGGGAATGGTGCCCTGCTGTGGACCCATTTCAGAGCACCAAAGGGTTAACATCGTCACAGCATGATTGTTACAGTGCACTTGTGTCATGTTTGCTGCCTTTTTTAAAGTAACTGTGTAAACTTCTTGAAGAGATGATTTGGTTTCAATGGTATTACAGCAGAGACTGGGTTATGGCTCCTCATTTGTTCCTTGGGCCATCTTGAGGAGAGAGGGTCGTAGGAAGCTGTTCTGAGCACGGGCTTGCAATCTGCCTCAACCCTCTGCACCTGTCCTGACATGGTTCCCTGCTCCCTCAGGTACCCCTGTGGTCATTCCATTCATGTCTATAAAGAAAAGTTTACATGGCTTTTTAAGAAGTAGTCAAGGATTACATAAAATCTGAACCCATCCTAATATTCTCTTTTGGTAGGAAGGCTGGAAGGAGGAAAGAAAAAGCAATGGCATCCTAAGCATTGTGGACTGGCAGGGAATAGACAAGAGGGACAAACACCCCCACAAAACCAAACAAGGAGTAAGTAATCCCAACACTGAAGCAGCAGTGTTTCCTAAGAGCAAAGGAAGGGCTGAAGGAAAACATATTTGGAAAAGAATCTAGACTGGGTTAGGCATTTGTATATACAACTATGAAGTGGAGGTAAATTGCCACCATGTGGCAATCTCTTCACATGTAAAGAAAATCCTTACATAAAGGGGGTAGTGAAGTTTTGTCCCTGAAAGGGTGGGCAGTGTTCTGAGAACAGGGCTAGGGAACTGATCCAAGTGCAGCTCACTGAGAAAGGCCCCTTACCAAGAAGGGAGGCCCACGTAGCTTTTCTACTTTACTATATTGTATATGTCAAAGACAAAAAGTGCTATCCTTGTTTAGCAAGAGACAACTAGCGAGGAAATCTCCCTGAGCAATGAAGGATCTATAAATACCCCAAGAGATGGGCTTTGCTTTTGTATTCTGCAAGTAGCTCAAGTGAGTCCTGAATGCGTATTTGAAAGACCAAGAGACCTGTGAAACCTGCCTTCACTGTAGGTACTGGGACAAAATTTACACAGAGCTCTAGCGGGTTTGACCAAAACCTCCTCTACCTACTGCAGTGCTATGCATCGAAAATGAGGAGCCTTGGAAGCTGCATCGAGAAATGAGGGGTAGAAGCCAAGAAAAACGTAGGAGATTATAACTGTGAGTGGAGTCAGATTGACAGGTTGCAGAAACAGAGGCTGCCTTGAGCTTCCTCTTCTCTTTTCAGCTTTGTTTCTCATGAGTAAACAAGAACTCCCACATTGCTATGCACCAGAGAATCAAGACGGGAGAGGCCTCTTATGTGCATGGAGACTCAGGTCCTGCCAATTGGTGATGAGATGAGCACTGTAATCTGGCATAAATCTGTGTCACCGCTGTAAATGAAGGTTCTTTCTGACACCACCCTCAATTGCCCATTCTGACCACCTCTCCTGGACTTAGAGGAGCTTTCAGACAGCCACAAGCATTAATCCAGACCAGGACAATTAGCTTTCAACATCAGCATCTCGATTCAGAGGTGCCTGTGCCTACACAAGGGCAGGAGTGGGGAGGAATGGCCCCTTGCAGCACCACTGAGAATTTGTACAAGATCCAAAAAGCGATGTCTGTGGTCTGAGACATCAGCATCAGTCAAGTGAGGAGGCAAGTCCACAAGATGCCAAGCTTTTTTCATCAACACACCTCATGAGATTTATGTGTCCTTCTCTTCAGCAGCCCATTGAGCTGCCCAGTAGGAGGGAGCAAACAGACATCAGCCAAATCAATCACACTCACACCAGCAATGTATTATTTTGCTTCATTTAGCATTACATTTCCTGATTTGAAAAACACCTTCATTCTGCTTTTGTCCTCTCTTTCCCTTTGCTACATTTTCCTTTCATCTATGACAGCATCTTTTAACATTCTTACATAAGTACAGAGATTCTGCTTCCCTCTTCCTTATGTTGCTTTCCCTTGCTACCCTTCACTCCTCTTTGATGTAGCGAAACTCCCTTGATCCTTTAGCTTCCCCTCCTGACACCTTTGCAGCCTTTCTGCCCTTCTCCCACTGCTCGTCTCACAAACAGAGGCCTCCTCCTTCCAAAATGGTGCTTGTTCCCCACCTCACACTGAATCCAGCCCTGGGTGTCCCTTTGTCAGCCCCACGGACAAGAGGGAAGTGATCTGGAAAACATGAGTCCTACAAAGAGGTGGGGTTTACCCCACCAAGAGAAGGAAGATGTGCCTATCTGCCCCTCAGGCATGAAGGATTGTCCTTTTCCTGCCCTCACTGCAGAAGGACCAGCCTGCTGATGGGGTATGATGCTGACCATGAGGTTTTCTTTGTCACGTCACTGTGATACAAGAGGCAGAGGATCTTCCCTGGGGAGAACCCCTTACATAAGAGATTTTATTTGTCAGTGTGCATTGCCAAATGCCAGCCCAAAATAGAAGCACAGCAGAGAGGTTTGCATAAAGATAAAGAAAGCAGCATCACTCGACTCCTGTGCAGCTCCAGCAATCTGGGTCACAGAGGGATGTAGGAAGCTGTCACCATTTCGCCTGCTGAGAAATACTAATGTAGAAGAAATGCAAGGCCCTCTCTGGTCCAGAATCAAAAGGTACAAAGAGAACTATGAATCCCACAGACACGCCAGACAGTCTGATCCATCCTATTCTTATTTACATCAAACTTTGCACCATTGCAACCACTGATTTCAATTACTTGAGCTGCTTTCTCATCATAGCCTGTACATAACATGAAGCATGCACAGAATCAAGTATAAACACTGGCTAGTTCCTCTATATGCTTCTGCTATCAACCTGTAGAAATGGCTAATCCACTTTCAGGCCTCTTGTTCATTCCTCAAGCTTCATAATTTCCCAGTACACATCACATGGGAAACCAGAATTCCATAAATCCCACTCCTCAAAAAAACCCCAAACCATTACCAATCTGATTTCAATTTTCTTCTTGTACTTGCTTTGATACCCACTAAGATAAATGAAATGGCAATATTTGTGAAATACCCAATCTACTGCATGTGTATTTAAAATCAAACCTGTCAGCACATTACCCCAGCTGTAGAGAGATTAGTCAGAATCTCCCTCCTCAACTTTTCCCTCCTAAGTCTCTTGCTGGGCTCTTGCTTCCTATGAGTTGATTCCACTTTTAATTTTATGTTTCTATCAATAACAGAGGAGTAAAACAGCTGAAGGGAACAGACAAGGGACTTAGTCCACTACAGCCACCATCCAACTCCAAATTGGATTGACTGGCTGAGTGCCCCCAAATCCTCCGTGGATATGCAATTTAATAGAAAGAAAAAGACTCCACACACAAAGAAAAATATGCAGAAAATAATAAGACCACTTTATGAAACATAATAGTTTCAGCAATGTGCATATGATTATATCCTTAATTCAAATGAAATGCAACAGACATCCTTTTATGTTACCCGCACAAGAAAGAACCCCAGCTGATGATTTAATTTGTCCTTTTACTAAATGATTTAATTTTAGCAAGCTGTTATCCAAGGAAGAACATTAAAAGGCCGTATCAGATCAGCCTAACAATGAACCTGGTCCACCTTATCTTTGACAGCAGCCAATAAAGGGTACAGAGGGAAGTGCAAAATAGAAGTGCAAAAAAGCAGATGGGGAAAAAACGCCAAGGAGAATTTGAGGAAAATGAAAAACAGGTTAAAGCAGGTGGAGGAACTAAAATAATTCCCTTAGTTAGAGCAAGGCTTTATTCCCATGGATGAGCGCACATGGATTTCTAGAGAGGCAGCTCCGAGCAGGATCAGGGCTCACAGGGAGCAGCGCTCTGGGCTGTGCACGTGTGCTCCCTTACCTGATGGCAGCAGTGGAGATCAGCTGTCCTGCCTGCACAGGCAGAGCCGCAGGGATTTGGCCAGCCATTCATTTTTAATTTGTTTTAACTTGAGATATTGCCCCTAAGATTCAACCAGTTTTAACTTCAAGCTAAAATTATGTATCTTCAAAGTATCTATTGGTATCTTCCATAATTGCTCAGTTAATGGGAAAATCAAGATTATAATAGTCCTACCAAACTCCTTTGTCCCAAATCAGGCAGATCTCTGCCCTAGTAGTATGCTGTGCTGTCCCCATCTCTCCCTCTCACTAGACTCTATTAAATTATTCCATTTGGCTTCACGACTTGCCTTCCCTTGATCTCCTAATAGGATGGTGAACCCCTGACCTCTTTCCAGGAGCTCTGCTTGAAACCCAACCCTTCCAGACTGCCGAACTTCCATTTGCTCCTCATTTCCCTCCTGCTGTGCCACCAGTCTCATCAGTCTCTCTAAAATTTGAGATTTCAATTTTCTTTCATTATTTTTCTGCTAGGAAAACTCAGCTTAGCCTATTCACTGCTCAACCACCACAGTAGTTGCTGAGTAACAAAGAATCAGTGGAACATTACAGCGTTTGCAGCAGCTCATTTAACAGCACCACAAATGTTTTGTACAAGGAGAGCGCTGTGATTTCTATTTGTTCCTAATATTTAGAATATCTCCAGCTCAAACGCTGCGTTGGGTTTATTCTTTTCTGGTTTGGTAAAACCAAGTCTCCACTCATGATCTGTGCACAACGCAGGTCCACAAGCAAGAAGTGGATGGGGGGATTAATTCCACCTGGAGAGCGTGGCTCATCCCTCCGTGGGACAGGTGCCTTTGGCTGCAGGGACCTGCTTCCCACTGCCCTGCCCTGCCGGCCCGAGTCGCTCCAAGCAGCTGACAAGGTTACACCTGACACCCACCCTTCAGGTGGGTCAAGTTGGGTGTGGGAAGTTCTGTCTCCAGGGGCTTTGCCTCCTGAAGTGACAGCAGCACCCGCAGTAAGGAGCTGGAGAGGTACTGCAGACATCACCACTGGAGGAGACGGGGCAGGGGGGGTATCACTTTTGGCAAAAGGCCAGGTTGCCCAACAGATCCCCAACCCCTCTCACTGCCCTGCCTGCTTCAGGGCGTCAGGTTGTTTCTGGCCTTGCTGGCAGCCCTCTCTGTTCATACAATGACTGTGGGTAGCAATGTCAGCTCTGACATTCAGTCATAATTGACCCTCATCCCTCAAGGACACAGAGCAGAACAAAGGAAGGCTATGCTATAAATACACCAAAATAGGCCACACACCCGTGTCTGGAGAGCCCATCTCCCCTGTCACCGTCTTGCCCAGGGATTCAGTGAGACTGTAGGTTCTTCATGGTGTCTGTCCCAGGCACAGGGCCAAGAGCAGCCTTCCTCTTGCACATGGAGATGATCTGGCACTGGCCCCATTGCGGGCACTGGTCCTCTCTATTGCCTCTTGTATGCCGAGGAACATTCCCCTGGTCTTCTTCATCTTCCCAGTAACTCACTAATACCAGATGGATTACTTTGTGGCTTGTTGGGCAGGGCAGTGTGTTCCACCATTTCTTCAGTGGAAGCCATAATTACCAATATTCTAATCTGAGGTGCACGTGCCAGTGACAAACATCCCCTGCTCAAGCAAAAGACTGGACATTCTAAGCTTAAACTTGGGATACATGGGTTGGCCTGTATTACTACCTGTGGGCAGTGATATCATCAGTGAAATAATTATCTGAGACAACAGAGGTCTCAAACTAGTAGTAGAATTTTTTCATGCATGTAAATTTGCCGCGTGGGTGTATATACATAAGCCATACCTGTTGATCAGCTCTGAGTAATTACAGCCTGCTTTTTTGTATTTCCATCACAACCCAGAGAGGGTGTATGGGAATTAGGGGTGAATGAGGTCTGCAGGAATTCTGGAAGAGGCTTCTGAGGTGACCCCAGTGAGATGAGAAAGACACTCACCTTCTGCCTGCCTCTTCCTCTTTAATATTAAAAATTTCAAATATTTTTACTAAGCCATTTGTCAGTCCACTAATAATAATTAGAATCATAATCACAAGATCACTGTAAGCATTAAACTGTGGATCTGTCATGTTCTAAGACACTTCATTAGTTGAATCATACAGTAAAATAAGAAATTAAAATTATTTTTTCTGTGTATTATTTTTTTTAATTTTACATCTCTGTGTAAAAAGTAATTATGCCTCGAATCTGTAACATAAAGAAGCAGCTACTTTCACCTTCCAGCAGTNTTTTTACTAAGCCATTTGTCAGTCCACTAATAATAATTAGAATCATAATCACAAGATCACTGTAAGCATTAAACTGTGGATCTGTCATGTTCTAAGACACTTCATTAGTTGAATCGTACTGTAAAATAAGAAATTAAAATTATTTTTTCTGCGTATTATTTTTTTTTAATTTTACATCTCTGTGTAAAAAGTAATTATGCCTTGAATATGTAACATAAAAAAAGCAGCTACTTTCACCTTCCAGCAGTACAAATACAGCACAACAAACTATATACATGTACACCCCTCCCTCAGTCTGCACAGCTGTTAATAAATATGTATTTTTCATTTAGCCGGTAACTGCTGTTCAAGGTTTCTCTCTAGATGCTCAGGGATGAGCTAAACATCACTTTGATTACAGAGTGATGTACTTCCCATATCAAAAGCCAGCAAAACTAGTTCCTTTGATAGCAAAAGAAACAGCCAGTGGTGATTAAAACAAGCAAATGTCCTGGGGAAGTGTTTGAAGTGAACTGCAGGCCCTGATCAAAGCACAGGTAATGTGAGCACACAAGGCTAGCAGGAAGAAATCCTGGTTTTTATTAGACCAGCACACACTACTGGAGAAAATGGGCAACTTTTCATACAAAGGCCTTTGTTCAGCTCTGTCATTTGGTCTAATAAAAAGTGTTGTGTCTCCCTACCTTTGTTGCTTCTCTTCTGTTCACAGGCCACTGCTGAGCCAATACTCCTGCTGCTACAGCAGAGGAAAGTCTTGCTGGCAGACGTGATTGATGCCACACGGTCTAACACTTTAGGGGAATAATCTCAGAGCTTAATTATTCCAGTACAGAAATGCAAGGAGAATTTATCTGAATTATTGAAAAAGAGCTGTCAGAGGAAGAAGAAACAAGCGGTTAAAAGACGTATTTGTCAAAACCCAACGATTCTATTGCAACAATAGCAAAAAATTATTTTTCAACATGATTCAGGTTGCCATAGAGCAAAGCTGTCTGAAGTCTCTTTCTTTTACAATCACTCTCTGGCTTTGTTCAACTTTATTCCAGCATCTTCAGATACTTGTTTCTTAATCTGTAGCTATGCATCCCACTGCTCTACCTGTCTGTTTGTCTGCCAGACTGAGACAAAAAGAGCTCTTCTGCCACATTCTCTCAAGAGCTGTGAGACTGACGAGAACAAGTCTGAGAGAGCAGAAAGCTGAGAACAGCCCTCTCCAGCTCATATTTGCAAGGGGTTCACTGCTTCTCAGCTCTTCCTCCTCTCTCAGCAGCAGCTTTCTCCATCCCGAGTACTTGTAATCTCTGCACGGAAGGGCGCTGAACTGCTGATAAGAGCCTGAGCCACGTGTGGCATGGCAGAGAGACAACAGTGGGACAGGAAGGAAGGAGGGAAAGGTGATTAACTGGGGTGAGAATTTCTGCAAAGGCAGCATTTGACATCGAGGTGGGCAACAACTTGAAGAAGGGCAAGCCTTAAGTTCATGTTTTGGCTACAGAAGGACCAGATTTTGGGATTGGAAATAATTTATCTTGAATAGATACATGGATGCCCTGGAGAGCTGTGGGATGGGACTGAACGGGGTGGGGAGGGAGGCAGGTACTAGTCCTGGGAGGGGTGTGGCCCTTTAGTAAGCAGCTTGTTGAAACTACCTCCTCTTTGGGGGTGTGTGTGTGAGGTTCATCCGGGGGAAAAAAGCAAGACAAGAACAAGAAGGACAAAATGTTAAGCCAAGCCTTTATTTTTTGTGCCACTAAACTGAATTCTTTAGTGAAACATTTTGATGGAAGGTAATGCTGATACACGCTCCAGCTGTAGATCTGCCAGTTTGCTTCCAAGCAGTCTGTGATCAGAGAAACATTTTCCCCTTCTCTGCTGCCAAACAGGCAGGCAAGCAGGAGTGAGACAGGGTGGCTGACTAATTTCCAAATGTCAAGGTTTGCCTTTAACTGTCTCCCTCCCCCCTGCAATTTTACAGAGGCAGAGCTACTCGTTTGTGATGGCTGTGCCTTGGGCAAAAGAACTGTTATTGCTCTTGGGATAGTGGCTACCAGTGCTGACCACTGCTCCTGAAGTCTCATCACACACTAATCCCTGAGGAATGCATCTTCATCTGTTTCTTCAGGGGATGTTTTTTCTCAGTCTGTGTAATATTTTGTGAGCAGCTACTGTAAAGTCCTGAGTAGATGTCACTTGCACTTTGCTTGTCAATGAAGAGTGGAGTTCCTGCTACAGATCGTGGCTTTGTAGCATGTACCTGTTTATTCCTCCTACAGACAGATACAGTGCCCTGTGTACAAGACTCTCCAGAGAGCATGTAAATAGTTTAACAATAACGCATCACCAAATGTATTCCCTCTCAGCCCAGGGGCAGAAGAGATGGAATTTTACCAAAAAACACAGTACCCATCTATCCAATCGTTCCATATTCCTGGAGAC
This sequence comes from Platysteira castanea, assembly GCA_013397175.1. NCBI lineage: Eukaryota > Metazoa > Chordata > Aves > Passeriformes > Platysteira > Platysteira castanea. The sequence goes on from VYXC01009560.1 coordinate 1,229,288, forward strand.
AAACACCTGGGGAAAGAGATGAAGTTGTAACCTCCCCTTGACAGCCACTAAAAGTCCTTGCCTGTCCAGGACATGGCACAGTGGAGGTCTTCACTGGAAATGTTGCATAGCTGTGGCACATTAGGCCTAGGCCATGGTTTGTAAATCCCCAAAAGCTCTTAATGAAAGATTTGACTCTGCAGCAGTCAAAAATCAAATGCTGAGGTATATGCCAAAGAAAACAAGAAACCTCTCCAACAGCTGAGAATCAGCTACTGCCCATCATCAGCTCACAGGGCAAACCATGACATGCATGAGATGCAGCTGTGTTCTGCTGAGGCTGTAACTTCTCCAGAAGCTCTCAGTGGTGATGTAAAATGGGATTACCCCATCTGTAAGTCACACCACAACATAAGAAAGATATTAAGCTCTCAGAGAGTGTACAAAGGAGTGCAATGAAGATGGTGAAGAGTCTTGAGGTGAAGCCATGTGAGGAGCAGCTGAGGTCACTCGGTCTGTTCAGCCTGGAGAAGAGGAGGCTGAGGGGAGACCTCATTGCAGTTACAACTTCCTCATGAGGGGAAGAGGAGGGGCAGGCACTGATCTCTGTGTGACCAGTGACAGGACGCGAGGGAATGGCGTGAAGTTGTGTCAGGGGAGGTTTAGGTTGGATATTAAGAAAAGGTTCTTCACCCAGAGGGTGGCTGGGCACTGGAACAGGCTCCCCAGGGAAGCTGTCATGGCACCGAGTCTGACAGGGTTCAAGAAGAGTTTGGACAATATTCTCAGGCTCATGGTATGACTCTTGGAGATGTCCTGTGCAGGGCTGGGAGTTGGAGTTGATGATCCTTGTAGGTTCCTTCCAACTTGGCATATTCTGTGGTTCTGGTGATTCTGTGATATATATGCATAAACATAGAAATGTTATGTGGAAAGGTGCAAAGAAACATGTGAATGGAAAAATAAAAGTTCTTCACTACATACATTAATAGAAGCTTAAGAAAAAACAGAGGAAGCAGAGCCCCCTCTCCCCTGCATGCATTTCAGCATAAATGTTCTTGTTTTTCTCTTTTCCCACTTCTTTTGGCTTCTCCTTTCCACCTTGCTGACAATTTTACTAACTGTTTTAAGGGTGCTGTTTTTCTCGGCACTGTTTCCAGGAAATATTTATTTCCTTTTGCCACATTTTTCTTTTATTTCTTTCTCTATTGTCTCACTGGTTACACACCTCACCATACCACTGGGGTAGTGTCCCCCAAATACACACTTCAGATTTGCCTATTCCTCCTCATTATTTTTGCTCCAGCAGAAGCCCCCATGACGTTTAAACTGAGCTCCTCCTTCCCTGCTAAGGTCCTAACCTCAAAAGAGGCTTTTCTTCTCTCTTTACTTTTTTCCTATTACACTGCTTCTTTTTCAATGTCATTATCTCGCTTTTCCACAACAAAAACAACCCTCTCAAAGCTGCTCTTATGTTTATCATCTTCCAACATCTTCTGTGACTCTCCTCATTCAATTTCCCATAAGGAACCCTGCAACGATCACAAGACCCACAGAAACCCTTGCCAAAGTGATGAAAAATGCATTGGCTCTACCTGTACTGATAGTAGGAGCACGTTTGAGCCTCTCACGTCAATCGTGAACTCTGCTGCTCACGTGATCTCCTGCAAAGACAGTAAACTAAGCACAGACTCCTGTAGGGAAAATAAAAGCTGGAAGGGCTCCCCTGGTGCTTCACATTACATTGAAGCTTCAAAAAGGTAGGAAAAAATATATTTAACCTTTGCAAGACAAGGAAGCACAGCAAAATGTTGCAGAATGACGTATTTAAAAGAGTTTGAGAAGAGTGAAGGAAATAGACAATGCTGGGTTAAGATGCAAGTGTGATACAGATCAGAGTGGTATAAAAGTTAGGAAACTTCAAGGAAAAAGAAGGGGACTGGGAGGAATTGGAGTCTGTGAATTCAAAGTTAAGCCAACTGTTGCATATATGGAAAAGCAGGATCAAGTTGGCTTAGAAAGGCTTAAATCTCTCAGCACCTTGCTGCTCCAGGTTCCCTAACAGTCAGTGTTTGTCCCTGGACTATAAAGAATGTGACAACCTAAACTCTCTGTAGCTTTATCAGTTCTTTGGCCCATTTTGCTGTCATCCCAAACTAGGTCTAGCACAATTTAAGTTGCAGAGTACGTACATAAGGGAATATTCTTGCACACAGGGCTGTAGTCTTTTTGAAAATTGTAAAAGCTTAAAGTACTTAGCAATTTCCCAACCACTGACATCAATAAATTATATGAGGAAAGAAGGCTGGAAGTGAACTGAATCCTTGGATGAAGTACAAGAAGAAAAAGAGGACAGGCACTTCTGCTGTCTTCCCAGAGCAAGGACAGGAGAAAAGTCTGATCTTCTGATGGCTCTTTGGGCAGGTTCTGAGGTATGGCCGTGACTTGCTCTGGGGCAAGGGTACTAAACAGACTTGAGCTCTTCCTGCTGATTGTTCATGAGGCAGCGTGGAGAAGCAGCACCTCTGGTCAAATCATGGATGTGTCCCTCCTTCACTGAATAGCTGACCTGGTACTTAAAAACCTGTGACACCGCCACCGACATTTATGTATGTAATTAATTTCACATTAACAAATTCCCCAGATGAAGCTTTTGCTCAAAACCAATGGATTCTGTTACAACTGTCTTAACATGGAGCTTGTTTTCTCCAAAGGTCCATTAAAACAGTCAGTTCTAACTTGATTTTTGCATTGTTTTTATATAACCATTTGCTTCCACGCCAGAGAACAGATGATGCCAGCTAAACACAAATTCATGACTTTAGTGATTACAGGTTGAAATAAGTGATGAATTTACCCTTGCTTGGTAGTGTTCCCTTCCTTCTGTTTTTGATAAATTAACCAGTGGTGATCACAGAGTTTTAATAAATTGACAAGGTTTAATTTCTCCATACAGCTGTGGGCTTCCTACCTGATAAGCATAAAAAAAGACTTACCAAAGCCACTATTATTAATCAGCTTTTAACCTATGTTGTTCTTGTTTATATCTTGAGTATTTAGGTTTTTGTTTATCCTCTCTCTTTTTTGCCTAAATACCAGTAGAAATGAAGCAATGTGTGATGACAGAGAAAAACTACCATACAAACAATATTTAAAAGTATGTAGTTGTACAGTGCTATCAGTGTAAACTGGGAGGAGAGGAAGAGCCGGGGGGAATAATTCTTTGTTCAGGCTAGGCTGCCTCTGTCATTCAAGAGGACAAAATAAAGACAGTAGGGCATTGCCAGGCCGCACTTCCACTGCCATCTGAAAAGTGCCCAAGGGGAGTTGTGCTGTGCTAGCTCAAGCTATTTTCCTTCCCATCTGCTCAAGTTGATTTAGAGAAGTGCATTATGCAACCTAACCGCTATGCTGAGGTTCAAATGAGTGTGGCAGTGCACTTAACACCTGTAGGAGATATTTTGAGGGAAAGGAGTGATTGTAAAAAACCAGGCCTTTCAGTCTGTGATGGTAAAGGTATTGCTATATGACTATTAAAAGAAACAAAAACCTAGAAGAAATGCCCACAAAACAAACCAGAAAGCCAAAACCAACCCAAAACAAACTCCCAAGAAGATGAAGATTAAAACTGAGAAAGGCTGAACCACACTCAAATGTATCAGCAAGATGGAGCAATAGCATGAAAACCAGCAAAGACAAGAGTAAAAACATCTTACCTGCACAACTTGGGCATTTGGCCGCGAAACACTGAGGTTATCGTACATCAGTAATCCAGGACATGGTCGCCTGCAGTTCTTCAGATCATCTCATATCACTGCCAATATCAAAAGTAGTATTTCTAAATCACACATTAAGTTCCTGCCCTCAGCTAAAAATTAATCTACACATTTAGTGTTTGTGAAATGTGCTAAAACTTCACTACTAATACTGCTTAATGAAAACTTTCTTCAAGTTCCTTACATTTTCTCTTATAAAACCGATTGTGTCCTTTACACAGGCTAGTATTATAAATAACACCATCTTTCTTGATCCTTGTTTATGGGATTATTATGCACCTCCCAGGTCTATCTGGTAAATCAGTATTGCTCTGCAGACCGAGGTCCCCTAAGGAAAAGCTTGACAGCAAGATTGTTTGTCAGTTCTTCTCTGAAACATCCAACATTCAGACACCACAGACATCCAGTCACTTTTTAAGAGCAGAGAGAAGTGGTTGGTCCCAACAATATGTGATCAACTGTTTCCAGCTTTCTTCTTCCAGAGGTGAAACATAAACCCTAAAAATGATCACTGCACTGATTCAGCAGCCTATCTCAGGCTGTTATGTCAAAGGTTTGCATTAGTACCAAAAAACCCATTTCCCCCTCAAACAGCCCAAGTTGTAGTTCAGGACAGTGTGGACGTACAGGATTAAAAGCTAAAGAGGCCATACCTCCCTTGACAATAGAGATGCATCTGGTGCTGGCTTCAAAAATCCCCCAATGCACTGGTTTGGCTCTGTGCTGTGTTCATGTAATACCAACAGCTCTAAGAGTCATTGATGCTCCGGGGATGCATTTGACAACCAGGTTGCTACCTCCACTAAAAACTGACATCAGCTCGTCTTTGGGGCTGAGCAGCAACGAGCAGGACACGCACAGGCCTCCTGCTGTTTCAGATGTAGGATGTAACCCAATTCTCTCTACAGCTGGAGCCGGTGGACACACTGACACTAAATTCCATTTGGATCAAGCCTCGAGAGGCTTATTCTAGGACTGCCAGAGGTCTCCAGAACATACTAGGAAGCATCTTCCTTAGAAAGTTTTGGAAAATATCTGAAATTGTGCATTTCTTGCAGTTTTAGCTAGCTATGGCTTTGTTGATATCTCATTAAATGAATGAGAATTAAAAGTAATTCCTTTTCAGAATCAAGTCTAGAGCAGAGACAGCAAGGTATTTCAGTTCTGAAATTATTAAAAAATTATGGTATTTATGAGTTACTGTTTATCTTCTGATCTATGATAGTTCACCAAAGTGATATAAAATTATCATTTTACCTCTTTCTCTCTCTACCTCAAAGCAATATCAGAGCAAAGCATGACTTGACAAGAATAAAGTTGGTAAATATAAATGTCTTGATCAAAAGAGTGAGTGCCACAGGATGCAAGTAACCTATTTTCAAAGCACGGACAAAATTATGTTCATTCTATTCTAAAAGTTTGCATAATCATTGAAACATAAAAGAGATGGTTCTTGATATTTTTTCTTATAGTTGAAAATTGACAATAATTTTAAGATATCTAAAAGTTATTCCAGGTCACTGGTATTCAAAAAATTCTGAAAACTCATAATTAATTAAAGAGCAATTGCACACTGAAAGTGATATAAAAACAGTAAGTTGAATTCAGAGTATGCATACCTTGCACTCCACATCTTATTTCTCATAGTATAGGGGTTTGTGGCCTTGTATATATTACATTTTGCTTATTGTGTCATTGTTGTTTAAAAAAGAAGCTAAGAGAGAAAGGAGACTAAGAAGGAAAAAGTTGCTTTTGCCTGTCCAACCTGTAAACTCAAGATCTTCAAAAGATCTCCACCACTTCTATCTCCTTAGCATTCTTTAGGGATGCAAGTGGAAATAAAATGATTGATGTGCCTTAAAACTGACTTATTTTCACAGCAAGCATTGGACCTAATAGTAATCATATCTTTGATGCTTCCTATTCAGGCAGTCTCTGTAGGCTTCCATCTTCCCTGGACAACTCAACAGAGAAAAGCGAAGAAGCCTTTAGATTACATTTGCTACATGGAATGACTCTTATTTTTCCAGACTGGTCAAAAATACTTCATAAATCCTTGTTTTTCCCTCCAACTCATTTGTATACTTGTTTGTTCCTGTCAGTGACTGATTAAGGATCAGCTTGATCTGATCTCATTTCCAGCACCGATGTTTGGACTTAGCAGCTTCCCCTCTTTGCGGATATTTGCTGTCGCATTTCCCCCTGCAGGGGTTTTAGTCTTTTGTTTTACTTTAAGTTTTCGTTTCCTTTTGCAACCTCAACATTTACTGTAGATTGCTTTTCGGGTTAGGCTCTCTCTGTGCCATGCTCCAGATGGCACCAAGTTGTAAAATGACGAAGAATTGACTTGATTATTATATGGTTTGATCCTGTCTCATGTGAGTTGTCTTCAATGTTGCAGCAGGTGCCTAAGGTGTGTGCAGGAATTGTTGCACTCCAGCACAATTCCCACTTGGCAGTGACAGTTGTTGGCATTACAGCTATTCCCCAATGTCTCTACCAATGAAGAACAACTCTGAAAAGCTGAAGGGACTCCAAGGAGAGAAGATGAAATGAGCCTTTGGATCCCCCAGTGAGCTGATGGGTTTCTCTCAGTCGACATGTCAGTCTGGGACAACCATGTCCGTCTGCAATAAATTGAAAAGCATGGTTGTGTTGAGAGGCACATGAGCTCAGCCCGTGCTGAGTAGGATCACCCTCCCTCCTGGCAGGCACATACAGTTCTTGGGCAGGAGACAGAGAAACCACACAGTTTGCACTGCCTGAGAGGGACTTTGCTAATAGAGAAGAAGGGGGGAAAATAGGGGTGAATGGTTTTCACATGATTTGAAATGTGAACTGCTTTGATACCATTTCTCTGCCAGGTTCATATCAGGTAAAAATCTGGTATCAGGTACTTACACCAAAAAGTTATTTTCAAGTATTATGTTTGCTACATAGAATGTATTTAATTTTAAAATAGTGACAGTATTTCAAAGTTATTCCTTTGTCCGTACCATTACAAAAGTAGGTTGCCCAAACGAATTAAGGCCCAAACTTGTTGCTGTTAGAGTGCTACATACTAAAACGCTGCAAGAAGCAATGATCATAGTTCAGCTAGTAGAACATCTGCCTCTGAGTCAGTAATTGCTGAATGTCCCTGCACCGAATTTAGGGGTGACTGGGGCTGCTGAATGTGCTGTTCTTGTATGAAATATGAAACAAAAATTCTAGTCACTTGGCCATTAAACAGCTGATGACAGCTTTCATCAGACTCACAATAGCTTTGCTCCTCTAACTGTGCCAGGTAATTACATTCTCTCTACCTAAATGAACTTTCAATTACAGAGAGTACCTTTCTCCTTTAAACTGTTTAGAAATAATGTTACGCACTGTTAAATCATTTCCCCTGTCCCACCTCAGAGGTGGCTCAGTTTCAGCACAAGACAAGGAGATCCAGGTCCACACAAGGATGCTGCCCTCAAGCACTGGCCTGGCCTCAATTCGGCTGGCTGCTGTGCTCTCAGGCATCGCTGTAGCCTCATTCATCCTGTGCAACCCCAGCTGCTGCCAGGAAGAGGCCCTACGGAAATTTGCTCATCACTCTCCCTTCTGAGGGCCTGCAGAGGAGTGCAGTCTTTTTGCACCAGCAGGCAGAGCTCCAGGCAGCCATAGGGCAGTATGGGGACAATGGCATTTGCACCAGCTGAACTGAAGTGTATGAACTAGGGGTTTTTATGGCCTCAGTTTTGAATTTAATTATTCAGCAACCCAGTTCGGGCACAAATCTGTCTACTTGGATTGTGGGAGGGGAAAGGTAATTTTACAAGAACACAGGTACATCTAAATGTAAAATTGTGCCCCCACTCCCCAGACAGTGTTACAGCCATTTACAGCTGAAGAGAAATGTTTATCTCCTGAGCAATGTAATCTAAACCTATCTTGTGAAAATACGTTATCTAGCAGATTTCCATATTCAGTCTGGAAAAAAAATCTCATATACACATTTGCTAAGGGAGAACACAGAAGAAAGAAATATGATCCCTTTGCTAACATCAGCTGACATAATAGTACATAGGAACTTCCATGTTAGTTTCCAAATGACCATTTTGCAGAGAAATAAAGAATTCTTTTTTAAAAATTACCAATGACCATTCCTCAATCAAAAAGGCTTCGAGGCAGATACAAATTGCTAGAGAATCTGCAATATACTCCACTCTGCAAGCACAAGTCCTTCCTGCTTCTGTGCACCCGCAGCCATTCCTGCTCAGCAGCTTGCTTTCTGCTGTGCCATTCTGCCTGCAGATTTAGAACTCCCATCATTTTTACCTCAGACGACCTCAGCCCAGCTTAGATGGCATCCTCCAGATCTGGCCCCAATGCAGATCTCACTAAAGGAAAGGGTCTGCTCAGTGTCACTGGGATAATAAGACAAATACCCTTAAAGCCTGTAGCTCTGATCCCCTGGTGATCTGCTTTCAGTAATCAGATTCTGGAAAGCTGTTAGTGTAAGTCAAGTCAGACTGTTGAGAGTAAGAAGTGAGTTGTTGTGAGGCTAACAAACTGAACTAACCACAGCGATTGGTAACAAATGGCCCCTCAAACCATCTTTTGGAAGAGGCAAATGCTTATCAGAACTACACTGAACTTATGGGAAAGAGGGGAAAAGTCTCCCAAAGCACTTTGAAGTCACTCTTTTCTTTTGTATTTTTGACACAGCAAAAGGAGATGAAGGGAAGATGTTCAGAGCCATTAAGAGCTGTGGGCATGAGGCTAGTTTATTACAGTTATCTCACAAACTCTGCTGGATTCTTTCATGGCTATGAATTTTCATATAATACTGAAATTACAAATTCCTACAGCCTACCATTATTTCTCTTTCCATTTTGGGGTATTTGCTTTTACCAGCTGATGAGAAATACTAAAATAGCTTGCTTTCTTAACTACAACAGAAATCCTGAAAACAAGGATGCATTATAGGATTATGAATTTGGTGTGGTCTAAATTACAACTATTTTTTTCTAGAGTTCACATAATGGGGAAGAATCTATGAGGCAGAAGAGGTAGGGGAAAAAAGGACTGATACCACTACATCTAATTTAATAAAGTGAGAGGACAGAATAAGAAGATTTTAAAACCAGTGGCACTGAGTGATGTACTGCGGAGAAGATTTATAATTTGATCTAACAGAGACATGAACAAACCATATTTTGGCATCATCAGGAAAACAAACAGTTGGTGACCTCAGCTGGAGGTCCCATCAACTTTACTTTCAGATCCAATCCTTATTTCTCCTTAGCATGATCCTTCCTATAATCCCAAACCAGAATTTTTGATATGAAAGTACAGAATTTGAGTCTTTTTTCCCCCTTCACAACACAAAACAGCAGCACTTGGAACTGACTGTAGTATAAAAAAACACAGTGAGAGAGAGGAATTAGACCACTCGTCACTGCAGAAATGTAACTGCCTATTTGCCACATGCACGTGCTCTTCAGATTTCCATACTGCTTCTCACTGCTTTAACTGATGGGCATAAATTAGTTCAAAAATCCATACCATCCTCATTGTGAAAAGGAGAGGGGAGGTCTGCTTTGCGTTGCTGCCACTTAAAGAAACCAAACCAAACCAAACCAACAACCCAGCAACAAAAAACCAAACCCCATAAGAAAAACCAAACCCTTACATGCATATTATTGCTGGCTGGGACTTGCCATCAGTGATGAAACAGTTACTAACACACACTTTTTCAGTCACTCAGTGTAACCTCTGATTCCTGCTGAATCTATTGCCCTTGCTTTGCCCAGTCCTAACCACCTTTCTGTCACACCTAGCCTTCATGCCCTAGATACCTGCTCTCTCCTGTTGTCAAAATTTTGATTTTGTTTTGTTTGTTTCTCCACGAAAAAGGAAGCATTAGCAGTCTGACTTCATTGCAGCAGGCTAAAGGGTAGCATCAGATATGGCAGAGAAGCTGAGGAAGGCAGCAGCAAGAGTGCTGAGGAATAAAATAAGTTTACTTCTAGAGTATTAGAAATTAATTGTGCAGGCATAAGTTTAACTGTAACTTGCTTAGCATGAGTGGGTCCTGCTCAAAAATTAGCATAGGTGAACTCTAAATGAACTCTGTTTGTTAACATGAATGGCTAAGCAGAGGATAAACAAAGACTGGTTATCTTCAGATAAGGATTGAGACGCTGGAAGGCCCCATGGCTGGCCCAAGCTGTAAGATAAGAACTGCCCACGAGGGCACGGAGGACTTCAGTGAGGTGTTGGAAGACTCCATAAATTGCCAGTGGACCCAGAGGCACAGGGCACGTGAAGATCTGGTGCGCAGACTGTGAGGGTACAAAGGGCCAGGGATTTCTTTGCCCAGGATCCCTCTCCAGACACACAGATCGAGCAGCCATGTGTGGCAGCTGGAGCAAGAAAAGGCAGGGATAGGAGCTATGGCATTGGAGACCATAGCTAGGGGACATTGCTTTGGAACAAGGGCTATGCCAGGACAAGGACAGGATCTGGCAAAAAACCACCAACAAGGGCAACAGCAGCAGGCTGAGAGAGCAAGTGGCATGTACCAGGGTTTGTAGCCACAAGAATACATTTAATCAAGAACTTCAAACTGGAGCCTGGATCCCCAAACCTCCATATTTGTGTTTCTAGCACTTTGTTCTGAACTCTGCAAAGACTGAAGTGTCTTTCTTGGTTATCTATGAGGTAGCAGACCTATAAAAAAGGTAAGAGCCCTCTACTGCTCCTGTTTACTCAGATAGCTTAAATAGGAGGATCTCTGCTCTAGATCTAAGGACACTACTTTGCTAGGGGCCTAGCTGGAAGCCCCTGTAATATGTGTCAGAATATACTTGGGGTTTCACCTTTTAGGCAGGGATATAAAAATACACCAGGGAAAAAAGTGTCAAAATTAGGACCATTTTTATTTAAAACTGATGAAAAATGATGCATAAGAATTGAATGATCTTTAGCTGAAAATCTAATTTCTGTTTGGATGTACCCCTATATGGTACAATATATTAGGTTCCAATTATACCCAGCATATTCTAAATTCTCTTCTGCCAAGTGGTTGAGTTTCACATCATTCCCAAAGCACCACAGAACAGTCTGATCTCCGTTCCTCCACGTCAGTGATAAAAGCCATAGGCCTCATGAGAAACAGAGTGTGTTCAGGCACTTTAACTACAGGGGCAGATGGAAGAGAAAAGCACGCGTAACTAATTATTAATTTGTCTTGCTCATGCCCAGTTTGTAATATCTGGATCCTGACCGGTCCTTGACAAGTAATTCTGACTGCAAGCTAACCCAGTGAGAGACATCTTCCCAATACAAAAAGGATTCTGACTCTGGTGCATCTTGTTTAGCAAGTTTTAAGATATCCCTGATGCACAGCTGACAAAATGTGACACATGCCACTTTGCTGCAAACTCTGGAATATTACTTTAAATTTCTTATAAAGGTAGCTTTAAACAAAGGTGCTGCTCTGTGCAGGGTAGCTTGAAGCAGAGGCACATGTCCTTTTGTCAGTTCTGTTGGGTGGAAAATCATTCCTAGGAATCACAAACCAGGCACTTAAAACTAGTCAATGTTTTCACCATGACCTACCTTCAGCTCACCATGTCCTCATTCCAGTGAGGGTAACAACAATACTACCTTCTAACACAGGGCTGTCACAATGAGGAATTCCATTAACATCTGTAGATAACTCAGTTATTAGAGGGGAAAGCATCAGAGAAAAGGCTGGAGGGAGCAGTCTTAACATATCAATTCAAGGTACGCTATAATGCATATAGATCACCACATTTGAAGAGAGGATTGTTAGCAAATGATGCACAAATGGCACACAGGCATTGTGTATCCTCCTAATGAATTAGGAAAGGGAAAACATCACATATGAACATATAAATTAAACCCATGCCGTAATGCATTTTGTAAGGACATGGTATGGGACGCCACTCTTCTGGAACTTCCTAATTCTTTATGACATAGTGACATGTATTTTTAATGTGGGGTTTTTTGAGGTAACGCTCTTAGCAAGGATCAGTTTTGACAAGTAACATGTTTCTGTAGTTCAATTTTGGGAACCAACAAAGACCAAGAGGTCTATAGAGCTAACAAAAGCTTGCTCCACAACCAAAAGACATAACTGCGAAAGACTCCAGGTTCCATTATCACCATGTTATAACTAGGTCAGAATAAATAAAGCAGTAGATTTAGATTTTCAAGGATAGTTATGAATTTAGTATGAATGAAGGCTAGGTAAGGTTGTCAGTTGAGAGAACGGTAACTGAAAACCCAAAAAGTTCTTTTTTTACTATTTTTCAGATTACAAAGGTGAGCAGTAAGACAGCATAAAGATCTTTGCAGTGGTAAACATGGCAACAAGGTGCCTAAAGGACACAAGTGTGAAGAAAATGCACTCAGAATTTAATGAGATCAGGCAAAAAAAAATTAAGATAAGGTGGTCTAGATAAAATAATACTCACAAACTTTTCCAAATAACTGTCATCTGGGAGAAAAAAGTGGGGGATGGTGGAAGGAGAACAAATAAATGTATTTGCTAATAAGCAGGATGATAATACAGTGTGTACTTCTTTAGCAAACCAAAACAATGTTTTTGCAGTCAGGCACCCTTGGTCTGGAAGGATGAGGGGTTTGTTGACACTTTTAATCTACAATAAGGATGGTTTAAAATGCCTTTAGTTTAATGAAAGCTGTCAGCACAATTTTATTTTTCACAATCAACCTAGGCAGAAGTAGCATCACACCTAACGGGGGGGGGGGGGGGGG
>VYXC01009560.1:1241877-1320513 GCA_013397175.1 Platysteira castanea
GAAAAATCAATCCCTAAAGTGGCATGTAAACATGAACAAAGACTGGTAAAAGCTTCCTCCACTGTAAGCAGTTTGCAAACAATTGTCACAGGGTCTGATGACATTTAAACCACGAAAAAGCCCTGCGAGTCTGGGAACAAAAGTGAAAGTATGCAGAGGCTTAACTCAAAATCATCCTATCTGAGTATTTCTTGAAGAGAAAACCCCACAAACAAAGCAGGATCATGGGAATAGGAATGCACCTCTAAAACAATCTGGCTTTGCAATTGGCAGCATATTCCCAAAACTCCAATTTTATACCCTGCTTTGGTTTGGAATTTGAATAATCCAAAACTGCCCTATTTTTTTTTCCCCAAGATACTCTACAGATGCAAGTGTGTCAAGGAGAAAGGAGGGAAACATAAAAGGCACAAAATCAGAGTTGGCACATTGAGGTTGTACCTCTGCTGTGGTACCAGAACTGTGGCTGCACTGGCAGTTTTGGGGATTCCTGTGCCACATCCCCCGTCCTGGAGCACAGCTCCCTCTCCACAGTCTTCTCATGAAAGTACCTGGGTATTTCTGTCCACTCGGTGAATAAAGCTGGAAGAGAGACAGCAAGCTAACTCTAAGATTGAGGAATTTGACTCACAGAGCAGATAGACCAAGGTTTGAGTAATTGCAGTGCTTGGAGATAGAACACTTTTGGTACTTTTTTGGTACAAAACTTGGCTGCAGGGATGTGAAAGTGTCATGGATTAAGCCCAGCTGGGAATTAAACACCAGAGCTGCTCTCTCAGCCCCCTCGCTACCCCAGTGGAATGGGAAGGAGAATCAGAAGTAAAACTTGTAGGTTGAGATAAGACCAGTTTAATAATTGAAAACAGAGTACAGATAAAAAAAAAAGGTGAAGATCCCTTTGGCCAGTTTGGGTCACCTGTCACGGCTATGCTCCCTCCCAGTTTCTTTTGTGTACCTTTTCCCCGGTGGGGCATGAGACAGACAGACAGAGACAAAAAACAGTCCTTGACTTAGGATAAACACGACTTAGCAAAAATCAAAGCATCAGTATGTTATTAACATTATCCTCATTCTGAATCAAAAACACGACACTGTACTAGCTACTGAGAAGACATCTATCCTAGTCCAAACTAGAGAGAAACATCTTGATGGAAAGGGAGAGCAGTGTCGTGCGATCAGGCGACTGATGTAATACTATTGCCACAGAAGAACTGGTCACCCTCTGCCTGTAGCAGCTAATCTGCTTTCATGCTTGCTTTCACTGCGCTTCATCCCTCCCTCAGCCCCCGGGCCGAGCCTGGAGGCTCAGCCCCGTTGCCGCAGGGCCCTTCTGCCTCCCCCTGCCCGGGGCCAGCGCGCTGCCGCGGGGGTGCTTCTGCGGGGCACAGGCTGAGGCCTCGCCCGCAGGGACTCGCCTCGGCTCAGACAAAGCGGCCGTGGCACGGCGGCCGAGCACGGCCCCGGCCCTGACTCGGGGCACCTGCGGCGCGCCCGCTCCGCCGCCCCCTTTCCGCTCCCTCCCTTCCCTCCGCCGGCCCCGCGCGGCGCCCCCGCCNGGCTCGGCGGGGGCGGCGGACGTGGCGAGCGGCGGCGGGGGCGCCGCCACCTCCCCAGAGCCAGAACGGCGCCCCGGCTCCGGCCCGGGTGGGCGCGGGCGGCCGGTGCAGCCCCTGTAACCCGGCCCAGCTGCCGGGGCCGGGGGCGAGGGAGGGCCGGGGCGGCGGGGCTGCTCCGGGTGCGGATGGGGAGCCGCTTACCACGCCCTGCGGCACCCACCGGGACCCGGCACCCAGCTGAAAGACTGGCGTTAAAAAATACCCCCATTGTCGGCACTGATTCGTGTAGCCCAAGTGGCTGTGATTAGGCGTAGTTTTCTGCAGGACTCTGTTTTGATCCTGTAGCACAGCATTATTATAGCGAAATTCTTCCGGGCGACCTGGCGCACCTTTTGATTAAACACTAATTGGGTGTTGGTGCTTTGCTGGTGCAAGCTGCAGCTGTAATGACTAATAATAGCCTAAGCCTTGCCCGCTGAGGATTCTGAAGAATCAGTACAAGAAAGACAAGGAGCTGCTGGAGAGGGTCCAGTGGAGAGCCACAAAGATAATTATGGGGCTGAAGCATCTTTCTTATGAAGAGAGACTGCGGGAGATGGGCCTGTTTAGTCTAGAGAAGGGGGAATCTCATTAATGTATATAAATATCTCAGAGGTGAGTGTCAAGAGGATGGTGTCTGACTCTTATTGGTGGTGCCCAGCAACAGGATGAAGAGCAGTGGCCATAAACTAAAACACAAGAAGTTCCACCACAACAAGAGGAAGAACTTCTCTGCGTTGAGGGTGGCAGAGCACTGAAACAGGCTGCCTAGGGAAGTCTTGGAGTCTGCCTGTCTGGAGACATTCAAAACCCACCTGGATTTATTCCTGTGTCACCTGCTTGAGGTGACCCTGCCTTGGCAGGAGGGTTGGACTGCATAATCTCCAGAGGTCTCTTCCAACTCTCATAACTCTACGAAGCATATAAAATATGATATTGCTGAAAATCTGCTCGGTTCAAGACTGTTTTTCTCAGGCTAAAAAGGTGCTTGACGACAAGAAGCACTTTTGAAAGGTCCTTCTGCGGATATAGCAGGACAGGAGTGTGCTGAAATCTTAGTCTGCCACCAGTGTTTCAACAGTTAGAGATAATTCTTAAAACTGTGTATTAGAATTGCCAGTTTGCATTAAAGCTCAGGGAGGATGGGTGTCTATCAACTGCTGGAGCTTTCCTCTGCAGTGCTGTGAAAGGAAACAAGGACATATGGTCTTAGTTGTCTTAAGCCTTTCCAAAAAAGCAAAGATAACTCATTAGACAAGTCTAATCTATCTTTTTCCTAATGGGAAATCAAATGAGATACTTCTCAAAGTCATTTGATAACTCGACTTCCCTTTTAAACTTTCCTTTAATACTCTTTATCCTTGATGATAATTCGATAAAATATTTCTGAAGAAAAAGATACTTCTAAACACATCAAAGAATTTCAAGCAACAAGCTCCTTGGTCCCAGATGTACTTTTTTGTGGCCTGTACAAATTAGAGAGACTCCTGTGTACTAAAAGGCTGCCTTTCATCAAGAAGATAAAAGCACTTTATTACTGATATTGAACACTCTTTCTTGCAGCAAAGATACAGTTTTTATTGAGTAATGGGTTTGCTTTAAATTTTCCATAGTGAGTGAGGAAGAAATGCACAGCACCATCTTTCCCTGCAGGGTCAAGCAAGATACTATGTATGTAAGTTTTTAAAGCTGAGAAAGGGATGGACTTGGATGCTTTGGAGAGGGAGGGAGGAAGGGAGAGGTCTGTTCAGAACTGTGATTGTAAGGAACAGAGTTGATTGCGTGGAACTGTGTGCTATAGGTTGCCTTATCAAGAGTCAAATGCAGCTTGGCTGGCATTAAAAAACTGCTAATGCTATCAGGGTTGGATATTCAGGCTTTTCTTACCTCAGGGATCCTACTTGAAAGTTGTGAAGAGGCTTCATTTTTCTCAGTAGGCTTCTTGTTTGATTGTTTGATACTAGTGGCAGCAACAGAAAAAGAAGATAGTAACCATAACCATTTGGCATTTTAAGACCTGTTATGTTAATTCTGCTGAGCAATTCTTCCCTTGAAGTTTGTGCTTGGCAGTCAGTAGAACTGAACTTCACAGAAAGTGCTGAGGTCCTTTATGGAGCTGAAACAGGAGAGCTGCTGTGAAAATGCTTCCACTTTCTGTGAGAGACAAAGGTCACCTGTCTCCAGGTTGACTTTTTTGGCTCAAATCACTCCTGCTTGCTTTTTGAACAGTCCTGGACTGCAGTCTTGTCCCTCAAACATTTGGCTCTCATGCAAGTCTGCCAGGTGGGTCTCATGTTTGCATGTTATAGTGTTAGGTCCAGGTTCACAGCATCCTTTCTTACCTGCGGTGAGCAGTTTGTTTAGGTTATAAAGGAAGATGGGTAAGAAAAGTAGTGTAGATCTGAGGTGGTGGAAAGACTTATCTGTAATGTTCTGGCAGCTAGCACAGTGTTCCATGACTTGTCCTAAAGTCTTCACTCTTGGCCTGTGCAGGACATCATGTTTTGGCTTCATGATGTCACCAAGTAATTTGTGTTGTTCTTGATAGATGTCGTACCCTCTTTTTCTCAATGGCATTGTGGTGTATGATCTTTTTTTCTCCTCTTCGCACCTTCAGAAAGAGCTGCTGGTAGGATAGTTCAGCAATGTCAGAGTAAGATCATCATGCTAGCTTCTTGTGGTTTTCTTGTGTGCTGAGTGTGTTGTCCTGAGAATTTAGAAGCATAAGGAGAGATTTTTGAGGTAAGAGTTCTCATTCTGAGTAAAATATAGCTTGGTGTTCAGGTTGCAGTAAAGGCTGCTAATGCTATTTATTTATTTATTTATTTATTTATTTATTTATTCCCTCTTGACATGAGTTGTGGCAAAAACTGTTATTTGATGAAACTGAGGCTCACTAGGAGCAGGCTGTCAGCTTAACACTTCCTTGAAAAATAAGGCCAAAATGGCTGTTTCTCTAAAATCTCTACTTGGGTAGTGGTTTTAATTTGCTGCAAGACAAAACCTTGTTTTAATTTGATCTGACTTGGATAGGTGACAATGTCAAGTGAACTCTCCATTTCGTTGCCAGAGAGGGAGACTGAATTGAGTTAAATGAGTAGTTTTATTTCACTTTGCAGTGCAACATACTGGCTTTGTACCTGACATAAAGATGCAGACCACAAGGTAGCCTTTTTTTAATGGTTCTCCAAATCTTTAATTAGCTCTGGAAGTAATATTTGAGAAGCTTAAGGACCAAAATACTAGGTGCTTAATTATAATCAAGCCTATGCTTGAGTGGCACATGAAACTACTCTGAAGATTTGCAAGATATGACACACGTCCTTGTGTCACTTCGGTTTTAGTTTTGCTGCCTGAAAGTAGCGTGCTGTATTGTGCTAGACGTACCTGGCTTTGTCAGATGCCTGTGTATGTCAATATAGAAAAGAAAATTGGAGTAGAACTACTTAGCTGGGAAGTGGGAAAACCAGAGTCCCATTTATAACTTCTACTCCAGGCTGTTTTAAAGAAAAACAGAGTGCCTGTAATGCTGTGAAAGATGTATGAAAGACAAACAGTGTTTCTGGAAAAATATCTCCCTTGCATAATGAGGAATATAGGCCTTATCAACTTATCTGCCATGGTTCCGAAAGGAGTGAACTGCTTATTGGAAGTTAAGCACAGTGTTGTAATACAACATTTTGAAGAACACTTTGCATTTGTTCTGCACTATTGCATCATATTGTTCCTTGTTCTTTTGTCCAGTTTATCCCGTGGGGCATCTGCCACCTTAGAAAACGAAATTTTACTTTCATATTTCATAACCGTTTCAGGTGGAAAGAAGCTTGAAGCTCTTGTTTAGCAACAAAAGATATATAGCAGTATACAGCCATAAAAAGACAATTGTAGTAATGATTGTTTGAATTGTTCTTCCTTTAGGTTGGCCTTCGGCAGCTCGATATGTCATTGCTGTGTCAGCTCTACTCCCTGTACGAATCCATTCAAGAATACAAAGGTGCCTGCCAAGCTGACTCTAACGCAGACTGCTCGTATGCCCTGGAAAACGGATTTTTTGATGAAGAGGAGGAATACTTCTAGAAGCAGGAAGATTCCCCTCGAGGCTGACTGAACTGAGGTTCTTTTGTCCGTCTCACCCTGTAACACACCTCAACAAGAGCGACTGGAATTTGTACGAATCCCTCTTCCTGAGGAGGAACACCCAGCTACCCCAAGTTGTGTTAAATTCTCTTATTTTAACAGGCTGTCAGTACAAGTTACTCATGCAAATACCACTTGAGCAAAGTGCTGTTCTTTAACTTTTGAAGAGTCCTCAGACATGCTTGACAAGAGTTTTCAATTTAATTTGCAAGGTGGGTGTTTTCATCTTACAAACATTGGTAGCTTATAACTGGAATTTTAATTGTAGAAGACAGCAGCGACTTCCTGAGTTGTAATAACTTCGTAAGGGGGGAGGGAAGCCTCCGCTGTGGTGTAAATAGCTATAGGTGATTTTTTGAGGGGTCAGTGGCATTGATAAATGCATTTTGAACAGGCATCTGGATGCACGCACATCCTCAGCACTACTAAGCTAGTTCTGCTCTTACCGGCTGCATCCAGTTTTTTACTGGGTGAATTGTTTACACAGTTAATTTTTTTTTCTCCTTAAGCTAATTTATTCCTAGCTTACAAGCTGTACATGTGATAGTGAATGTTATCAGCAGGGTTGTTGTTTTTTTTTTTCTGTTGATCTAATTCACTTTCTTGGTACTGCCACTTGGCATTAACTTTTATACTCTTCTCTGGATTTCTTGCATTGACGTAGCTCTTTGACCTGCTAAAGGCTGCTCTGAAATGGTTTGCTTAGCTTTTACTGCACTGCATAGTAAAAGCACATTTTCAAACATGGTCTGTCTGCCACTATGTGGCTTGGAAAAACATGAACTCTTGTGCAAGTGTTCTTGATCATATGAAGAATAAGGAAACCTCTCATATGACACAACGGGACAAATTGCAATATTTTATACTGGGTGAACTTTGTTGCTGTAAGGTAGACGACAGCTCTTTTTAAAAATGCGAAATAAGTATTTTGAGCACATACTTTGCATATGTCAAAACTTTTATACTAACTTGTTCTTTGAAATATAACTTATTTTTGTTTTCAGAACTTACTAAAGCACTTGGTTAAGTTTTTATTAAATCATAGTGTGTACATGTAATGCTTAATCAGTTGAGAGTTGCCAACTATCTGAGTCTTCACCCATCTCTATTTTAAGTAAAATCAACTCCCAATGCAATTTTTGTTTCTTAAATTTAATTCTGAAGATTGCTGTAAAGCACAGTGCCTGAATCTTGACACAAGGTAATAATTAAGGGCTTAAACCTCAAAGGGTTTTTGCATGGTTCATGTCTGGCATGCATGCAGTTTGCAGGAAGAATTGGAGATCACATTCTGGGGTAGCTCCTCTGTTAGTTTTTATCAAAGGCTAGGATGTTGCAGTGATAAAAGCCAAGAGACTTCCAGGGTGCATTCCCTCTAAAACTGGCTTGTTTTAGTGGAATTCAAAGGCCACAAGAGTAAAGACTGTGCTGTAATTGTGTATGTGTCTTAAGTTCTTAATCTAGTCTGTGGCAGTGGTTGGATATTTTTTTAAATGTTAATTCTGGTCTAATTGCTTCACTCACCCAAAACTAAACTGAATGATAAGGAAAAAACCACAGATATAATAATAATCCAGATAGCTACAACTGTACTTAAAAAGTTGTGTGCCTATGTGTGTATACATGTATAAATATATATACACACACATACTTACATGCAACTTTATGCTTTGACTTAAGAATGTATCAGCTTTTAGTATAATTTGCTGTGCTTTTGGTATTTACATGAGGCTTTTTCTAGTCTGTTGAAGTACTGCTATTTTCTTGGTCTTTCCCCAAAAATAAAAAGCATGATGTTTAGCATAACTTTTTAATGTTGTGTGTATTTTAATTTACCTTTTCAGTGAATACAAACCCTATCCCCCTTCCCAAACCTTCCATAAGAAAACTAGGACTAGTCATCACCCTGGACTGAAGAAAGCGATTTTTAAATTACAGTGGAAAAGGTTCCACCTACCTCTATTTGGAATGGAATTTCCTGCTTCTCTGTCTTAATTGGATTTAACTTGTTTTTGAATTCAGGAGAAAATCCTGTTTCTACCACTAAAATTAATGATTCTGTTTTACAGATCTTTAGACAGTGCCATTCCTTAATAGTTGCAGTGGTGAGAATGGACTTGAGCAAAATTCACAGTACTTTCTCCTACATAAAAGAAAAAGTTTTATGATTTATGTGTCTAATCGTGCTCATGATTTGGGCAACGTGGAATATTTGGCTGGTGCTCCCTGTACCAAGGGAAGCATAAAAGTCTTAAAGCATCACTCCACAACATCTGGACTGAAAAACAGGATGGATTATAAGGACTTGCTAAGTTTTCAGCACCCTGTCCCTTTTAATAACACCATCTTGCGTGGGAGAGAAGTTATAGTCTCTATTCCTAAGGAAAACTCAAATGTCATGAGGGCTGGCTAGCCAGATGAAGGTTGTAAAAAGAAGAAATTTGTTACTAAGTGAATAAGCAGTTGTTCCAGGGGCTGATATCTATGCCTGGTGTTGCAGTTGTGAGCTGTATCTCTTTACCACATTATAACAGCACTAAGCAGGGAAATTGTTCTGGAAGAGAGGTGCTAGGTGGGAGAGTGTAGCTTAAGTACTGAGCAATTGCTACAGGCAGCTTCGAGTTCGAGTGTGGTGTGCGCGTGACGGAACAGAGACAAGTTACTACAAAAGCTTGCTGCCCCATGGTCCAAACCACATCGCAATGCAGCTTTCCATTTTGATTCCATAATCCCAGTTCATCTTAACACCTAAGTTTTTAAGGGTGCCTTTTAAGGGTATACTGAAAGAAACTCTTGGACACTTCTCTACCCAGGGAACACTGCAGAACTTCTCCAGTCCCACACAGCACACCCAATAATGAGCAGGCCCAGGAAAAGACAGGTTTACAAGGAAACAAGAACAGGCTCCTGCTGCCCAGAGATGGGAAGCTCTGAGTACAGCAGTTCTGAAGGCAGTCTACCCTGGGTAACTCTTCACTGGCCTTTCTCCAAGGGGCCTGTAAATGTGGTAAAGCAGTTAGAAATAATTGTTGGGTCTCCACTAGCTGTACTTCAAGTTTTATTTTTACTTTAACAGCATATCACCCTCATTCTATTGCTATGACAACTGCAGTGTCATACTGTCATAATTACATTACAGTTTAGTCCCCTGGAAATTTCCTTAGTCTACAAAAAGAGAAGAGTCTGGAAGGAGTGCTCCACTCAAGAAAGTGGGTGCCAAAAAAGTAATGGGTGGCTCATACCATGGGAAATGTAACAGATGAGCATTTAGGTTCAGCTTCAGCTCTTGGTGAAGTTACTGTCAGTGCTATTGACTTCAGTGGAGTTGGACTTCAAAACAGGGATCTTTTCCTAAAATTAGAATTGCTGCTTGGTGTCTTTAATTTCCAAGACTGTGGAACAGCTACATACTAAGATATAGGAGATATTTAAATACACACTACAAATGTACTACTAAAAGGTACTGCTTTAATGCACTGAAACGCAATAGGCAATCATTAGAATAACTTGTAAAAAGCATGAATATTGCTTCAAAGAAAGAGTTTTCCAATAAAGGTGGGGAAGAATTGCATTCAGTTTATGCATAATTTAGATGCTTGCTAAGGCTGAGACTTGAGTACAATACTTGGTGTAGTCATGAAATTGGAAGACTAGAAGAATTATGCAAAAATTATGATAGTATTTGTAATTTAGTTCCTAATCATAGGTAACCAGATCATTTTGTGACTTTTAAAATAAAGTTGATTTTTTAAAAATTATGCTTACAATTTCTTGTACATAAGACAGTTTGCAAAATTTTAAATGCAATGAAGAGAGTAGCAAAGCCCCCACAGTCTTTATAATTGATCCACTTAGTACTTACTTATAAGCCTAAGGTTTTGTGTCACATTTAGCCTTCATCCTAAGGAAAGAAAGTTTATGCAGTAAATCTGGGCATTTTCTCTCAGTCTCTTTGCTATAAACTAGATCTGATAGGACAGAAGTTGGAGACTTGCTCTGTTTTTAGAAGCCTTGTAAAAATTTGGAGCTGGAGGAGCAGAGACTTACTGCTCCTTTCTCAGACAGGATCACAGCTAAGACTCCCCTTTTGGCTTCTCTTTGGCCACTTGGCTGCCAGAAGGCAAAAGCTGGGTGGTCATGCAACCTGCTGGCAACTCTGCAGTAGCCAGGGCACCAGTGGGGAGTGTGGGAAGGAGGAGAGTCTTAGCACATCTTTTAGAGTGAGGATGAAAACTGCAGATAAAACAAGGGGCCCTGGGAACGCCCCACGTGCTGCCTTCAGGACTCAATGGGATGCTGGAAGGGAAGAGCAGTGGGGAGGAATGTAACAGTTTCTGGAGGTGGGAGCTTGGCACAGTTTGGAAGGAGATGCTGAAGTCCTGGAATGTGAGTTCTTTAAAATCCCGTGTTTGATTGGTTCTGCTGCTGACACCTTGGGGGATTTTTCATGTCCTTTTTCGACCTGGTTTAGAGACTGGGGTTACGCTACTTGTCATGTATTTTTAATGTGACAGTCATTTGCTGCAGGTATGCGCTCTTGCTTAACTGGAAAGAACGTGTTTTATCTGACTTTATTTAGCTGCCTAGCTAAAGCCATCCATTTTCCTTGAGGAGTTAGATTGCTCTGAGGGTAAAGGAAACTAATTCCCCCACTGCGCTGTTCAGCTGACCGCTGGGGAGGAATGTGAAATGGAAGGATTAATCAGGCCCATGCCAAAGGGAACCCTAACAACAGGTCTTTTCTCCAGTGTACAGCTCTGCGACCTTCAGCCACTTTGAAAGAATTTACTCTGTTTTTGTGATGCCTGCCTGTAGAGGATACATTACTACAGCAGTCTGAGGTTCATATTCCTTTTCATATACTACATCCATTTTCTCAGAAAACAACTCCTCAGAAGTACATTTTCCCATCCATTATCTTTGGTTTAGCTGAAGTTACTGCATTTAACTGTAGACAACACTGCATAACCTAAGGAAGTAACTTGTTTGTTTTCTTAGCAAAGTAGTTAAAAGATTTCTCTTATTCGCAAAGTCATCTTCTATTGATTTTAACATTTTCTGTGAGTTTCCAAGCTCCCTGTGTGGTAAAGCCTCTTAACTGCCTAATCTATGATCCTGGCAATTCCAACTCTGCAGGTAGCTTTACAAACACCCAGAATCTGCTGTGAGTGCTAGGTTCTGCCATGGCTCAAAGAGCCTGGGGGATCTGTGCACAGGAACAAACCCTCCTGAGCTGAGGTGGTCTGGAAGAGCAGAGATGGCCCCACAAAACCCTGATGTGCTCTAAGGATTAAAGCCTAGGTGAGGCTGGATGTGTGCTGGACTGGCACCTGCAGCTTGTGGGGCAATTGCACCTTGTGAGGAATGAAGAGGACTAGCAAGGGGTTCTCACTCAGATGACTCACTCAGAAGTGAGTTTGGCTGTTTGGTTTTAAATGACAGGAACTTTGGAGGGGATGAATATTCACTGCAAGTCTCTTTCCCTTAGTTTTTTGGCCCACTCTCTTTCATCTTTTCTATTCACAAAACTTAAAAAATGAATGTGGAAGCAACCAGCCCTAAGTAATGAAGCCCACATCTGATTTCAGAGGAATGTGCTTTTAGCAGTAGAATTTACATTTTTCAGATAAGATTGGTATGCAATTTAAAAAGACAAAGCCATCTGCTACTGAAATATAGACTTGTGACTATTTTGGCTCTACTCTGGACTTTTGCCACAGATTTTAAATGCACTTGTGCTAAAAATTTAAGATAATGTCTTCAAGAGAATGTAATCTTTCAGAATTCCTCAGTTTAATATGAGAGAAGAAATCCCATGCAAATAATGGATTGTTAGAATTTAGTGGCTGAAGCAGACTGTTTGGAATTGTTAGTGCACAGAGAATTCAGTTCTATGTCAAACCACTGCCTTAAATTCATGTTAGCAGTTCAATCTCCTTGCGGTGCTAACTACTCACTTTCAGAAATCACAAGCATTTCTTCCACAGGTCAGAAACGTCCCTGTGATTACCTGGCTAGACACATCAGTAAGGGTTTGTGAGCTCCTTTTGGCTCAGGATACCAGGTGCTGTCACAAACAATAAAGTTGCCTGTCTGAGCCCTACCAGCTCTTGCTTAAACTCTTCTGACTCGTCAAACAGCAGAACCTTTTAAATCATTTACAAGGAGGCAGTGTAATAAGGTCGTTACTTCAGTTATAAAAGCACCTGGATGACAGGGACAGTACATTTTGCTGGGTTTTTTTGTCTCAACCCTTTACAGTATCTTTGGTTACCTGAATCTTGATTTTAACAAAGCACTAATTATTTGTACTGAAAGCCCTCATGGACAGTGGAAAATTCAAACATTGCATGCAGAGGTGCGCTAACAAGCAAAGTTTTGAACAGGTAAAGTACAAGCTTAAATGGGACCACATTTTAACCTGTTTCATTACTCCAAAACAACATTGAAGGTTGTTCGATTGTGGAATAAAATTACTTTTTATATGCTATGTTGCACACAAGGTAAATGACTGAAATATTAAAATAATTCGGTATAGGGGAAGGACATTTTACCACAACCAGCTGAAAAAAAATCGTGTATCAAATCAGAGAGAAAATTAATTTCTCATTGCTTTAGAATATCAAAGCTCAGTTACCATTTGGTTTTTGTCATGTATGAACACAGCATGTCTATATTCTTTCCAAGGGTCTTGCTGTTCTTGTTTCTTCTGTTAGTATTGTACAAATCATATACAATCTTGACTTGTATCTTTAAAATACACTTGCTCTTCCTGACTGATACTTGGTCATGGTGCTCAAATTGGAGAAGCCTTTCCTTAAAGATCTCGCATCATACGTGTAACCTGTAGAGAGAATGGAATATATAGCACCTATTCAACGTATAATGTGGGTGGATTTTTAGAAGAGGAAAGACATTTATGAACAGAGTTCTGGTGTATTTTGGAGACCGCCATTGCACAGTTGCTTGCATACAGGATTAACCCTTAAGGATAAATGAGAGAAGTAGAAATTTGCAGTAATCTCTGTGGGGAAGAAGGAATTCTGTTTTATGCATTTCTTTTATCCTGTCTCAGGTCCTTTCTTACAGGATTTGCTTGAGATCTGAGTTCTCATATGTAAATAGGTTTGTCTTGTCTCCAGTGCTTTGTGTGGTTACACAATAGGACTTTTTTTCCCTTATCACTAGCCAGTCATTCAAAAGTCCTTTCTGTTTCTGTTGCAAATGTAGGACTGTTCTAGGCTTTCAATGTCCCTTCTTCTCATAGAGAATAATACTCTCTTCTGTGCTTTCAAATGCAGGTGTGTATGGGCAGAATACATCAATCAGTGTTAGAGAAGCCAAGCGTATTTGGTTACTACCACAGACATTTTTATTTGTATAAGCATCTGCTAAAGTGTGCCCACTAATGAAAATTTACACTACAATTTCTTTTTCAAATTAGGAGGGAGTTTGTATGGATGCATTTATTCTCCAGAAACAGAGATCTCAATGCACCAGGTCCATTCTCTCATTCTCTGAATTAAATACTTTTACTTGTAGGCACTGATTGTATTTTTGTTTCAGCTTAATGGTGTGTTACCCAGTGCCTATGTTCTTACAAAAAGTCTGTAGTAGATCTGAAGACGTGCAGGCTGCCTTGTTCATTTAAAATGGAATCTTTAATGCTTTGTTGTCCTACAGCCACGGAATTTGCCTGATGGATTTTCGTGTCACTGGCTAAGCAGGGGGTAGCAGGAAATAGGAAGCATGCAACCTGGAGAATAAAAGTGGAGGACGCAAACTTTCTAAAAGACCAACTCACCATCTTCACAACGGATTCCTCAAGTAAAATCTTGTATTTTCACAAAATCATATTGCTTGAATAAATGGTTGTAGTTGAAAAACAACCAGGCATCGAACTCTCACCACAAGCAGTAGGAGCTGATAGGTCTCCTAATTTAGGAAAGGCAGCTTAGGTTTGGTCTCTGAGAGCCAGAATCTCTGCCTGCCAGGGAGAACATCTGTCAGAAATGCCTATCCATCCCAGCGGCTGGCGGAAGGACCAGATGACCTCTGAGATCACTTCTAGCCCTGTCTGATTCTGTGCAAACAAAACTGTTCCCGAGGGGGTGGCAGGGGCAGCTGCCTGCTCAGGACAAAGAGCTGAGCCTTCAGGAGCAGCTGCTGCAAGGAGTTTAGAGGGAGACAGCACTTTCCAATATAATGGCACGAAATGACAGATGGCACCTTCCACCCTGCCATTATAGTGGGGAAGGATCTGCGCACGAGGGCTTCCTGTTTTGCCGTCCTCTACTGGGACGTGTTGGAGAGGATTAAAAACACCTCTCTGAACTTTCAGTCAAACTGCTTGTGCAGCTGAATTAGATTAGAATCACCATGCTGGCATTTTGTAGCATAAAAGTAGCTGAGTAACAATGAGAGAAGGGAGATGTGATCTCTACGTGCTTCTGATGCTGTTTTATCAGGGACATGACTTTTTTTTTAAACTGATACAATCTGTTCTGTTGCACAATAATCAAACTATTGAGGGAAGAAGGTGCCTTTCTCATTGGTGGCCTTTGCTTTCAGTGTAGAACCTTTAAACAGACAGAAGCTGCACAACTTTATGCATGGATAAGGCAGAAAATGCACAGGCTGTAAGGACAGGATTGACCTTCCCTCTCCTTCCATCTACACACACACACACACACACACACACACACACACACACACACATATCATTTACATAAATTGCACAATTCAGTTGAGCAGGAAACTATTTTCGGGAGAAATCCACTTAAAGAAGTGCAAAATACATTTGAAAATATGAGAATTTTAATACAAACTAAGTCTTGTCATGTGGTTGAGTAAGAAAAGGAATACCTGCCATTGTGTTCATCCACAGCAAAGTTAATTTGCTTCTCTAAAGAAAAGGGTTCAAATAATGTCTACCATTCCTGAAAAAATTCTTTATGAATCATCAGTGTTTTATTTTTACTTTGCTCTCTCCCAAGACAAAATGAGTAAGAGATGGATTGTGCTTTCCTTGCTGTGCAATCCATCTGCCATTTTCACACTACTAAGTAGGAGAAATGTCCTTAGATGGAAACAGATTCCTGCTTTGGAAAAATTTGTAAGGCGTATGCTCAGTGTGATACGTTCACTTTTGGTCCCTATCCTGCAAAATCCAAGCGATTTTTGCTAGTGCTGGTATGTGGCATGTTATTATCCAGTGGATGTTCTCAATGGGAAATGTTTCCTTCCTAGTTATTATTACACTTCTGTTGGCTTTTGATTTTCAGTGATCAAAAGAACGCTGTAGTCCTACTGAGAGAAAGAGAGACTATCTCTACTGTAGCCAAGACACGATACATATGTGGCTTTGAAGGTTAGAACCAAAGCTTTATTCTGGAAGCCGAGTGAGAGACCAAAGAAAGGATCAAAGTTAAGGAGTGATGCATGTATGACAGCATCAGATGGGCTGCAGCTTGCCTGGCAGGGAATCACTATAAAGGTAACACCCACAGATGCTTACAGAGTGCATAAGCAGTTCTGAGGAAGGAGTGCAAGGTGAGTACAAGTGCTTCTATGTTGTTGAGGTTTTGTTTTCTTGTTTAAATCTATGCAATGTTACTGAATTTTTTTACTGAAAATATACTAATGGTTTGAAATATTTTTAAAGAAATATTTGTCTGCAAAAGGTACCAGTGCTTTCTACCTCAAAGTCTCAAACTGTCAAATAAAGTACCTTACTTTTTCTTTTAGATAGCTGAAAGGAAGATCAGCTAATGTGCCAGTTCCCTTTGTTCCAAGTTTTTTAACTAATTTCAGATTTATTTTGGCACACAACAGCTGCAATAACTTCAAATCATAATAAGGGATTAGTGATTTGCTGTATATACCCCTAGAAGTCTTCAGATGTGTACATTATAAAACTGCATGCCAGCAAGGGTCAGAACTAAAGCTTCCCTTAGTATAACAAAGACTTTAAACACGTCACCTTTAATATTCACATTCTCTGGCTCCTGGCATATCTGTTTCATATCTGACATTCACGATGTTGACTGACTCCTAACAACCTGCAGCTGAAAGGACTTAATGTTTTTCATCTTTCTAAGCAGACATGAACAAATTAATCCTTCCCCAAATCCTCTGATGGTGGAGATACAATCACTGTATGGAGCCACATATACGACTTGCTCAAGGTCACAGTACTGGTCGGTCTTAGAGCCAGGATTAGGATTCAAGTCTTAATTCGGGTCCCCAGTCCTGTACTCAGAGAGCCATGGCACACACTTCTGTGCAGCTTATGGACAACAGTTCTTTTGCCTAAAAATGTCCTCAGAATTACAGTTAGAGACTGTAATAAATCAAGGGGATAATCTGGATTTATTTCAGCAGCAGCCACCACATGTAAAACTCTTAAGTTCACACTCTTATGCTTCTATGTAAAGGAATTTAAACCACATTTTTACCCAGGGGAAAAAACCCAAGCAAACCCAAACAATATCTGTTATTCTAATGAATAGCAATTAAAACATCATTAGCAGTATTTCCTAGTTGCTTTGCAGACCTGTCATTTGTCTATACAGAGCTCAAAGAAAGCTTTACAAATTTAGGACAGCAGATCATATTCAGGAAAAAGATTTTATGAAGCTCCTTATGTTCATACCTTCTTTCTGGCCATCTCATTAATACAGTAAGCATTACTGGAAAGACTAAGAAGGTCAGAGCAGCTAAGAGGCAGGAGACAAAATGGGAATCTTGTCATATATAGCTTCCCGCAAATTTTAGCTGCAGAAACCTGAGTTTCAAATTAATTCAGCAACAAAAATTCTATTGATTTTTAGCAGTGGAGGAATGCATTCATTCTCTTTTGCCACATGAATTTTCGCAGAGCTCAACAAGACTCAAAATAATCCCAGCTTGTGGGACTGCTTAGGTTTTAAAGAGATGTTGTCTTGAAATAATTTGTATTTTATAGCTTTCATGGTTTGTATCTTGAATTTCCCTTGATACTGAGTCACCAAAACAAATACTTTGTGACCTGTTTTTCATCACTAATTTCATTCTCTTATTTCTCCAAACTGAAGATGGATATTCATTTTTTAAAAGCTTGAATTTGTGATTTTAAAAAACAAAAATTAATCAAAGAACATGTATATAAGATTGTGTGTTCCTCCCAGTTTTAAAATCAACAGTGGTTTCCTTATCAACTCCAGATGGCACTGCAGTGCTTAACACCATCCCCCCGGGGAGGGCTCAAGGAATGCAAAAGCAGGCGAGCCCCTGAGAAACAAGGGCCTGCTTGTTTTATGAGAAATCAGCTAATAGTTTTCCAGTGCAGATGTCCTACTTTACTTTCAGTTTGGTGAAGACTGGGGTAACAAATGGCATCTTATATGCCTCTGAGATAGGACTTGTGTGGAAGAAAGGGCTCCCTTGTCTGTACGTGCAGAAGGTCACAAGCACAGAAGCCCTTGCCTGCACCAGCAAAGCCTAATGCAGCACACACTAATGCAGCATGAAGGGAGCAGCTCTGCTGTTGCACAGCTTTTCCTATTCAGTGACTAATTCTGTTGCTGTACAATCAGTAATTCTGCTTTTAAAAAGTGTATTTTCAAGGCTGCAGTGCAAACCATTGAAGTAATGAGGTTACTGGTCCGTTTTCTAGGGAAAATCATAGACTTCACTGCTTGGAAGACATCCTTTGCTGTGACATGTTGTCACTTACACTATTACAAAAATTTCTGCACTAAATATGACTCTTTCATGTTCGTCATTTGTAAACTCGGGAGTAGGATGTTTTTATATTTGCTTAATGATATACTCATAAACATCTATACTGCATATTTCCTTACATATTTTTCTTGAGATGCTATCTCCTTAGTTTTTATTGTCATCTTAACTCTGTAGAAGTCTGCCAGACTCCTGCCTTCTCTTTTAACCCTCCTTAGCTTTTACTGTAATTCTCCAATTTTGCATACGCTAATTTCTAAACACTTGTTACATGACCTGTGGACCCAGCCTAAGTTCCCAGCTCCAACTGAGCAATCACTAAACCATTGCTCAATCCACGTCTCAGTAACACCCCTGGTTCTCCTGTGCATTTCATGCAACGGAGTTCTGAATTTGCTCCATAGGCCACGATACCCCTTCTGATTCCAGGCAGAACTCAGAGAGTTTCTATAGGTTCACCTGCAGGCTGGTGTATTTTTAACTCAAATAAATCCTCTCCTGTAAGTTAATGAAGCAACTGATGATATACAGAAAGGGCAGGCTATTTGCCATCCATCTTCCAGCACATATAACTGTTTCATTACAAAATGTTTCTGGAAAAAAGATGAGTTCAAAAGACAAAAAGCAGTAAAAGGAAGAGAGATATGATAGTTTAAAACAGGCAGAACCTTAAAATAGTCTTAGTTCTCTCTGAAGCACCACATGTAACATTTTTTCAAAAGCATAAAAAATGGACACACCTGCCCCCCCACCAGAGAGTGTCCTTAAGCTCCCCCTAGATTTATGAAATATTAGTGTATTTGTCATGTTAGTTCTAGTAAATGAGTAGCTTTAACACCAAACAATGCTGAATGCCCTACATTACTAATGATGCCTCTGAAGACTGAGAACCTGTACCACACCTGCTTTTGTTCCACAGCTCTGTAGCTCTTAATTGTCTTCTCTTGCTTCAGAGTTGTGTAAGGGCAGTGATGGCTCCTGGCAGCATTACAGAACGCATAACTGATAGGTTATCAGTGTATGTGACACAATAGGTAAACACTGCTTCTTTCGGAATGTGTTTGTGCCCATTCTAGGTGTTCTGAAAATAAACCTCAGAAAATACCTGAAATCAGTTTTTAAAAATTCAAAATAAAGTTTAATTTCAGAAAACTGTCCCCAAATAAAATTAATATACATTGTACTTACAACTTTGCTGCTGACAAGATCATGTTTACACATAATAACTTCCATTAGTTACACTTAAATGGGCTTCACTCAGCTTTTAGACTCAAACTGGTGCCAGACCAAATATCTAAAAAAAACCCCAAAAACCCCCCCTGTTGTGGGGGGTATATATATTTCCATGATGCATATGATGAATATTAAAAACAAAAGCCTAACCTAAGAATAAACCAAAGCACAGTTGTTACATCGTTAGAAAATGGAAACTGGCGTTAGAAATCATGTACATTTTTCTGAAGAGACATCCAGAGTTGTGGTGGATGGACCCTGTCTGGATGTCAGATGCCTACCAAAGATGCTCTGTCACTCCCCAGCTGGGCACTGGAGAGAAAATATATGGAAAGGCTCACAGGTCGAGTTAAAGACAGGGAGAGTTCACTCACCAGTTACTGTCATGGACAAAACATACTCAACTTGGGTAAATTAATTTATTACCAGTCAAATCAACTGGTAATTTGATACCTGAAAATGTTACAATTTGGGGTTTTTTGCTTTCTCTGACATGCTTGGAAAGTTGCAAAGTGTAACACAAAGGACAAAGGTGCTATCAGCCTTTGACTTAATAAAAAAGAATCAGCAACCATTTGCTTTTCTGGTCAAGTAACTTGCATAGCATGCACAGTTGCATCAAACATGTCTGATGTGTTCTGTGGTCATAATTTACACTTACTCTAAACCTGTTGGGAATTAACTTGAGGATGTTGCAAAACGTTTTCTCATTCATTCTGGAAAACACAAACATGCGATAGCATCTGAGGAAAACGAAGAATGGAAGTAATTCCTATGGATAGTACAGCCTTCCAGAACTCAAGCAGTAGAGTTAAATATTGGACGGAACAAATGGAAACTGGTCTGCACAAAAGTGGGTTTGTGTCCTTATTACTGTCTTGTGGAATCCAATTCTGTCAGTTCCTTTGTGGGCCACTTAGCTCTCCTTTTGCCTGCTGAGGAAGAAGGTGTAGAACTTCTATGTATGTTTCTTCACTAATTTAGGTCTAAACATTTTGGTTTGTTTGTTTTTTTAAAGTACTTCTCTATTGCTGAATGGCCTCATATTTCACCTTTTGCTTCCACTAAATGTGCAGCCAGATGAGGAGTGGGTGTGGGGGATGTGACTTAAATGCAGAAGAAGCAGTATCCCGAACAACCCTGCATGCTGGGGATCAGTCCTTTCACTCTCTCTTCAGCTTTCAGAACTAAGCAGCATGTATGAGATCACACAAAATATCAAGTATTTGTGAGATCACATAAAATTTTAAGCCAGTTTAAGCCTATGATTCCTAGAGATTACTCTAGAACTAGGTATTTTATTATTTTAGATCGTTACATAAACTTTCCAGAGAATGCAGCTTGGTTTTCCCACTGCAGTTTTACTCTGGAATACTTGCCTTTTCCCTAGTAAACGATTTGCAAATGTTCACTTTTCTCTTTGACAATCTCTTTTTGCAGAAATATAAATTTTGGCTTTTACATTTTTCCACTGACTCCCTTCCTCTTAAGGGAACAATTCATCCTCCTCTTTCTGCCCAAATGCAGTGATTGGTAGCAGGGCTGGGTTTCTTTAGTGTACCTTTCTTCTTACAGCCACAGCTATGCAGCCAGATTTATAGAACTGTTAGGATAGTGAGACATTCATATTTTTAATGGGAAAATAAACAACCTAAAGCTGAAGTTTTATGGCTCAGCACAGTAAAGAGCCAAACTTCTATTTTTTTTTTTTTTTTGTTATGTCCCCTCCTTTATCCCTATGAAAACAGTGGGTTTGGAGCCTGCTGGCAGAGGTCATTCTTAGAAAATTATCATCATGTTGTTGGTATTTCTTCATATCTGGGTTGACATTTCAAACATCCCATCCCATTTTCTGGAACAAGCAGACCACACCATTTTCAAAAATTAATCCAAAGAAGATGGCAAACCAAGGGACTATTCGGTTCAAGTTCAATGTAACTGCAAAAGAAAACAAGACATAAGTATCATGTACCATTTAAGAAGATCGTAGAAATAATTTGACAATTCATATTAATTTGTGTGTATAAGAGATCACACAAATCTGTTAGAAGTCTGCATTCCAAAGACATTAATAAAATTATTATGAAATTTTCATTTTTCAGAAACTCAAAAGAATTCTATTTTATGTTTCAATGATCCATGATGAGTTGTCTCAGATTGTAACAGATGGATCTGGTGGATGTAACACCATATATACAAAAAGATGATGGTGAGATAAGAGATGCTTTTTTCCTTCTTTAAAATTTTTTTTTGTTTCAATCACTTTCTATTAAAGTTTAAGTAACACAGTTTTAAGCTAGAGCTATTTCAGTCACAATTCTGATATAGATTAAAAAAGATAACAATAATGACTTCTGTAACATTAGCAGTCTCACATATTCTATACACATAATGCAGTAATAAGAAACGCAAAAATGTACCTCTAATTGCCTGAGAGTTTGATATCAAGACAAATACTTTTATAAATGCAAGGCACAAAGGCGTGTAGTCGTGTTCCCAAATAACAGCTGGAATTAGTAAAAGCTTCCCATAGGTGGACAACAGCAGTGCTTTGAGAAGTAAGATGAAGTCAGACTTTCTTTTCAGCATCTCAGGTGTCATCCACCACAAGGTAATAAAAATGCCAATGAAAAATGAAGTTTGTTCTAAAAGGAAATAAGAGGAATTGGAAAGAGAGGACAAAGTGCCGAAAATCAAGTCCAGTTCTGAATGAATTTCAGTAAAATGACATGTCCCAAATGCAACAGAGTCACTTTTTAAAAGCCATAGGCAAATACGAACGTCCTCCATCTCCTGTTCATTTTAATAGCCAAATATTACTTAAACCAATTCAGTATCATGACATTCAGAATAATTCTATCACAGAATTCTATATGTAGGATTATCATCCTTGTGATTGCTGACTCCATATAGCACAGGAAGTTAAACACAAGAACCTCTTCACTTTTACTTTTTAGCAACAGGAGAGGGTTTTTTTCAACTCTCTGTTAGGCTGTAAAACAAAATCAATACTTGTCTTCTTTGAAAAAGGTCACCAGCAATGAATCCTTTTCATCCAGCATGAGAAAGAACACCAAGGTGAAAATACCATTGAGCTACCAGACTTCTGTTGACACCACTCCTGTGATATGCTGGCATTAATGCAGATATCAAAGAAACTCCCACAACAACTGTAACAGATGAGTCACTATTGAAAAATGAGTTCAGTATTTTCACTGATGTTATAAAAACCTACTTAAAACAACATTAGACAATAAAGGATTTAAATTAAGCTCTGAATGTTTAAGAAAAATACTAGTTTTAGAGTGCAAGTTTGATTTAAACACTATCATCTGAAAAAGTATGAGAAAAAATGTTTTAACCAGCATAGAACAAAATCCCTCCCCACCTTCAAGTGTAGTCTTAGAGCACAGAAGTATTTACTCTTTATTGGTGATGACACTGGTCTGTATTTTTGTGTATTTGTTTAAAAAAACAACCCAAAACAGATACAGCTTTTCCCAATTGTTTACTTTAGTAAAGTTGTATCACTTTAATGAATAATAAACCTTGAAGTCAACATGAAACGTAGAATAAAGCTGACCTCTACAGTGATCTTCAAACTATGTCAATAGATTTCAGGCAAAGATTTCTGAATATTGCCACTTTTCAGTCTCTTCATATCTAATGCTGATAATATCAGGCTGAACTGTAATCAAGATCGAAATAGGCATCTGCATTAAATGCAGGCAAATTAGAGAGTATGTAATTGGGTAACCATACTGGGTTGGACATCACATCCATTCTGTATCAATTTTTGCAGTATGGGCTGGAAGTTCTTCAATGCTTAAAGATTAAATAATACATATCACCAAACTTACCTAAAGAAGCTATGCCAAACATTCTATAAAAATCCCATTCTTTGGCATATCTGATTAAGTCATCAGGATCTGTATTTTGGCTTGAATCCTGTAGTTGCAACCACCTGATATAAGCTTCACAGAGCAAACAAAATACACAGAGCTTCCCATGAATCTGGTAAATGAAAGAATAATAAAAGGATTAGTATTAAATCAGCATAAATTAAAGCATTAGTATGAAATCAGTACTTTTCAACACATCTACACAAACTCTGTAGGTGTATTATTTTTCTTTGGAATATAAGCAAAATTACTTCTGTTCAGCCATTTGTTCAGTACATTGTCCTTCTAACATCTGTTAACATGACAGTCAAATTACAACATGTATAAAGCTGCATGAACAGTTCTGTACAGAAGAGGGTATATAACTGTGGTTTCTAAGGCCTGGTCCATACTATTTTAAAACTGGGAAGGCTGTTCAGCTAGGAATGAAAAATCAAAATTGTGCCATAGCTCGTAGGATTATGCTATCTCAAATTTCAGTTTAAGGGCAACTACTCCATTCAGCAAACTGGTTTAAGTACCCTTGTTTCTCTTTTTCCTTGGGACAATCTCCATTAGAAGAAACTGGTAGTGTAGTTATACCAAAATACTTCTTAGTTCATATAAGGGTGAGACATCAAAAATAAAGGGAGCAATATAACCAAACAAAACTTTAAAATATCCTCTGAAGTGACTGCAAAAATTATGTTGTGAGGGCCAATAGTTAGCATGTTTCCACTTTAAACAGTCTATAAGACAGTGCATGTATGAGGTGCTTTTTTATTTTATACAGATTTAAATAAGCTATAACAATTTCTGTGCATGGATTCTACTTTTTCCATTAGAGGCAAGTTATGCCAACTGCACATACACGCACAGGCTTTGCCAGTTTAAAATTCAACTCAATTTATTTGAATAGATGAAGTTTTCACAGACAGAGCAGTCCTTCCAGAAGCCTCACAGAAAACATCTTTACCAGTCTCCAGAAGCACCGAATTAATTAAAAACATTTAGTTAGATTTATGCTTGAAAGATGAGGCAAGTGTATCTACCCTGCTTAAACTGGACTGGCTAAGATGTACCAGCATGAACACAGCATACACTTCTGCTTAGAGATTTTGCTCTAGATTAGCTTCCCTCTCCTGGGAAATCAGTCCTTGCAGTAAAAATATGCAATACTAAAAAGCTCCACCTCTACACTCCAGCCTGGCCAGCCCAACTACGTAATTCTGCATCAACCACACTTCCAAGCGAAAGCCACCATCTTTTGTTCTGGCTTTGAGAGCATGGTTTATTACACAGGAAGAAACTTGTGAGAAATTAGTACAGTAGGTTTAACTGGCATAGTACTGTTAAATTGGTATGTTATACTCCTATTGCTCATTTCAAAAAGAATTGATTCCAACAGAAATTTAATTTGGAAATTAATTTGCAAATAGATCTATCTTTTACAGTGTAATTTAACACATCATTGTTTTAACATCAATTAACATGATAGGCAGATTAGAGAGTGTAGAAAATTGCATGAACAGTTCTTTGCAGTTTGTTCTCTTTAACATGTAAGATGACTCTGTATTTGCTGGTACTGTGGCATCACTTCTGTGAAGACAGAAGCTGTCTTAGTAACAAGGCATTTGAGATTCCATGTGTTCTATCCATGATATAACTGGTTCAACTTGCTGAAATTTGTGGAAGGGCAGGAGACAAACAAGTCTCTAAAGTTTTACAACTATTACAATCAACTTACCAAACCTAAATATATTTTTAAGAAAAAAAAGTCACAAGTTAGGGGCATAGCAACTTACATTTATCTTTGTATTGAAAAGAATGTGCCTGTATGCTTGTGCTTTACATAAAACAGCATTAATCAAGATGATAACAGGATCATACTCAATGTATTTATCCACAGGTTTCTGGCAGGATTTCTGAAAGTCACAAAATAAGAAGAATTAGGGAAAAAAATAGAAAGGAAGAGTTTATGAAATTTTCCTCTAATCTTAGTACAACTGGATAAATACAAACTAGCAATTCAATTATTATTAGTCTTTCTCTAATGTCATCTACATTTTCAATACAATTTATAGTCATCCAGAAAAATCGCTTCTCCTCCCTTGACACTACAGTTGACACACAGGCTTCTGTTATAAAATAGAAAGATTTATTATTGATTTTTACAGGCTTTGGATTAAGACCAATAATGAACTATGCAGGAATGGACTTCGTTATCATTTTATGCTCCACAGATGCAAAAAACCGAACTACTTTCCCAAGACTGAAGAAATGCACCAGTATCATGCTGAAGGTTAACTGATCATGGCTCATCTACTGGGTATTTTATTTGTGTTATTTTGGGTATTTTTTAGAAAGAAAATTAGTTTATTTTTTCACTTCCTTCTTTTCAGAGATGTTTTATCCTCCTATCCTACCTCTTTCTTCCTTTCAAGGAGAAAGTAAATATTTTGTGCTGTTGCACTGTTCTTCCATACTGTTAAATTTTCTGAATGTTTCAACCATTTTTCCATCACTGAGCAAACACCAATAAATTCAGAATACTGATAATGTAGTTTTCACACAGATCTACAGCCAAAGAGTCAGTTGCCACTAAGCAGTGGTACCACACTAGACCATCACTTCTCCAACACATCTGCTGGTTCCTGCTGTGTCTGCAGGAGAGGTTATTTCACCCAGACCACTGGGAACTGCTTGTCATCAATCCCCTCCAGCTTTACTGACGTACCTGCATGGCTGGTCACTCCTTGATTTGAGTTAGGCTAATAAAAGGCTGTTACACTGTGAGCAGGAGGGTTAAATAACAACCTTACAAAAGGCTCATCTAGCAGACCTGAAGGGGAAATAACTTCTAGCAGAGAGCTGAGGAGCAGCAGAGGAGCAGCAGCCACCACTTCAGCTCAAACAAGTGCACTTGCAGAAGGGTGCTCTCCAGCAGGTCAGTTGTCTCCTGCTGCTAATCCTCCAGTCTGGCTACTTGTTTCCTCCAAGCTGTCCTCAGCTAATCTTGGTCCCCTGGGCCTTCACATAAGCTGCCATGCTGAGAACACAACAGTCACAGAAATTATTTCCATTTTGTAGTGAGTGCATGGTGGTGCACTGCCAGAAGAGAAATATTGGCACACCAGTTTTTGAAATGCTGGAACAGTCAAAAATGCAGCATCAGACAACACATACCTACAGACAAACTCCCAGGAAAGAACATAAAGGTTTTTCAATTTTACAGCGATTCACTGTGTCTGTCACACAAAAAGCAACTGAGTACCACACTACTGCTCACTCACCCTGCAATGGGATGAGGAGGAGACTCAGAAAAAGGTAAAACCCAGGGGTTGTGAAAAGAACAGTTTAATAATTGAAATAAAGTAAAATATAATAATAACAGTAATGAAATGGAAGATAATAAGAGAGAGAGAGAGATAAAGCCCAAGAGAAACAAGTGCTCAGTTTCTCACCACCCACTACCCTATGTCCATCCCATCCCTGAGCAGTGATCGTCCCCTCCTGCCCAATTCCCCCCAGTTTATACCACGCATGACACTCTGGGGGGGTATGGAATATTCCTTTGGCCAGTTTGGGTCAGCTGTCCTGGCTGTGCTCCCTCCCAGCTTCTTGTGCACCTGCTGGCTGTGAGAGCATGGGAAACTGAAAAGTCCTTGACTTGGGGTAAGCACTAATAGCAACAACTAAAACACCAGTGTGTTATCAACATTATTCTCATACTGAATCCAAAACACAGCACTCTACCAGCTAGTGGGGATAAAATTAAACCAGCCAAAACTAGGACAGTGTCCAAAGTTAACATCCCCTTGCTATTTAACAGAATTATTTTTGTAGAATCTGAAAATGCAAAATTTCACCAGCAAATTGAATCAGAAGTGCAACATCAATGTCAAGAAACACATTCAAACAAATGCATAAACTGAATAGTGTCTAGGGAATGCTGCAACCTCTAATCAGTGTTTCTTGGTCCAGCTCAAGGAAAAACTCAATTAATTTGGATAAGAAAACACTGTGTATGACAGTACACAAGTTAGAGGTAACAAATTTAAAAACTCACTCAATTAAACAAGACTTTGATAGGTCTAAAATTAAAGCGAGTGAGATGGAAGAAAGGACATTAACACAAGACTACAGTTACAGGACTTAATAGACTGTAAAAGAAATTGCTACTTTAATTAGAGGCAGTGTCTTGCTTCATTTCATTCTACTGGGAAATCATGAACAGATATTCCTATAGGTGGTAATTTGCATATGTCAAATCTCTGGGTTGATGCAGCACCGGACAAGTGTAATTTTTTTTTAAAAGGTTTATTCCCACAAGCACTGGCCAAGTCCATACAAAATAAGATTATTCAACATATGACACGTTATGGGTGTCATAAAGGTTAGATGAAGGATATCCTAGATACCCCCAGTTTTATCATGCTTTCAAATTCTCCTACAACACAACATTTTTTGATCAGGACCAAAAATCTTTCTGAGTAAAGAATGGTATTTTCAATCAGAGGATGCCAATTGAACACTGATCAAAAAATTTAGTTAAGAGGTACTGAAAAATTTTCACTGGCCGCTGACATGAATTTTAGACAATGAAAATTTATCAGACCATCTGGCCAGGCAAAACCAACAATGCAGAAATTTACTGCAGATATATAAGGAGACTGCTGCAAATGAATACACAAATAGTGGTGTCTTCTGCACCAGAGCTTCGGGCAGCTTCTTATACCGAATCTTCTGCAGCTGTGAAAATGATGTTAAATTTAGTATTTCTGTCTTCTAAAGTTAGTATTTCTGTCTTCTAGAGCTAGATGAGAGCCCTA
Organism: Platysteira castanea; assembly: GCA_013397175.1. Lineage (NCBI taxonomy): Eukaryota > Metazoa > Chordata > Aves > Passeriformes > Platysteira > Platysteira castanea. The sequence goes on from VYXC01009560.1 coordinate 1,269,277, forward strand.
TTCTTAATATATCTTATATTACTAATACACTTTTTTCCTATCCAAGTCTCTGTTGCAAGAAGGAAAAGTCCTCTGTGCTTATCCAGCCAGTGACCTAGCCAGCATGAGTTCATCCAGGGATTTGTGAGACCTACAAATCACCTTTCCTGTAAAAGACTTGTGTGTGCACTGCTATACACTAATTGGATGATGGTTGCTATACTATTAGTATACTACAGAATTAATATGCCCTCTGGGAAAAATTTTTTCCATACCTGGCTTTTTCATTATTTTTCCAGCTTTACAACTAAAACATCTGACACCAGCCTTAAATGCCTAGGAAGGAAACCTGTGACTGAAGCCTGACTTCAGCAAAATCAGTTCAAGCAAAGATTGATGCGGTTTAAGTAACATCTGTTTCACTAGATAGTGTCAGCTAGTTAAAGGGATGTAAGTTTGTGGACACTGATAATCACTAACACTTTCGGAGAAGATTAGTGTGAGCAGCTCAGCTATGGAGAACTGCTTGCACACGTACTTTTTAGTCAGGTAGTTTAGTGTGAACTACAATAGTGGTGCTCATGTCTTGCTCCCCACTGCTGTTCTGCACAGCCGTAGTCAGTGGCCTGATTTACATAGTAGTCAATTTACACAGGTTCATAGGGCAAATTAACAGACGCTTGTGAGAGTGCCCTTAATCCCAACTGCACCCTTAGATAATAAAACACATTAGCTGTGCTGCTTTCAGGAATGGATTCCTTATTAGAGATGCAGCCAAGTGTCATAACAGACTGAAAAACAAAACAGTCCAGTTTCAGATGCATTCCATTTCAGAAAACAAATTAAAAATACTGTTTTATATTTTTTTCCTGTATAATATATTTTCCAATAGTGAGTTGGTCTGTAAATAGTTATGTAAAATTAGCATATGTTATTTTCCAGGATGATCTTTGTACTCTTGACAGATTCTTTACCATACCACATAAATGCTTTGCATTCAAAGCATTTGGTCTCTCTGCCTTGCTGCAATAAAACAGCTTTTCAATTATTTTTTAATTGTAGAAAAGCTAAATGAAGTGTGCACTGCTCATGCAATTTGGCTTTCTTATTACAAAACACAAGGGGGATCCTGACTGAGCTCTACATATTGCAATGAGTAATTTCTTTTCCTTTGTTATGGTCTGGAACATCCTTGACATTTTATTTTAAACACAACAACATATATGAAATTGAAAACCAAATTTTAAAAATATTTGCATGCTTTTCTTTCTATCTTTAAATACGTGAAGTTTGCTAATTTCTTTCTATATTCATTGCACTTCACAGAATTTATTCCAGGTTAGCCAAACGTGTTCCCACCCCCCGCCCCAGCATTATTACTGTAGTAGCAGTGTTATTTGAATGGTATTTTTTTCTTACTGCTCTAAATGGTTGGTTTGTAGTATATTCAGCGAAGACTTTCTGTGTTATTTACAGATCAATTAAATTTTAAGGATCTCAAAATAATTAACAAAAACTTTCTCTAGAAAAAGCAACCTAGGCTTACTTTCACCATCACTTCTCGCTCAGAATAGGGCACACATCAGTACGTTCACAGATTAGGACTAAACCCAGACCCAGGAGATGCAAAGTGACTGCCAAACATCACTTCCATTGGAGGCAATCCTAATATGCCCACACATCCCCACACCCTCCCCCGTCGCTCCCCAGTTATCAGACTGAACAAAAAACATATTGGAAGAGGTTCATCTGCCTCTTGTAATGGTACTTCCACAGCAAAGCATATGCAGGATGAGAAAATGGTTCATCCACTAAATGGGAATCTTGAGCAAGAAGGAATGTGCAATGCCAGAGATCTGGGCTAGGCTTCAGCTGAAAATGGTCTTAACTAAACAAAACAGATTTAAAAAGAAGTTACAGAACTTGAGGAATTTGTGGCAGTTAGCCACCTTGCAGAGCTATTAAGAAAATATATCACCTTTCCAACCCAAGCGTCATGGTACTGTGTGGACTTCTATGTTTTATAGAAGAAAGTTTCTTTAGTTTCTTCAGCATCCATTGCAAATTTATTCCCACGGTGGATAATAACACTTGTGAGGTCTTTCATGCTTGCCCACATTAAAATTACAACATGGAGTTCAAAGAAACTTTTAATTATATTAAGAGCAATAACAAATGCTGTGGTAACTAAACTAAAGCAATATTAGGCTGAATTTCCAGAATTGTACTCTAATACTGTGGGCTGGAAACACATGTTCCTGTCCTGGAAGCTTTTAGTATTTGCCTCTGGAAAACATTCATTCTTCTCTTCCACAAATTAATAACAGAATACAAAATCGTGGTATTTTGCTTAGGCATTCAAATTTAAATCTTCCACTCCAAAAATCACACCCAGATCAGGTTAAACACATCCAAAAATAAATTTAGGGCTAGATAGAAGTTGCTATTGGGAGAACTTAGCTTCTTCAACCTTGAGATAATCTTCCAAAAAGTGCTGAATGACAGGGTTTTCCTGAGAATGGCAAAGACCTTTTAGATGCAGATTTATTAATGTATCAAGGATAACTTTAAGAGAGTATTGGGGAAAGTCTGTAGGTCAGTATGAAACAGTGATGATCTTGACAATATTCTACTTGTTCCAAATTTTCTGGGACCCTCTATTTTACTTACTATATGGAACAAATGTTGGGTTGTTGTCTGTTTTTTTCCTTAAAGTGTCAGTATTTCCGGGTACTACTTGAAAATGGGAATGAAACACAAGTGCTTTTTAACAAAAAAAAAATTATCTAGATGATGCCCATTGGCCTCACTTTGAGTATCAACATACAATCTTTCTACGAATTTTTCACTTCTTCTCTCTTAATGCTACAGTGGAGTAGCAGTACTCAATGCTCTCACTCCACAAAGACAGATGAAAAATGTTCTCAGGCTGAGTGATCACACCTTCTAATCTCACCTCAGACTTTCAATATTTCTTAAATACTTTCAGCTTTTCGTAAGTTTTGAGAGGCCTACACTCTAAGTTTTATATATAACTGATATAAATGATGTTTCACACTGATGAGTGGGATCTTCATATATTTTTAAGTGAAGACTTTTAAGCTATCATTATTTTCAGGTTTTATCATCAAGAAGATTCATAACATTGACACTCATTATATCACTACTCATGAAAGTCTGTGAAGGGTATCAAATGACATTTGGTACTTGACTATTTTTTGTTGTCAGCAGCATGATGATGAACAACTTTCCAGGTCTCTGGCCAAAGCACAGCCTTGCCTGCATGGAATAGAATGCCTGCAGAGAGTTGGTACAGTGACAAAACTATCCTTGCAGATTAAAAGGAAAAAGTAAACCAAGAATTGCTCTATTAAAAATCATGAGGTCTTGGTTTCTTGGTCTGTTGTTGAAGACAACAGTAGGGCTTTCCTGCTGTACGTTAGATAAAACTGAAGTCACATCAGTTCAACTGAAAGAATCTTTTGATCTTGGCAATCTTTTAACATTCTCATCTCCACTTTATATACCCTGAGCTAACATGTGCTGCTCTCAGCACCTCCTGAGTGGCCAGAAATTGAGGGAAGGTTTTGAGATCATATGACATGCATCACATAAGAGCAACTAGAACTGAAACTGAACCATGAAACCCACAACATAGCCAGAAGAAGTACGAATAAGTGAAAAATAGTACAGACCTGGGACTGCCTGGAGAAAGGTTGACAGAATTCCAAATTGCTAGGAATGTGTGATTCTTTGCTCTTTCTTTTACTCAGTTCTTTACTCTTTTTATATGAGTTTGGCTTTTGTGATACATACAGCAACTGGGACTTAAGTCCTTGATTCTACGTGGCATGCCACAGCTCCAAAAAACCAGGAGTTTTGGTCCTGAAATGGTTAAACACTAAGGGGAATGAGTGCCATCTACCGGCTCCCAGGTTGCCTTAGATCTGCTTACCATCACCAGATTAGTAAGCAACGAGGAAGTTGTAGAGCTCAATGAGGTCTCCCCTCAGCCTCCTCTTCTCCAGGCTTGAACACACTAAGTGACCTCAGCCGCTCCTTATACAGAGCCGCTCCTCATACGCTCCCCTATATCCTTCATCAACTTTGTAGTCCTCCTTTAGATGCTCTCCTGTAGCTTTACATCTTTCTTATATTGTTTTGCCCAAAACTGCCCCCAGCACTCGAGGTGAGGCCTACCCAGTGCAGAGCAGAGCAGGACAATCCCCTCCCTTGCCCGGCTGTGATGCTGTGCCTGATGGACCCCAGGACAGGGCTGGCCCTCCTGGCTGCCAGGGCACTGCTGACTCATGTTCAACTTGCCATCGACCAGGAGCCCCGGGTCCCTCTGAATAATCATCATTCAGACCCTGACATTCAGGTCCAGTGGCACAGGAGCTGTGTTCAACCATGGAGCCATGCTCAGATCCGCCCTTCAGCAAGAGCCAGGCCAAGCACACGCAGCAGCAGACGTGCTGCAGTGCCCTGTACAGAAGCACGCAGGGCAGTCGGGACAGCTCTACCACACAGGTGCACTCAAGGAACAGGAGGAAATGACATTGGGAAGCAGAGCAGACAGAAAACCTAAAGAATCACAGAATGGGACAGGTTGAAAAGGACCATAGGGCATCATCGGGTCCAAGCACTCTGCTCAGGCAGGGTCATCCTAGAGCACCTGGCACAGGATTGTATCCAGATGGTTCTTGAACATCTCCAGTGAGTGAGACTCCACAGCCTCTCCGGACAATCTGTTCCAATGCTCAGTCAGCTGTACAGTGAAGAAGTTCTTCCTCATATCCAGGTGGAACTTCCCATGCATCAGTTTCTGCCCATTGCCTCTTGTCCTACTGCTTGGCAGCACCAAGAAGAGCCTGGCTCCATCCTCAGGACACCCTCCCTTTAGATATTTATACACATTAATGAGGTTCCCTCTCAGTCGTATCTTCTCGAGGCCGAACAGGCGCAACTCTCTCAGCCTTTGCTCACACACACTTGGATTCAGGGAAACCGGACACAACCCGCGGGCACGGCCCGAGCCCGGCAGCAGGGGGCGCTCCAACGGGCTCAGGCGCCCGCGTGCCACCGGGCCCACCACCACGTGCCGCGTGCCGCCGCGGCCGCCTGCTGACGTCAAAGCCTCCCACGTGCATTCCTCGCCTCCCCCACCCACTGCCCGCCGCCCCGACTCACGCAGATGGAGATACGGAGCACCCCGCGCTGGTAGTCCCGGTACAGCTCCGTCGCCTCCCCGTTGCACTCGATGCAGCGGTAGGCGCCGGGCGCCGCCATGGCGCACGGGAGCACGCCCCAGCCCTGCCAGCGCTTCCAAATCGCCTCCTCGTTTCTGCGTTCGGGAGCGCAGCCGAGCCGGAACACGCCGCGCTGCATCCCGGGAGTTGTGGTTTTCCTGTTGCCGCCTTGGGCCGGGCTGCGCCCGTGGGGAACTCCATGTCCCAGGGGGCAGTGCGGCGAGGGCCCCAGCGGGAGGGGCGGCGGCGGGGCCCCGTGTTCCCGGCCGAGGCGGCGCTAAACAACGCTGAGAAGATGGCACCTGCCGGCGGGCTGGCGCGGAGTCTGTGGGTGCTGCTGGCCGTGCTGGCCCTGCTGGCCCGGGCCGCGCTCGCCCTCACCGAGCGCTACCCGGCGCTGTCCCTGCTCCAGCAGGAGCGGCACAGGCAGCACCACGGCTCGGCGGGGGAGTGGGCGGAGCAGTACTCGGCCGAGTGCGGTGAGTCGGGGACGTCGCTGCGATGACCGGCCGGAGCCCCGGGACGACGGTGACGAGGCCGCTGTACCGGCGGCCGGGGGCGGCGGTGGTGGCGGTGGTAGTGGGCGGCCCGGGGCGGTGCGGGGTGCCGGCGGCCCCTCGGCTGTGCGCGCCGCTGCCGCTCAGCTGACTCATAGCGAGGCATCTCGCGTGTGAGCTGCAGCGCCGAGCCGCGCCGTGCCGTTGTGTGGCGCGGAGCCGCAGGGGCTGTGGCAGCGAGCCGAGGAAAACCTCTCACCCCTGGGACGGGCAAGCCTTAGGTATCACACGGGAGGATCTCTGCTGCTCCACTCACCTCCCGAGCCCAGCAGCTGGATTCTGCCTGCTTTTTCATTCCTGCACTCAGTAGTATGGGGATATGCCAGCACCCTGCTCTGATATTACTGAGTTTCTCAGTACAAGATAAGGAGCTGCTGGACAGGGTCCAGGGGTCTGGAGCATCTCTCACGAAGAGAGACCGTAGGAGCTGGACCTGTTTAGTCTAAACAAAAGAAGACTGAGAGGGAATCTCATTAAGGTATATAAATATCTCAAAGATGAGTGTCAAGAGGATGGTGCCAAACTTTTTGGTGATGCCCAGAGGCAGGATGAGGAGCAATGGCCATAAACTAAAACACAAGAAAGTTCCACTTCAACTTGAGGAAGAGCTTCTTTATGTTGAGGGTGCCAGAGCACTTGAACAGGCTGCCCAGGGAACTTGTGGGTTTTCTCTATCTGGAGACATTCAAAACCCACCTGGACGTGTTCCTGTCTCACCTGTTTGAGGTGACCCTGCAGGAGGGTTGGACTGGATAATCTCCATAGATTTCTTCCAACCCTATCCATTCTGTGTCAGTGAGTGGGATGTGGCTTGATTTAATTGCAGCTACAGTTATACGTATTTTGCTGGTGAAGTGGATGCTTCTCTTTGTGAGTGCCAAGTTTGGGTAGCAGATCTGCTATTTTTCAGATTGACTGATATCTTGTAATACAGGCATAGTTAAAACTATTTTTATGTGCTTTTGTATCTGGATCATGTGGCTTAATCGGTTACAATTGTTGATCTTGAGCATGGTATGAATGGGCCATACAAAATACCAATCTGAATCACAATGTATACATAATACAGATGAAGAAAAAGATTTATCAATTGCTTGGAATGTGATACTAAATTATATATAAGAGAATAACCAATGATGTGTCATGACTTCTTAGCTGTCAGCATGGTTTTGTGATTTTTTCCACCCTTTATTTCATGAAGCCTATGGTCATATCGACAATTCCCATGGTTCCTAATGACTAATATAAAACTAGTATAATCCACTTGAAAAACAGACTTTGAAGAAATAACTTTTTATGAGTTTCCTGCACCTGCGTTTTTGCTTTCCCCTCTCACCCGTGTATGTGCTTAACATTATGAAGTTCTTTGGTTAGTTTTTTATCATCTTTTTTTGTGTGTGTGTGTGGCTCAAATGGCTGAGAGCCATAGTACGTAAACATGAAATCAGATTGTGAAAGTTATCTCAGGTCACTGTTCCTACAAATTATTCAAGCTTAGGCATAAAAGAAGAAGACTTTCACCCAGTGTTGAGATAAAAATCTGTATACCCTACAAGTTAATAAATAGCAAAGCACTTGATTACATCTGTTACTAGACCTGACATGAATGATTGACTCAAGGTACTCCTTCAGAGGCGGATTTGGAAGATTAGATTTTAATTCAATGGTGGATGTTGTTTTAAAGAAACCAGTGTAACTGGGATTGATACAAGGAATTCTGCTTAAATCATCAGGTATCTCAGGTACTTTGCATGCACTGATATTAAGATAGCCCTTAGTTACAGAACAACGTACTTGCCTTGAAATAGCTGTACACCAATTCACTCCTTGCTGTTTAAGTGTTAGGACTAAATGAATCGCCAGTTGAAAAATTCCCTTAAGCTCTCAGTCTTTCTTTTAGTAAAACTTGCACGGAAGCTGAGATTTTTTTTGGTCTCAGATAGTTTCTTCTGTAGCCTACTTCAAGGTCCAAAGTACTTTCCCTGGTTGGTGTTCCTAGTTTTTCGTGAAGTTGATAATGTGGTTCAGTTTTGCTTGTGTCTGACTTGTAGACAAAGGTAGATCAATTCTTCCCTATGAATAAAGCAGTTTGTTGCCCCAAGAACTGCAAGATTTGAGGGGGCCTTTCCCTGCTGTAGCTTGTATCAAGCTTGTGGCTTGGCTGTCTTATTCCCTACCACTTTATAAAAAATTCCTTCACTAAATCCTTGCTGTTGTGGAGAAAATTACTCCGGAGATAGGCCATGCCTGCCTCTCTTTGTTTTGGTTTCTGAACCGAAAGTTTCTCAGTGAGTCTGCAGCCAAAACTCTGAAGTCACTGATTCACAAGCACCAACAGGAACCAGTAACGTGTTAATAATGCTGCCATAGCACATGAGGGTTTGGCCAATGTGAAGAACAAAGGGCAGTGATGAAACCTCATGCTGGCAATGCTGTTTTTGAGTGTTTGCCACTGTTCTCACAGGACTGATTTTAAACTTTGACCTTCTGCTTTTTACCACTCTTGCTTTTGTTGTAAAACTTCTCCCACTGGTTATCATTTATGGCTCAGCATAGATCCAAGTTCCTATTTACAGGGTGTTGCTCTGGTTTTGTAAGCCTTCTGTTTTTAACCTTGGAGTCAAATTCGTTTCACACAGATTCATGTAAATAATAGCCAATGTTTACTTAACGGTATTTTCTGGTTTTCATTCCTTTTGTGATATGACAACTTTAATGAGCACCTTTCTTCTCCAGTGGGATTGAGAAGGAAGTGACATGCTCTCCAATCCCTTGTGGAGTTGGGACGTGTATAAGAATGAGATAATGTAAATAAATCCATTCCATTTTCCTCCTTTCTGCTGAACCTGGCAGGTGTAAGAGCGTCATTATTGTGTCACCCCAGACACAACAGGGAATGATTTTAGATGCTACTTTGATTTCTCTTTATAAGAAGACTGTTTCTTTTTCTCTTGTAGTTCTGTGCTTATGAGATATAGGGAGTTAACTAGCTGAAATCCTTAAGAAGTCAAAATACAAGAGCACACCCTGCCCCCCAACCTTTCAAACTTAGCATCAAGCTTAGATTTACAAACATTAAGGTAGATGATAAAATTTGGTATTTGTGACATGGATTCAAAGAGCTAATACTGTATATTTGCTTCTTCTTGTTTACTCTTGAAATATTTAAAGATAATAGAAGCTTTAGGATCCAAAGATTCAAAAGTTAACAATTCTGTTGGAATAGCAGTTAAAAGCATCATTTAGGGAAAGTAGTGGCTTCTACAGTCTATCAATCTGAGGGGGTGTTGTTGATTATTATTGTTACTTATTTGTTTGTTTGATGTCTTTAACTTTTTCTTTGATATGCCAACAAGCTGTGTTTGACTTTTTATAGAAATGAATCAGTCTTACACTTTTTGTAATGACATTCTTAGCAGCGTAACTTTGTATATGTTCAGTCAATTACAGTTCACTATTCTGGCTGCTTTTTACAGTCTTTATATTTCTGTTTCCTGCAGCTTTTCCCCTACCTCTTTATGGTCCATTCCCTTTATTTTCCTCTCTGGGATTGGAATGATAATTTTATCTGTTATTTCTTGGGTGAAAGAATGGAATCATAATGCTGAAAGGGGACATGCCTACGCCAGGCTTTTGTTATTTGCTTCCAGCTTCCTCCCTTTTTACCTCTGCCCCATTTTTTTAGCACCTCTTTTTATTCATCTATTTTTAGCCAAAAGCATAAGCATAAGTAGGGATAAAACTAATTATATAAAAGCTTTCATGTCAGCTATTGCTTCCCTGGCTGTGTGGGTGTAGTGCTATGGGCAGAAAGCGTTTCATGAAAGCTCTGCCTTGTGGGATGCCCAGTGGGGAAGCTGTTCAGCCAAACACAAGGAAATGTGAGATCTGATAATAAGACATATATGTAACTCTATGAGCTCCTAAAGGTATTTTCTCTCTTTTCTCCAGATTCATCATTTTTGCACTTCCATGAATCAGATTGTGACATAGGAGGATCATCGTCGTGTGAATCTATGCTTTCCCTGAATACAGAAAAAATCCTGGTATGTTATCAAGAGTATAACGTACAAAACAATGTTGATAGATTGTTGAAGTTGCAGATCACCTGCATAACCAGTTAGAATGAAGTTCAGGGAAATAACTGCAAATAGAATCTATTAATCAGTAGGCATAGCTGCCCAAAAGGCTTAAGTATAAATAAACTCAAGTTGCTCATAAAAGTATTGCTTTGTAGTAATCTGTCATGAGTCTCTAGGGCTATCAACTAATTGAAGCTGATGTCACCGAGAGCTAAACCTTCACCTTAATTAATCAACCAATTAATTTTTCGGTTTTAGGGATGCAGGGTCTATGCCTGAAAAGGGGGAGGTGCTGTAGTTTCTACCCAGGGTAACGTCCTGAAGTTTACCACAAAACGTGTGTAGGAGTAATGACTTCTAGTTGCTACAGAAGAAATATTGTGCAAAGATGTGAGATGGAGGCTTCAGACCTTATTTCAATAAATGTAATACAGACCTGGCATGTGAAGAATATTCTAACAAAAGAAGAGTATATTTTGGTAGAGAGACTGCAAGAGGATTATTTTGGAATTTGGGTTTTCTTGCACCACTACTCTTAGCCTTTTGATCTTGAACAAATATAATACATCGGAACACAGGTTTGATGTTACATCTTCAGTCCAGTAGAGTACAGGTGTTGAAAATCTTCAAATAATTTCCATGTGAATATTCAAAGAAGCCTTGGCAAATTTTTAGAAATTATTGGCTATGAGAGAGTGTGGAAGTAATATTAAAACTGGAAGCAACTTCTCCAAAGGTGACACTTGGAATTAGAACTACTATACTGCAAATCCACTAAGCCAATTGTTGAACATAAATATTCTCCTTAGACTTCAACATGTATTGGTCAGAAGATCTGTCTAGTCCAACAGTACCAGTTCTTTCTAACACAGTGAAATGTATATTTCCCTGTTTTGAAACAACAAAAAAAAAAGAGTTTGTTTTAAAGAAAGCAACAAGCAACAATTAAACCTGTTGGGATATGGTGCTATGATGAAAATTCTCTTTCTTGAAGGCAGAATGACTGACAGTTTTTTGCACGTAGAGTTGCAGGATGTTTAACCTGCAACTGTACCTGAATTTAACCTGAGAGTTTGTTGAGGAAGTGTGAAACCACTTTCTCTGCCACCCCAACTGTTCTGTTACTCTGTACTGACAAAACAGGTGAGGTAGTGGTACTTCTCTTGCTGCCACATGCAGCTCAATAATCCATAGGAAGTCATTGTAATGTGTTATAGGATTCTTTTGCTTGTGGTTCATTTTCTAATACCTAGTGTTGAATCCTGCTCTATCTTATCTTTGTCTGCCGACAAATATGTGTAGACCTTTATTTTTGTAAATCCACCAAGGAAGAGGTTGTCCTTTAGTAAAAATATTGTGCTGTCTTTCCTAAAATAAGACAATTATAGAAGAATAATGTTTTGCAGAGTTAAGTGTTAAAGGTCATTTTCTGAAGTAGATTTTCTGGAAACTACACGAAGGCCATTGATGATATAAAAAGGTTGTGTTTGTAGATGCATATGGATTGCAGTGGAGATTTAGGTTTTTTATTGTTATACCTGTTGAGCCCTGCTAATTTTTGTGCTGTTTTATGATGGCTTTTCTCTATAACGGAAATAACTGCTGCACTCTGTTACTGTAGAGGTGCAGGTATAGGTGGAGTAACAATTTTCAGTGTTATGGTATAATGTAGATCTTATATATCATCTTTAGTTGCAGTAAAAAAAAAAGTTTGTAAACTCCATTTGCTAATCATTCATGCTCTCCAAAGTACTCAAGTTCTCTGAGCAGACCAAACATCATCCTCATCATTAGACATACAGGGTGTGGATACAAATATGCTGTAGCAAGAACTTTTCTTGCTTCTCTCCTGTCCCATGTGAAACTTTTCTTTCTCATAGAAGCTATCAGTAGAGTTTCTGTAAACTGTGAATACCTGCAGATTGTTTATAGTACAGTAGGAAAATAGTCTCACAATGGATATTTTAGAACTTTAGCCAATCACCCTTAAGAAAGTGGCTGATCTTTTAACCAATTAGGCTATGAAGAAAAAAGATACAAAAGAGCTGTAAATAATTAAATAAATGACTAAGTCTTGCTGCACCATTCCCTGCCTCTTGGATCTCTCTCTCCTCCCTCCTACTACTGCGGGATACCGCGACAACAGGGCAAAAACTGTGCAATGGGATTTGACCATTTTACTTTTGCACTTTGTAGACAAATAAAATGTCCATGTTGTGGACACAACTATTGTGGCTACTTTTGATTGAACAGGCAAAACAACCTGAAAGGAGGACAGTAGAGGAAATGAGCTATTTAGTTGAATTGAAAGAAGAGAACTGAAGGGAGAGAGATGTTATTTTCCCCCCTTCTTGTTTCCTGAAACAGTTTGAAAGACCTATTAATTTAAATGAACATTTCGTATTTTTCTGACATAAACTACTCTGGTAGGCTTACAACTGTCTATGGAAAGTAGTTGTGAAAATAAACAGAGCTGAGTGTTTCTACATTTCTGAGGGGGTTGTCTTTGACAGTACTGGTTTCTGTATGTGCGTTTTTTAGGGAACAGACGTCCTAGATAAGGCTACAATTAAACAAAGTGTAGAACTGATAGAATGTCATTGTTTAAAGGACAGACTCTTTACATTAGTATGGCATTGTGAAGTTAAACTTTTCTATATTGATGGAGTGGTAGTCTATTCAGTGTTTATATTCAGTGTTTATATTCAGTGTTTATTTTCAGTGTTACTCTTCTGCAGTACTCTTCCCTTTGCAGGAGACAAAGGAATAATTATAGGGTAAAGAGTATAAACTTTCATATGAAGTAAGGTGTCTTAAAAAGACTTAAAAACTTCAACTTAAGCAAATGCAATACGGAAACATCAGTTCCTGATAAAATGCAGACAGTTTTCTTTCTGAAGCTTGGTTACCCTTATGTTAGAGCAGGGAACAGCAGCATCTGACTAAAGAGAAACTTTTCTCCCTGTGGAAGACTAGGAATGAACTTGGTTTCAGTTACCTTAGTAAAATCACATTAGTTTTAACTCTGTGATTTAAGGCATTCTCTTAAGGATTTAAGACATGGATTTTCTGTTAAATTCTGTATTGTTGTTTGCTGAAGACTTAAAAACATTATGTTTTACAGAGTCAAGCGAAGTTGCTTGCAGAGCAAAAACGATTTCCGTTTGCTACTGATAATGACAACACAAATGAAGAATTGGGTAAGATGCTTTATATAAGGTTTGTGCAGGTGAATGATGTGCTAATTATTATCACTAAATGTTTTGAAAATTGATGATTGAAGTGATGCATTACCTTAAAATTGATCTTAATAAGTCTGGAAATACAGCAAGTTTTCTCTGGTAATATAAAGCAGATATTTATCTCTGTTGCTAAAAACCTTTCTTGCTTTCTTCACTGGAATTCTGCACCATGTCTGCTTAAGCAGATGTTCAAAAAGAGTTATGATTACATCCTTTTTAATAGGCTCAGCTACTTCCTGTTTCCTTTTTTCTGTCATTATTGATGACTAAAACTGTTCAAACATCCATAAAATTTTACCAAAGCAAAACACTTTCTATAAAGCATAGATCTTGGATCTGTTTCCCCTCTCCACACTCCTCCCATCAACACTTACAGACAGACTTTCTGAATTATGTCCTAGGCTGCTACTTGAAGTTTTTTCAAAGCAAACTCAGCACAAAAAATGGGGACATTTCAAATAAATGAACAGGAAATACTTTTCTCAAAGGACTTGAGAACAGAGTTGCACTGCTTCTTAAAATGCAGAGGTATTACGAGGCAGCAAAGAGATTGTTGAGGATGTGTGTCAAGGAAAGCAGCAGACCATCTTTTATAGAAGAGCAAAGGGAGATTTTATTCCCCTGTAATGAACTTAAAACAGTTAAGTAGGTTTTTCTGGACACAATTTCTACCTTCATGGATTGATCCAGGAAAATTTGGGTGCTTAAATTTTTTTTCATATTCTAAAACTACCTAGCTATGTTCATAGAATCCTGCAAAGAATACCAAACTGTATTCAGATGAAAATAAGCTGATACTTTTAGTATCTCTTCTGTAGTATTGGAAGACTATGCTAGAAGGTCTCTGTCCTCATGTTTGGCATGTAGGCTGGCACCTATCTACCCACTTTAGTCCAAGGATATCATGGTGTGAGGAGCCTGGGTTGGTCCTTCTTGTTTGTGCATGTTACTTTTAACTGTTCTGAGGAAAAGTAATGCAGATTGTATGGGGACTTCTGAAGCCATGTTGGTACTGAAATACTTTGGGTAATGGACCATTGTTAACTGCTAGTTTTTTCATAATGAAGTACTTGTATATTTGTAATCTTAAAGATTAAAAAATCAAAAAGATACCATATAAAAAGAAGCTGATACTGTATCAGCTACTAGCTGTCGACCACTTGCCATAGTTTTGCAGACATAGTTCACGACATAGGTCATAGTTCAGTTTGGCATTTTGCCGAGTGTCTTGTATAAACTACATACAGTCATGAGCAAGGCAATTAAGTGACAGTATAAGTCTTAATTACCTTGCTTCCTCCATTTTTTTTCTTAACACTAGAATGGTTGAATTGCTTTTATTTTACATGCCAGCTTTTCTGTGTTCTGGGATTGGACCCTAAAGATGGTACTATATAGTGTAGTCTTACAGAAGAATGAAATGAGGAAAATTCAAGAACTCTTCATCCTGTCCTTCACCCTCCCTATTTTTTCCCTTTTTTGGCAATACAGTGTATTTGTGCCAAGTGAAGCTTTTTATGATTTGAGGAGAAAGCTTATGTTGCATACAAATATTTCCTTCTTCATAATAGAAGTGCTCTGAGTATGAGACAAGCTCTGGATTAAATGCATTTCTTATTTCTTTCATTTATCTGTTTTCCTTCCTTAATGAACTGTGCTTAGCAACACTGCCAAAACAATGTGGCTCTGCCTGCCTGAAAGATAAGTGTCTGTATCCTATTAAAAATGCCTTTGCTTTAACTGACTTATTTGTCTCTTCTCATGTTTGAAAAAATAATTAAGCTAAGAGGTGCCTCTTCCTTTCTATTTGGATGACTGCTAAATTCACTGTAATTGGGGAAAGGTGAAATCCTGCTCGTAATTCCACTGCCAGATGTTTGAACAAACTGCCTGGGGAAAATTTCCCTCTAACCTTCATAACTGTGGTCTTCAAGTTACTGGGTTTTGTTGGCAGTGTAGACAGAGCTTGGTTCAGAGTTAAGAACTGTGAGAGATTAAAACATGCAAAATGAAACAATCTTGAGATACTCAGCTATCAGAACTGAACTTCAGTCATGCAAGCACAACTACAGCTTTCCAGTCTTGTGATTTGACTGTATTTTTATATCTTATGGAGATTACAGGAATGTGTTTCTAATGGTCTGTTTCTTTTTCAAACACTTGGCTTCTACTTCAAAATGCGGGTATGCGCAAGAACTTTAAAGCTTTTCATAATTAGAACATAGGTAAAGACTCAGTTGTTTTTCAGTTTCAGTTTTATAAATAATGAAATCAGTTTAGTTAAGGTATTTCTAGTTAATTCAAATGAAGGAAGACCTTATTGTGAACTAATATAGTTTAGCAATATGTGTACAAACAAGCAGAAGTTCCCTAATGGAATTGTTAGTGATAGCTAGGTAGCACTTTTAATTGAGAAAGCATCCAGGGCTATTTTTTTGGGATCATAGTACCTTTCCTGATCTTAAGTATTTTAGAAGCAAACATGGGCCCTTTCCTGAACAACTTGTAAAAAGGAGAGAAAAAACCCACAAACGAATTGCAAAACCCCAAAGCAGCTCTGAAGAGCACAGTATAAATTGAGTAATTAATGAATGCTAGGTAATGGCTAAGGGAAGTCATGTCATTTTGGTGGCTGTTCAGGAATGCTCTGACTATTTTAATCCTCACTGCAGTGTAGGAACTTAAACATTTTACAATTTGGTAGTATTTAATATGAAAAAGAAGTCAGTTTTTTCTCTTTTATTTACATTTTTAATGTTTTGTTAGCAATTGCTTACGTGTTGATTGGCAACGGCTTGTATGATGAAGCTATACGACATTTTTCAACAATGCTGCAGGTAAGTTTTCTGCTTGGACCCCAAAAAATAACTTAATGAAATTATCCATTGCCACATATGGCTTTAATTAAAAAAAAATTAAATTAAGGATTTTTAAATGAGAGTAATTATTCTACTGTTTGTTCATTTTTTTTTCCATCCAAACATAAGCATACTCTTAGAACTGGGTGATCAGTATCTTGGTTATTTGGTGAGTATTTTTCTCATCTGTAGGTATAAACTTTTTATGGCACTTTGACCAAAAAAGCACGTGTCTTCAGAAACCTGACCTCTGCAGTGCTGAAGTTCCTTAGATTGTCTGCTTATTGTGTAGGCTGAGAAACTTTAAAGTAGATTTTTTTGAGTGACAGCATGTTGCCAGTAACATGAGAAAAAAAGCCCTGACAGAGATCATTTATTGCTAGTGGCAAGTAACACATTGCTTTCACGATGATGAATGATTTTGTATGCTGGCTTTATCCTTTCTCAATGGTAAGAATTTGATTAGTTTAATATATAAATAAAACATAACTTATATTGTGGGTGTTTTTCCTGACCAAAATAAAGAATTCAGAATCTTCTGCAGTTAAGTAGGAGGTAGTCACTTTTAAAACAAAACCAGCCCCAATAATTTATAAGCTTCAACTAAAGCTGATTTCAAAATACTCTATGGCTAAAAACCTGGATCATCCAGAGGCATGGACATATTTTTTCATTTAAGCTGTTTAAAGTACACAAATGCAAGCTGAAAGCAATACTGCAAATAGTAGCATGTATTTTTTCTGAAGTGTCATATGGCTCATTCTTAAATTGAGTGGAAGTGTGGCAATTTAATGGAATTATTCCAGGGAATTTATCTGAGGTCAAGAATGTTCGGGGGTTTTGTGTGCTTTTATTTTTATTTGGTTGATATAGGTGTTTAGTGATACCTGTCTTTGATTTCTTTTAATGTGAGGATTTTTTGGACCCTAATGAAAAATCCTGCTTCCAAAACCGCTGGATTTATATATTGTAAATTTTTCAGAAGGACTTCAGAAGGATTCAGAACTTTATTCAGAAGGAAACTTAATATAAGTGAAGATAAGCAAGATACCCAAGTAGAAAGATACTGGGAGAAGTGTTTATGTAATAGAGTACCTCTGCATTGCCCACATCTCAGTTTAAAGTATGCTTTAATGTCATGCTTATAATATGCCTGAAAGGCTGTAAAGTGATCATGATTGTTCACTCTGTTTTCCATGAGGCAGTTTTAAATGCGTATAAAGTGAACATTGAAACATTTAACTGAATAAAACAGCCTTGCTTAGCCATGGTATTAAAAGTAGGAAGTTACCTACTGTTGATGTTCCCAAGTGTAAACATGGAATCATCTCAAGTCTGGCAAGCTGCCAGCATTGATGTGTTGCGTATTCTGTTGTTTTGTCCACAGAAGAGTTTGTTTCTTGGGAAAGAGTTTTTCTTGGCAGATGTCCCAATTAAATAAGAGCAGGCCTGTGCTACAAACTTTTGTAGCATAGCTGTGTTCCTTGCAGGTGTGAAGATGGCATGATTCCCGACTGGTTTTCAGTGAAACTGACTGCATAGGCATTCTTGTAGTGACAAAATAGTTTTGCTGTGTAGTTCTTGAAATTTGTATGGGAAACTGTGGTTGGAGTAAATGACATCAAACAAGAAGTAGATTCACTGTGTAGGGTGTATCTCCCCTAAGTGCCCAAGTAGGAAAGTCACAAAATTAAATCTAAGCCAAGGAAAGTTGGTTTGAATTTGGCAGAACTATTTTTGTAGAATACTTCTGGTTTTAGTTGCTGTCTGAATATAAATTTCATCAGGGTGTCACAATATCTTGCTTCCAAATTCTAGATGTCAAATTTAAATAGCTTACAAAATAAGCTTCAAGTGGCCAAATTGTATGTTTCTTACCAGTTCAGTGACATGAGAGAAAAGAAGTTATATAAATACCAGTAAGATTACAACTAATGAAAATTGGGTAACAGTATTCTAATGAATGCTGTGTATTCTAATCTATTCTAATGTATACTGTGTAATAGCTTCTGGTAGGTGGTCACTGGCACTGTAACTGCGCTCTGTTTGGCTTTTTTACCAGACAAATACTCCAGAACAATTCCATTAAATTGAATTGGAAGTTATGAGCATATGAAAGAATGGACTGTAATACAATAAATTTCCTTGCCTGGCAGCTGTGATTGTTCATTGCTTACTACTTTAGATCAGCTAGAATTAAATACATAGCGAAGAAACCAAAAAACCCACACCACAAATTAATATTCTATTTGTTTAACAGGAAGAACCAGAGCTGGTTAGTGCAATTTATGGACGAGGGATAGCATACGGAAAAAAAGGACTACATGTGAGTAGATAATTATTTAAATTAATATCCACCTGAATTATTTGAGTCTGAACTAAAGCCTGTAACAGGAGTAACTAGACTGGTCAGAGCATTATAAGTACACCTCAAAGTCTTTGTGCTGTCCTACTTCCATGATGAGTCTGTCCCTTGGTAGGTGCACTGTATAACACTGAGGGATCTAGTAGATCGTACTACTCAAGCATGGGTATGTTTGCTTTGTGAGACCGTGGAAGTAAAGTTGCATGACATAAGTGTGCCACAGGAGAAGATAAGGCACTGTTGTGAGTGGTAAATAGTAAGGCTGTGAGCCACAGCTTCTTGGAAGGGTTACCTATTAAGATACAGGCAGTGTCTTGCCTCTGAGAGACAGGTTTATGAAGTCCCACCGAATTCATCTGCACATCTAATCTGTATTTGGACATGAAAAAGTCTTTCATTGCAGCTTGGGAACATTGTCAGCTCTTCCAATACAATAGATTTCATATTGCTTTTTGATGGCTTATGCCTCTTGGTAAGTATACCACCTTGAATTTGTTAAAACAAAATAAAATTCAAAGTTAAATTACTTAGTTGCAATACTTACTGCTAAAGTAATTTCTTGAGTAGAAGGAAGTTTGAGTACACTATGGTCCTTGTACTTTGACTTTGTGGCCTGTTGAATCATGATTGAATGGCTGCTAGAGTTCTAGAGGAACGAATAATTGAATAACTCCTTGAAAATTTACTTTGTACAGAGCTTTTAATTATTTAGGGGTGCTGGCAAGAGCTTGAAGTCCCTCATAGTTGCTTGTTTTTAACATCCGCATGAGTTTGTTTTCTCAGTTCAGCTAGGTGTTGATATAGCTTCACTTTATAAAAGTTTATGAGTGACACCTTCAAGACACAAAGATGATGTTAAGCACAAAATTTCTTTCCTTTGAGAAAGAAGAAAAAGATCGATGAAATCTAATACAGAACTTGCTATATAATCATTTAGAATTTTTTTCTAAGTAACTACTTCCGTCCTACACTTCATAGAGGACAATTAAAAAAATTAGATAGGCAAGGTGCTGTTGGCATCAACCCATTTATCAGTACTGCTTGGCTTAAGTTGCAGACAGTGATGATGACAACACTGGTGGGTGTGAGTGTGCCTGTGCGTTGGGGAGTTCATGTGGGAGCTTGAGCCAGCTTTGCTGCCAAGAAAGGCACCTCGAGAGCCATAAACCTAATGTTTATTCACAGAGTTATATTAGTAAATTATTAGAGGTACAACACAAAGATGATGCATGCAAACAAAGTTTAGTTTTGTAATTTGTAGCAGACAGATGGTTTTTTCCAGCACTTTGCAGAATACTGCATCTTGATGTTATTATCCAAGGTGTGAAGGGCTTTTAATATAAACTGATACACTTTCGGATGCTTTGCCAAGCTAGTTGTCCTTCATCTTGAGAGTATATTAGTCTAAATATGCACAGTTGTTCACCTTGTTTATTTTTCTTCTTTTCAGGATGTGAAAAATGCTGAACTTGCTCTGTTTGAGCTCAGTAGGGTGATTAGTCTAGAACCAGATCATCCTGAAGTATTTGAACAGCGAGCAGAAGTGAGCATTTTTTCTGTCTTTTCAGACTTTTGCAGAAGTTGCAATTATACAACTCCAATTTATAATTCAAAACTCCAATTATAAACTATTTATAATAGTTTTCAATTATATCTAAGTGATTGACTAAAGCTTGGTGTTCTTCTGTGAACATTCCTCCTTTCTTTAAAAACATACACATTTCCTCTCAAACAGTGTAATTTGTGGAATATTTAGTTTTAAAATAAGATATAGACCATACAGAGTTACTATAGCAAATGGAATGGCATATGTTATGTTTAAATGTTCAGTTTTTGACATACTAAATGGCGAAATCATTTGTGTTTAGAGTTTTTTGTAAAATGAATCAAAATATCACTTGACCCTTACTGTTTGCACTTTCTGTCAACTTAGTAAATCTATTGTTAATACTAGTTGTTAAAATACCAAACTTACAAAAAATGAATTGTTTTGCGTTTATATTTGTGCATGTAATTTAAATATCATTCCAACCCACACATATTTTTTATTTTGAAAATTAAGTTTTGTTTTGCCAACTAAATTACAGAAAATGGGTGTCAAGAAGCAGCTTTGTAGGCAAACCAAAAGCATAAATATTAAAGTCTGCATACTGTATAATGATAATGAATGCCATAATATTTACAGTTTTAATGTTTTTAGTGATCTCATAGTACATGTGTGAACCTTGACCTGAAAATGTGAAAGGCATTCAAATAATTGGAAAATGAATCGTTTTCCATTGGGGGAGTGTTTTTTCAAGTAAGGCTTGGGAGAATGCTTTACATTTCCACTTGAATATGTTGAAATAGCTTGAAATTGAGTATTTTGCTTTGACCGACTTGTTTTTAATTTGTAATACTGGGTTTCTGCAAATGTTATTGGTGATGTTCATGTACACTGATAGTTTTGAGAAAAATTCTTTCAGGTTTACTCTTCCATAGGGGTTTAAAGGTGATAAGTACTGAAATCTATAGTGGAACTTTCCAGCCTGTTCTAGCAAATACAATTACTCTGTTACAGCTGAACCTGGAATAGAATAATCTTCATATTTCTGAAACAAATCTATTCAGTCTGTTTGTTCTAAACTGTGTTTTGGTTTTATACTCTTAGATATTGTCCCCACTAGGACGAATCAGTGAAGCATTATCTGATCTCACTAAAGCTATTCAGCTACAACCATCAGCAAGGCTTTACAGGCACAGAGGTACCCTTTACTTCATATCTGAGGTTAGTGGATTTTGGGAATTCTCTTTGGCTTTGGTTGTGGGGGTATTGTTGGTTATTTTATTGACTTCTGTGCTAGTTGTTACTTTTGCTCTAGAGCTTCTTTCCTATTTAGTTAAAAAAACCCCAAACCAATAGAGTAACAGAAACCCTGATTCTCGTGTAGCTGGCTTTCTGAAAGTTCAGAGGTATTCTCTAAGTATTTCATTTGCAAATCTATTTAATTCAGAGAAGCAGAGGACAAGTACCTTGCACGCACACCTCAGATTCTTTTGTATTTGAGGAGTAGGATGTGGATAAAGACTTTGACTTGATTTATAACCTGTGGCTGCATTTAATTAGTATTGATAAACACCAATCTACAAAGGAAAATACTTACGGCCAAGGCAGTAAGTCCTCTAAATATTTAAGAAAAAACACTCCTCACAATAAACAAATGAAAAACTCCTACAAAAATGCTAACATCCTATTTTGCTTTGTGATCTATGTGTGTTGTTCTTAAAGCTTTAATGTAGAACAAGTAGCTTTATCTTCAAAGATTGTGTGATACTAGATAGCTGATTTCCTACGTGGTTCTTCTGATTTCACTGTTTGCTTCCAGCTATTTTTCCATTTACTTTACTATGTTTTATACAGCACTTCCTGTAAAAGTTGGAAGTGTATTATGCATTCTTTGATGTTTGGATTGGTAGTTGATAATCATTGCTGCTTAGCCCTGAGACTGTCTTCATATATTAAACAAAATTCTGTAGTTTACTTTTATGAAAATAAAAGTATGTATTCCTCTTTATTTGTATTGTGTTTCCTCTGTCATCTAAAATCTTTATCACAGGATTATGCAACAGCCCATGAAGATTTTCAGCACTCACTGGAACTGAACAAAAATCAGCCTATAGCTATGCTTTATAAAGGCTTAACCTTCTTTCACAGAGGACTTTTGAAGGTAAAGCTATATTAAACAATAGTTCGTGTAGAACAATACACTTCATTTGAAGTTACTTGTGTAAAATAGTGGAAATATCATAGGTGTTGATAAATATATGTTCTCTCACATAAGGAAGATTTTTAAGGCAAAAGAGTACAAGCAAAATAAAAAGATTCCTGATATGATACGTAAATACTGCAGGTCTTGCTGAACCTCAGTAGGTAAGTGATAGCAGGCCCATTTAAGGAGTGCATTGAAAGATGTTTGTATTTAGCACCTCTGCTAGTATTTGTATGGTTATGTCCAAAATTAAATGGAGATTTCCTAGGTTTTGGGAAGGGGGAGAGGGATGAAGAGGAAAATAATTTTAAACTCTTCCTCGAATGAGCTAGGAAGTAATCAAGGAAAGCGCTGGAAGAGCCCTGCATTTATGCATGTTTATTTCAATTATGTGTTGTTTCTGAAAGGCTGATATCTTAACTTAAGGGAATATAATTGCTCCTTCAGTTTCTTAAATCAGCAGGGAAGTAAGTTCTTCCCATGTTTTTTTAAAGTTTTCAACATTTTGTAACTCAAAACTTCCCTCTGTTTTAGATGTAGTAATATTGCCCCCATTTCTTGTTCGTAAAGTATTTAGAGATACTGCTGCCAATTTTCAGAGGGAAGAGTAATTAGATAAGTTGTCTGATATCCTCAGTTTGAAAACTGAAGATGCAATGGTGTGATTCCTTAAATCCAACAGCAGAAGCTGTCTTTTTTTTTTATGACCTATTGTAACAGCTTGGGTTTCATTAAGGGTTGTATGCAGAACCTGGAGACAACCCAGGACTCCTGAGTTTCAGCCCACTATCTTTCATAGGCAATCACTATTTTTTTATCTCTTTTTTTTTGCTGTCTGCTTCCTCACTTTTTTAGTACCCAAGCAGGTATTTTTTTCCACAGTCTCAGTGTATGCTGTGAGGACATCAGACCATCATTGAACTTTTATTGTCTGTATCTTCTTGCAGTCAGAAGAGATACTTGCAAATAATAGTCTGAATTTCTGATTTTTGATATAGGCACCAGAGACCCCAAAAAGTGATGGTGAAAATACAGCTGACAAAAATAAATGCTGTCTCAGTTTGCAGAATAGAAGCAAAGTTTTCTTCTTTTTGATACAGAGGTCAGCACGTTTGTGCACCACCACCTCCTTCCCCTCAGTTTCTTTTCTCAAAGGAAGCATCTTCCCTCTCTTAAGATTCATATTTGGAGAGACTGTCACTGGGGTTTCCATCCCCAGATACACCTTAGATTCCAGTCAGATTCAGGCTTTTTAAAGGAAAGGTACACGTCACCTGTTAGGTTTTGCAGGTCTTGCCGAAAATTGAAGATTTGGATTGAGGGTGGCTGAGTTCATTTCTAAGTGAAAAGAGATTGATTTGGATCACTGCTTTTGGGAATAATCATCTTGGTTTTAAAACTTGTCTATAAGGATATGGGCCTATCAGTAGTTGTAGGTGATTGTCCTACATTTTTTATTCAGTGGATATTTTTGTGCATGTGTAGTGCTCAGAATATATTTGATAGTTTTTCTAAATAAGAACTTCTAAATTGACTGAAGATACCAGTGATTCTTTCCTAACAGCATCTAATTTATTGCACTGTAGACTTCAAGATACTTTTCAGGCATTCGTTAGTAATACAAAGTATTTGATTATTCCATCCTTAATTCTAAGTCTCAGTATTCATTATGCCGATTTGTGTAGCCACTGTAGTTTAAAAAGCTGAGTTCTTAATCAGACTCCTTGAAGAGGAATATTTCTTTAACCATATGCTTATTTTGCTAGCTTTTATTTTTATTACATTATGTTCCTCACAACAGTAATAGCAGTAATAGCAACAATACATGCTGTTGTGTGAAGATGATCACTTTGTAATCCCTCAGGAGAATGTTTGCTAACTGTGGAAATAAGAAAGAATGCAATAAGACAATTAGAGAGCAGATTTGAAAGAGTCTTTCAGCCTCCAAAACTTCAGAGGTCTATTATGAATGAAGAAGGAAAACCAGGAGAGACTTCTGTGCCTTAGGGACCAGACTGAGCTTTGAAAGCAAACTCTGAAGGGATTTCATCTCTGAACGCTATTAAAATGCTAAAAGAATTGTTCATTCCCACTGCATATTACACAGAAGAGTTCCAGCTAAATCTGTCAGTACTGTAAAGAAGGTTTTGGTATTTCATTTATTACGTAATAATTTTTACTCCATGAATTTTGTAATAAATTCATGCCTTGTTTGTTCCTCCCAAAGGTTTTGATATATAACTGTAAACCCATAGCTAGTAACTACTGAGGATGCTGAAATTTAATGAATGTAATAAGTTACAAATTTTTCTGTTGGTCCCTTTCTGCAGGAAGCCATTGAATCCTTCAAAGAAGCTCTGAAGCAGAAAGCAGACTTCATAGATGCATATAAAAGTCTAGGGCAAGCCTACAGGTACTCACATTCAGAAGTAGTTTTAAAGTCATTTTTTCATTTGGTTGTGTTTTTTAAAATGCACTCTAAGTTTTACACACTTGTTACAAAATTGTGCAGAACCAAATGTGGTATTTGGTAGCTCCAGCAGCTGGTGTGGCTATGTCAGGATATGTTTAATATAAATAATTTCTATGTTTGCTTTGTATTTTTAATTTCATCTCTGGTGTCTCTTTGAGTCTCCCAGACTCAAAGGTTAAATGGCAGTAAGATGTGTTTTAGGTATGCTAAATGATATTTAAATGATGGAAATGTTTAATACAACATGAGCTATATCATTTTGGTGATTAAATCCTGCTTCAAATGTAGTGGCTTTGGTGTTCATGCATTAATTTGAAACTAGAGAGCTGTGGTTAATCACTATTCTGCTAAAAATTCTTTTTGGCAGGTGTATTTAAAACTAGTAGATCTTGTTTGTTTTTCTAATGTTGCTCTGGTTTGGATTAATTTTGTCTAATATAATTTGATGTGGAAAGAATTTTGTAATCTTGAAGAAATCAGTGTACTCGATTAAAAAAGTTAAGATAACTTGTATACTATTTCTGTTTTAATTTTCTCATGACAGTTTCTCTGTGACTGTTTTTACTCTCTGCTTACATGTACAGCTGTCCTGCACATGGAGTAATTCCAGTCAATAAATTTTTAGTTAGTTTCAGTTTTCAAACACCATATACTTTCTTCTTACTCAGCATTTAAGTAGTTGGTAAATTTTTAAAAACATGTTTGTACTTAGAAGTTAAAAAGACCTCTCAAAGATCGTGTTTTCCAAGAATGCTTTGTGTGGAAGTTTTGTTTACTTTAGTTTCTGAAAGACTTGTATAGGTATGTGTTTTTACAGTTTAATGTCTGCTGAGGATCGTGAAGATTCGTGGTCTTCTGGGGTTGTGTTTCAGAGTACATATTTCTGGGAGTAACAAACTCTGTGCAACTGTTCTGTTATTGCCACAGAAGAATAGTTGTAACATTACTGCTTTTGTTACAGAAATTTTCCATTAGTACTGGGTTTCTCTTTAATGCTATCCTCTTTGGCACCTTAAAGCAACCTGTAACAAGTAATTTTGTTGTCACTGTTGCCTTCTGTATTTTTCACTTTCCACTTTATGGAATTACCTAGAGAGCTTGGCAACTTTGATGCTGCTACAGAGAGCTTCCAGAAGGCTTTACTGCTGAATCAAAATCATGTTCAGACGTTACAGCTCAAAGGAATGATGCTTTATCATCATGGTAGCTTAGATGAAGCACTAAGGAATTTTAAGGTAAGCAGGCCCTAAGTAAACACAAAATTTAAATGTTTTAACAAAGACTTGTATTCAACAAGTACAACAAAATGGACAAATTTCAAAATTTTTCATTCTGAATATGTGTGCATTTGAACTAGAAGTATTTTTTTGGGAAGTCCATCTTAAAAGATAGAACTTTACAATTTGTAAGTAAAAACCTAATTTTGCTAAAGCTAAGGTGGTTTCTTTAACTGTTTTACATGTTTGTAAAACCAAACTCTGGCTGAAATGTTCTGCTTTTCTTTTTAAACTGGTAACTGTGTTCTTGCTGATACTTTGACTTGAAACCTAAAGTTTTTTTCATATCAGATGAAAGAGAAAATGTACTTGTCTGTAATTTTAAGCGGAAAATAAGTTACAATGTTTATCTAATTTTTCTGGAGTATTTTCTTCTGAAAAATTCAGTATATGTTGTGATTCATTGTGCTTGCAAAAATTTTCATGTTGCCAAAATCTTGCCTATCTCTGTTGGCGTTAAATAATTGCCTTATTTTGTAGACAGAACAAAAAAAGGCAGATGTTATTTGTATGCCCGTATTCTTAAAACAAGGAATAAAATAAGATCCCTTTCCAAACAAGACTGTGTTTATCCCAAAGAGAACTCTTTATGTGCATTATCACATACTCACCTTTTTTAACCTGATTTGTAGATACTGGTGTAATTGAAAAGATACTTCAACTTCTGAGATGGAGATACTCTTCTAAAGACATGTAATTGCTGGAAGAGTCAGAGCATTCATTTCTGAATCATAAACAGGAATTTGCTGTATGTTTAACATACAGTAAATAGCTGACTAACATAGAGTGTACTAATTCATGAAGTAGTGAAGAGATGAATGGGGGAAATGACAGAAAAGATGTGTATCTATATAACTAACCCAAAATGAGTTGTTATATTGTCAGGAGTATATTTTGTCTAATTTCACCCAGCTAACATTAAGCTAATACTGTTAGAGCAAAGTATGCAAAGCATGTTTGCATTGGCAGGGTTTGGGTTTTCAGGTTTTTCCCCTTTACTAAAGCTGAAAATATTTTTTCTTACATTTGCCAGCATTTTAAGTGCTCAGCAGCATGTGAAAGAAAATTTTGAGGGAAGTGGATCTTAATAATCAGTATATCTTTTCTCATGTCTTCTGACCAGACAGGTTGGATTATTTGAAGATACTCTTTCTGTCTCTTGATTTATGGGTGCTTTGTTCCTTTAATCTCCTAGAGATGTCTACAGCTAGAACCATACAACGAAGTGTGCCAGTACATGAAGGGTCTCAGCCATGTTGCAATGGGACAGTTTTATGAAGGCATAAAAGCTCAGACCAAAGTTATGTTAAATGATCCACTACCAGGACAGAAGGCCAGTCCGGAATATCTGAAAGTGAAATACCTCCGAGGTAAGTTAGAATTGTTTTTTTAAAAATTTTCTTAAATGCTTCAAGGACCCGAAAAGTACAAGCTTGCTTGAAGTTATGGTCATTTTAGATAAACCAGTGTACATTCTCATAAACACTGTTGAGTATGTATGTTTAAAAAAGTACACTGATTCTTATTGTTCATACAGTTAAAAACTAGGTCCAAAAATGGAATATACATTTCTATATAAAGGTAAAGACTGTTGTGGTACTTAGTTGAAAAAGGCTTATTTCTCTCTTGGAAATTGGCTAATAGAAAAGTTATATTATCTAGAAAGAATGACTTAAAGTCATGTTGTTTAACTGACAAGCATATAACCTGGTTACTGTTTTTGTGTAATGGCATAAGTAAACTGGTTGTGCAAACAATATTTAATTTTATTTCTTTCCTCCAGAGTATTCTAGATATTTGCATGCACATTTGGATACCCCTCTTACAGAGTATAATACTGATACAGATCTTCCTGGAAGTTTCAAGGATCACTGGGCCAAAAATCTTCCTTTTCTTATAGAAAATTATGAAGAACAGCCAGGGTTACAACCACATATAAAGTGAGAATTTTTATTTTTTAAAGCCTATTCTAAATGGCGGGGGGAGGGTGTTGAGTTTTAAATTGCCATTCTGAGGCATTTTTATAACATTTGATATTATATGGAAGTACAATTCCACTGAGTGTATAAATTCTTTTGTACATCGTAAGAGTTGGTTTATCTCATAGGAGGAAGAATTAAACTTAGGATGATGTTGTTCACTTCTCTCTTCACATAATAACATTCACATATTGTTTCATATTCTGTGGCCTCACTGATAAACTCTTCTGTTTCTTTTTTTTTTTTTTTTGTAATTAATGTTAAGGAGTTGTTAAGTTTGAATGCTCAGTGTTATGTTACATAGTACCCTTATTACAGTTTATGGTTGTGTTTTAGGTTTTTATTTTGTTGCAAGTATAATTTCTAGATACTTAATATATCCTTAATGGCAGCTGGGTTTCACTGGGTAAACATGTTCTCTGGAGTAACTTTGGAGTAACTTTAGGAGGACAGTGACTTCAGTCAAAAAAGTAGAGGATTTACTAGAACAGACTTTAGAACTGTGTAGCTAAAGGAAAGATAGCAATTTCTCCTGCTGTAAACCAGTTTCTAGATATATTGTCATGTATTCACTTAGTGTAAAAAAATTGCTGTTAAAAATTTATGGCTTTTGTGTATATGGGATAGAAACCACCTTTTCAGCACAAGAAGTTTTTACAGAATTATGGGAGAAGGTAATGGAATAAGAATTCCTTTTCTTAAAGTTAATCAGCGTGAGTGTAATAGTGAAGAATAATGTATTATCTGTGAACTTTATTTAATATCTCTTGTGAGCAAGGCTGAAGTGAAATACTGGTTGTGACAGTAATAAGATCTGCCATTGAATTCAGTAAGATTGAATTCATTTGAGATACTGGGTGTAACTGCAACATACTGTGTATGTTCAGTCGGCTGGGAGGAGGAATGAGTGTTCCTTGTCCCATGTTTAAGTGTTTCTCACACAAGTGGTATTGATTTGTAAAACACAGATTTGTTCGCCAAATGCTTTCAGGACTTTTATAGCCAAGCTATGTCTGATACATGTTTTTCTCCTCTGTAAGAGATGTGTTATTTCAGAATTTTGAAAGCTATAAGCCTGATGTGCAAGAACTCATATGTGTAGCTGATCATCTGGGTTCCATGATGCAGTATGAGACACCAGGATTTCTTCCAAATAAAAGGATACATAGAGGTATACTGAAAATGCTCTGTGAATTTGAGTGGGGGAAAAACATCAGTGTAGTGATAACTGAATGCTGTATCTTTGCTATCTGCAAATTAGTTTTATGCTCTGTTTCTTTCAAATCAGATAGAAAGTTTAAAATTAAAATATTCATTAAGTCAGCAGTTTCTTGACCTAGCTGGGGACTGGAAATCAGGATCTCCCAGACTTTTTGATGTTGTCCATTCTTTTCCTGTGAATACATTGCTTTCCTGGCAGTTTTCCTGTCAGTGCAAAACTGAGTATTTGGCTCTAATTGGTCTTATCTTTCTGTTGTTGGTACCTCTCTCCTCCTGCCTCACCTCAGCAATGGGATTGGCCACTCTAGAAGTAATGCAAGCTGTGCAGCGGACTTGGGCAAACTCCAAAGTTCGGATGAATGGGAAAACCAGACTGATGCAGTGGAGAGATATGTTCGATATTGCTGTGAAGTGGCGAAGGTAATGGTCACAGAGGACAGAGAGCAAGCCTATATTGGTTGTAATAATGATGAGTGCTCCAGCTAACCCCAAAGGGCTGGAGTCATGGAGAAGAAAATTAATACTTGCTGCCATTCTGTAACTAGAAAGGTTCTGATAAAAGAAAAGGATGGTGTGCACTTCTGAAAATTCTTCTTGTGCACAAGGAGTGCAGTTCTGAATATACTCCATTTTTCTTCTTCTATAAAATAGGGAAAAATTCAGAATAGCGTTTTCCAGTTGAAACAAAGCTGTGAGAGACCATAGGATCCACTGCAGCTAAGGCAAACAAAAACTAACAGTTTCAGCTCCAGAAACATCAAATATTTGAGTTGTAGGGTTTTTATAAGAAGAAACGCTATTTTCAGGAAAAGTTCTTTTTCGTAATCTCTGAATTCTAGTTTTTGCCTAAAATTTTTCTGTCTGTGAATAAAGCTCTGTTAAAAATACTACATGGATTTAAATGTGTGCCAACGTTGATGTCCTTTGTCTTTGTAGGATAGCCGACCCTGACCAGCCTGTACTTTGGTTGGACCAAATGCCTGCCCGGAGCCTTAGCAGAGGTTTCAATAATCACATTAACTTAATCAGGTATGAGAGTTTTATCAAACAGCATTCCCACACACACTGAGGGATTGTACCAAAAATTACCAGCTGTTTGTGAAACAGCATTTTACAGTATTGAATGTTATTATGTGCTTATTCTTTTACTTTAATATTTATATTTTCTAAAAGAACATTTGGAATTTGTGTACAATTTTGCCTCATGACATTTCCTCTTTTCCCTGAATTTCAGTTGTACAACTGAGTTATAGCAGTATCTAACAGGGATCCAGAATATGCATTATTTTTGTATGCTGTTTTTGTTTCCCAGATAATCTTAAATGCAAAAATTTGATTAAGTTCATCATAGTTGTAATTTTTGCAAATGCTGCCTTTTGAAGGTAGTGGCATCAGTATTGAAACAAAGCTGTTCTATTAGATTTAATAACATTTTACAGTGGAGAGGAAAAGCACAGTGCTCGTCCTTATTTTCAAGGTAGGCCAGAGTAAAGCAAAAATGACGAAATAAGTAACCTGTGGAAGGTAACAGTTGCACTTTCAAATAAAGGTAAAATATAGAAGATTCAACCACTGTTGTACGTTCCATCTTCTCCCATGCTGCAAAACTCTGTATTGTAGTCATGACAGTGCTACCTCTCTTGAGGTGGTAAAAGTGTGATAGACTCGATGTGGCAACTTCACTGTCAATCACAGGAGCAGAGTGTGTTTGTGTAAGTAAATAGGTTTCATCTTATTCCGCCCCCTCATGGGAAATACTGAATCTTTGATCTGTCATTCTGCTTTTATATATGTCTATCTCTTGATTCTTTTGAAAAGCTGTGCTGTAAAAGGAAGATAAGGGAAACAAAGCCTTCTCAAGAATTATTTCAGGCAGAGGAAAATAGTGATGTTCTAATGTTCATGTGCAGAGGCTAATGAGGATTTGTCCTCACTCTTCCTTACACTCTGTGAAATGGACCCTAGCAGCCTCTCCTTTACTTCAGGGAGTGTTTAATGCAGCATTAAACTCCAGTGCAGATCAGTTACTTTGCATGGTGTGCTGCTTTTTGAACAGTCTTTGCTTAGGCTTCTCTCTTCACTCAAGCCAAGTGTTACATTTGGGCTCCAAGCCGTTTCCCTCTTTGCTGTTGCTGCATTTCTCCCTTGTTGTATGTACAGTGCTGCGGAAACCACAGCCATCTGTACTTCGAGACAGAGATGCATTCCATACCTGACCTGTTTCTTCATGGTTTTATTTTTAAATGGGAGAGTAAAAGCTTAACTTCTAGGTAATCTGTGTTGGCGGAAAGGCATTCATGTAATAACACTTAATTAACGTCCTGAAACTAATACTGAACGTTTAACCAAGGGAAATATGTCCTTGTACAGAATCTGTCAGGAACTCTTATTTTGCAGTGGCCAGAGTACTTCACTTGTTTTCCTTTCATCAGAGAATGCTGGCAAAACTGACAATGTACTGTTACAGCTCTTTCAGTCATTTTATAGAAGTCTGAAATAAGCTTCATGAACGTTGAGAATTGTAGGCCCACGGTGGACCTAATTCTAACCTTTTGGGTTTGGCTCAACCTTGGCTTTTGGGGATCTCATCAGCATTTTGGTTGTGCTTATTTGATAGCTAAGTAGTGGTTCTCTGAAAAATACTGGTTTGGCACCTTTTTTGAAGAAACAGTAGATTTGAAGCAGCCTAAATACCGCTGCCTTAGGAGCTGATCATGCTTTAGTATTGGATGATGACTGCATTCTTTTTGACTCTGCAAACCTGTTGTGGTTTGGTCATTCTCCAGCCTTAGGTAATAGCCAGTTTCTATGATCAGCTTTTGGCTCCATCCTGATGATTTCACATGATGTCAGGGATAAAATAAATGAACATATTAAGTGGTAATGGTCAGTTTTTAAAATTAATTTTAGTTTTGAAGCATGTTCTAGTTCACTATGATTTCTAAATGATAGTTTCTTTGTAACGAATTATGCAGATTTGTATGATTTCCTTTTTACATTACTCAGCTTGTAAAATGGCTGCTGATTTAAGAGCCTAATAGGGCACAGAGCTAATACCCTTTTCTTGATAACTGAGATGGCTTTGTGGTCTTTTGACTGTCCTTCAGGAAGATACACTTTGTTTTATAGTTAGGTTATGACTTAAAAGTTATTCCCATACCCATATAACTATGGCTGAATTCTTTCTGTAATAGCATGGCTACCTGACAGCCAGGTGTAACAGTAGATTTAGGCTGACAAGTAGCAGTTTGCATGGTTATAATGCATAATAAGATAAAAGCTGTTCAGTCAAACAAGAAGTATAGCAACAGCAGTTGGGTGTTCTTCTAGTATTTGTTACAGATCTAGTCATGCTGAGCTCAAGCTGTCTCTAGGTTTTATTTCGTCTGAATTGTACCCTAGGAATTTCTGTGGGCAGAAATACTTGGATTACCTGTCTGTTAGCATAACCTTTTTCTTTACTCAAATTCTTGCAATTGGAAGTTCGGTATTCATTGTTCAGTGATTCCTGTCAAATGAGTCTTGGCATGGAGGCATTAGCATTCAGTGTCTGCTGAGTTAAATTTTTTTTTCTTTCCCAGAATGGCAAAATGTTCGAAGTGTGTCAGAAAACAGAAACCTTTTTTGTTTGTTTCATGTCAATTTGGGGACCCTTTTTAAAAGATATATAAGAAACATCTTGCACTTCACAATTTTTGATAGGCTTTCAGATCTTAATGTTCGAGAGATGCAAGTGTGTCAGCTGTCACTTTCTTTGTTGATCTACAGACAAGGGCGAATTTGCCTTATCTCCTTTCTGGCTTAAATGATCAAAGCTACTAAGTTTGATTTAAGGTAGAGAAAATGTTTTGGAAAGCTTTAGTTGTTTTCATAGACAAAGCAAGGATTTATGATCAGCTAAACATTAATGATATGCCTGATGTTCTTATAAAAAAAAGACACTCTGGAACACTGCAACTTTTGAATTCTTGGTGGTAGTGTTTACTAAGCAAGGAGAAAGTGTGGGAATAAACACAAATCATTTTTGGCCACCCACCAGAAGTCTTTCTTGGTGTGACAGCTTCTAGATGGCCTTACAGAATGATAGGTCTGCTTTGGATGTATCTTCCAAGATGACACTAAAGGAGAATCCACTTTCTTATACTGACACGCTACTGCCTGTTGTACAGATATTTTTTTAATACAGATGGAAAATGATGGGACGTACAACAAGGGCAAATTATGTATATTAGATTTGTCTTCATCCTTCTGCTTTCCCTGCCTCCCTTTCCTATGTGCAGATATGTGTATGTGTTCTAATTCTGTTCAATTTTTGAGGACTGATTCTGCTAGTTTTCTGAGACTAGGCCTCCTAAGATGAGAGACTGTCAAGGGAGACATTAGACAGGGACTTGAGCTGCCAAAAATCACTTAAAGTGGAAAGAAAAAGCTAGGTGTACACAGCTTCCTGTGATTGACAGTGGTTTTGCTTCCTCAGAGAGCGATAACGCTTGCTTTATAAAATCTTGTTTTGTAGACTGGGAGAAGAGGAAGGACTCCTACAAATGCAGTAATGGTACGTAATTTCTCCTCTCAGAGTGGTTATAATCCTAACAGATTTCTATCACATTTTAATATAGATTTTTTTTTAACTTGGTCCAAGGGAAAAAGCAACAGCTTTTTAATCTTTTTGTTTTTCAGTTACTACTTGTAACTGTTGGGATTCAAGGCAAAATTATTTCAATATAGAGGGATATAGGTGACTAAAGAAAATTATATGTGGACAATCAGAGCAGATCAGCATTTTTGGCATGTATATATATTGCCAAATAAGTAAACTGGAGAGTGTTGGTTCTCTAAATGTGCAAATTGAGAATTCTTTTCTAGTTCTGTTGTATAGGGAAGATTACATCATGTACAAATTGATAATTATCATATAGCTAAGATTTACTGGAATCAGGCACACTGAAAATGGGGAAATATGCATGGAATGTAGTTTATCAGAGAACAAAAATTCTAATAATACATGAGTTTGAGCAAGTTCACTATGTAATCTCTAAAATGGGGGATTGGCAGTTCACCACACAGATAAACCCTATCTGGTTCATTCCTTTAATTTACAGAGCAACTGTGAATAAAACTGTGTCAAATATTAATGAGTAATATTTGTGTCCTGGAATGTTGGGTTGAAAAACAAGACTTCAAAAAACTCTTTCTTTTCTTTGTAGGGGACAAGTCATTAACATGCGGTACCTGGAATATTTTGAGAAAATTCTTCATTTTATCAAAGACAGGATCCTTGTTTATCATGGGTAAATTACAATTTTTTTCCCCTGCTTCGTTTCCCTGGTAATAGTGATCTGAAATTTACATAATATTAATTTCAGAAAGTCTGAAAGATTTTTTTCATAGTTTAGTAAGTTCTAATTTCCTTAGTATATATAATTATTGTAATTCCTATTGGAAATAAAAAATCCTATTCATTGACACATAAAGAAACTTAAACTAATAACTGTTTTGAATTAGTAGCCATGGTTCTGTCATGATTGGATCTCTATTCTTTCTAAGCATATGATTTATTAAAGACGTTGGGTTTCTTCCTGGTAGAATCAAGTATAGTTACTCTGACTATTGAGATTAATTTATTAAGAAGTGAGAAAAAAAAAGAGGAAAGAAGATATGAAAGGTAGTTTTCATTGGATCAGGTGTTTGACAAGTAGTTTTAAATGAGCAGAGAATCTTTACTCTGTGTTACATAGATGGGTTGATAGATGCTGTCCTGGAACTGAAGAGGCTTGTAAACTCTTGAATGAAATAATGTGACTAAAGGTAATATGAAAATTTGTGTGCATCTGTACTGAATACTGTGGCTCAGTATTCTGATAACATAAAATCTAAAAAACTCTTAGCTTTAAACTCTCTAATTTTCCTTTGGCCTGGTAACTTCTATTAAATACTGAGTTCTGTTTTTCAATCCCATTATGCTACTTGAATACGAAAAAATGAAAGTGCAGAAAATCCTTATAACAGTTGAAAATGTTTAAGTTTTAGAAATTTATGATATTGCTGAAAATACATCAGTTCTGTAGTAACTGGAAGTCTGTCCTCTGTTGCTAGGAAGTTTTTTCCGAGTAAGCCCAGTAGCATTTGACCTTAAACCAGACCAATTTGTGCTGTGATTTCTAAAATAATTCTGTTCTTAAAATATGGTATAGTGTAATTAATAGTTATTAGAGCAGTAATTCAACAGGTTACTTCATGATCCAGCTGTGCCTGCATCTAAAGTATTTACTTACCTTTAAGGCTATACAGATGGGTATATTTTGTGAAGAATATTTCTAATGTTAACTCTCTTCTACTTCCATCTTTTCTTACCCAGAACCCCCTGCCCACACACACTCATGCAAACACTGCTTGATGCTTTGGAGTGGCCAATAGAAAGAGTAAGGTGTAGAGTAAGATAAATCTGAATACTGAAATTGAGGTTTGAAGCTGAAAAAAAGTAACCTGAGCTTATATACTTCTTGAAATACAGGAGAGTATGTGGACAAGTATAAAGGAACTAATTTTTAGAAAACAATTAACTTTGAATAACTTACTTCACTATGGCTGATAAGGTTAAAGGTATGTGAATTTCCAAAAATGCTAAATGTGTTCAACTGTTGTATTTCATAATTAATTTTTTCCAGTGCTAATAATCCAAAAGGACTGCTAGAGGTTCGAGAAGCTTTGGAAAAGGTACATAAAGTAGAAGATCTTCTTCCCATAATGAAGGTAAATTATAGAAAAACTTTAATATATGGTAAAAATAATGAAATGTGTTCTGGGGAATATTCAGTTCCTCAAAATTGTGTATAAACTTAAAATGAGTAACTTGAAATACTGACTCAGGTTACTCCAAATCTGCGTTTGTAGGGTTGGACCTTCCCTTTGATATGTGCAGCTTGGTGGTGGATATTTGAAATCCTTGGCCTAACTGTGAATTGGTAACAAAAGGATGGGAAAACAAAATGTTGAATGTAATTCTTTGAAGCCAGCCTTCTCAACCAAGAGGGTTTGTGATCAGATCGGCCGTAGTGGGCTCACTCTGTGCCTGTCCAATAGGAAGGAAGAAATGAATTGATGTGCCTGAAAGATTAGGAATATGGAAGCTCTTTTACTTAGGTTCATTGGTGCAGATCAGAATGAGGTGGGGCTGGCACAGGGAAGTCGGGGAATAGTTGCCCTTAGTGACTGATAGCTAAAATGAAATCCTGGATAACATTTTTGTGCTTAGGAAGACTTGGCAAAAAAGGAGTGGAAAGCTTGCAGGTTTTCTTCCTGCTGGTGGTGGTCTTTGTAGAAGGGCTTTGGGTATATGACCTGCAAAATGATTTATACTCTTATCTCAACTTAAGTAGTAAGGCTTGAGCTGGGTTTTAGTAAAAAGTGTTCCCTTTTTCCCCCCATTCCTCCAAATAATCTAGGGTGAGCAGAGTGTAAGTATTTGGGTTTGAGGAAACAATGTTACAAAGTACATCTTCTTAAAGGATTGTACATGATTTTAATTAGAGCTGAATAAAATTTGGGAAGAAACAGTCATGCTAAACAGAGACAAATTCATTGCTTCTTATCTTGTGTGTCCACATTGGAATTTCGTATCTAGGCAAAGCAGCTGCGTTGCTGCAGAGCAGAATTCTCTGAAGCTGCATTGCTGCTGCTCCTGACAGACTGGGTTTGGATGTGTTCTTGGTCGTAGTGCTCACTCGTGCACTACAGTTATCTTTTGCAGGAGCGATGTGGCTTAAGCACTAAATTTTTCTATGGGTTTTTATACTGTGTTGTGGAAGTATGTTCTTTGAAGACACCCTAATTTCAGAGGTCCTTTTTATATTGCTGTCTTGTTCTTGGCCTTGAAAGATGAAACCAAGTGGATACAAACTGAACTTAAACAAAAGCTTTTGCTGAAGAGGTAGTAGATGTTGGGGTTAATGGAAAACTAAGCATTCCCTACTGACACACAAATGTGCAAGTAGGGCCCTGTAGAGCATCTAATATGGTTACTTTTGAATTGTAGACCAGAAAAAAACTACTAGTGGAGTTAAAAATACAGGTTACTCCAACAGAATGATGAAAAGATATAAACTTAGTGCACTGTACAATATTATTTCAAAGTAAATGTCTCAACTAGCAGCAAATATTCTTTCAAGTTTCCTGTACATTTCAGTCTGGTTTGAGTCTCCTGCATCTCATTCCAAACTGTATTAAAGTGGAATGCTGTCTCATTAGAAGCTTTTTGTTCCGTGAAAATAAATGCAGATTCTCTTAAAACAAAATATTCTGGATCACAGGTTTTGGGTTAAGATAAATAACTGTCTGAGTAAACACTAGTGCATGCTAGTCATTATTAGTGCCTATATAAAATAAATGTCTTTCTAAGAGTGATGTAATTTGCTTATTTGGGTAGCTGGGGAATGCTGCATTGGAAAGCTGAGCTTTTGGATTTATTTAAATGCAGTTCTGCCTGGTTTATACAATTCTCTGGCTACAGTGTTACTCTTAGATAATGTAGCTTTGTAAAATTCTTAAACCTAGAGGTAATTTCCTTCTGATGAGGATAAACATCAATTGAAACTAGATCACAGTTAAGAAACTTCCTTTGAGTTGTATTCTGGAATTCACACTTGGACTAATGCAGCCACTTCTTAGTGTAAACATAAAATGGGGTCTCAAATCCCTGCTTTTTCTCATTTACATCGTTGCACCAAAAGGTTACCATCAACATGCAACTTGGGGAGAAATCTGTACAACTTGAACTGCTTTGTACAGTTGCTTTTCATAAACAGCACTTTTTATTCACTATTTAGTTATAAAGTTGAATGCCAACATGCCTCATTCAGTATTTATGGTTTTCATTCAGAAGGAAATAAAGAATGAATGAAATAATGTCACTGACAGAACTTTGTTTTGTTCCCTAAGTTTGTCCATTTTCATTTCCACTCCATGTATTTTAGGTGCTTCAAAGCAATAGATAGGCAGTCTGTCTCTGCTACCTCTAATATTACTCTTTTTTTTCTTTTGAAAGCAGTTTAACAGTAAAACCAGGGATGGGTTCACTGTGAACACGAAAGTCCCCAGCTTGAAGGATCAAGGGAAAGAATATGATGGATTCACAATTACAATAACGGGAGATAAGTACGTTTGCTATTTTCAGGGCTTAGGGTACGTGAAGCAATGATGAACTATTAGCAATTGTCTGAAATGCCATTTCTGTTTGCATAAAGTGGGTTTGTATTTCACTAGTGGCATTTTTGTAAATAACTAAAGTTGATTCATTTGAGGACTTGATTCCTTTTGTGTTTTCAACAAAAAGGGAATATGGCTAACACTGATGGAGTAAGCTTGGTTGAGTTGATTCTCTAACATACAGCACAAAATTGAAAAGAGACCTTGTTTTTCAGCTTAGACTATAAAATGCCTAAAGGGGAAAAATAGCAAATACCTCAGTCTTTATACCTATCAAAATACATTTCTTCTTGTGAGATCTTGTCTTTTGTGTTGACTTAGAAGTCCTGAATGTGGTCTAAGAACACACTCTCTTCTATTTGAGATTTTGGCCTTTTTTAGGTTTCAGATGTTTGCAGACCTTCTATCTGCAAGTAAAAGTCTAAATAGTACCTGCATGTATGAGAATACATTCTCTTGGGTGAATTAGTAAATTTCTCACTTTATGGATTCTGATTCCTTGTCTTTTTGAAGAATGAGCAAGTCTGAAGCTAGTAGCTGCTGTCATATTATTAAACAAAAACTTTTAAAAATTAAATTTAAAACTCTATGCATTGGGATTTTTCCCAGAATTTGTCTGCTTTCAATGAGTGGCAGGGAAGCCAAACTTTCCTGCTAAAATGTTAAAGTACCTTTTGGGTTTTTCATTTTACATTCTAAATCACAGGCCTATATACAGTGAAATGGCATTAAATATATGGCATCACTATTTTGAGGAAAATAGTTTGGTGTCAGCAAATAGCCTAACTTTGTTGTGGACAAACTTTGTACAGTATCACTCAGTCTGTTTTGATCCATAGTTTGTAATAGTTTGCTTTAATACCAAAACAATCCTGTTTGGGTAATTTAGAAATGAAGAAAACTACACTCCACATTCTATACAAAAATCCTAAGTCTGTGAAGATACTTTAAAATTTAATATTTCTTATTTTTTAATCCACAATTTAAGTGAAACACTTAAACGCTTGTCAGGTATTCTTCAATGGAAGTACTTAATCTGGGATTAGGTGGCAGTCTTTATATATTCTTTCAAACTTCGAATGTGATGTAGCATTTTTAATGCAGATGTGGCATTTAATTTAATTTTGGGGAAGTCATGCACATAATCTGCTTAAGACAGGTAATAGGAAAAAGGTGATGTGTAACTGTAGTAGACTTGTAATTTACTCTGGATATGCATCAAGTTCTGTTCGAAAAATTTCTTCCCTCCTTTTCTTTTCCATCTGCTTAATAGAGTGGGGAACATACTATTTTCAGTAGAAACTCAGACGACAGAAGAGAGAACACAGCTGTATCATGCAGAAATAGATGCGCTATATAAGGATCTAACAGCTAAAGGAAAAATTCTCATTCTGTCTGCAGAGCTGGGGGTAAGGCTGTTTAAGGAATTATTAATTCCTTGAAAAAATTCATTTATGCTTTTATACTCTCTGTTTAGTAGTCCTTATTCTAATACTTTTTGACAGAGTTCTTAAGTAATAAAGTTACTTAAACCCAATTATGATGAATGCCATAAGAAGTTGCTATAATTCTATCTGTTACTATAAAATTTGCTGTGCTTTGCTTGAAGTACTAGAGAGTGTCCAGGCAAGGTCTCAATATCACGATGTGCTCTTGGTTTTTTTATTTTTCTCATGGATCTGTGTTCACCTTTGTCATCATCCCTATAAGTACTGTTTAGGATTTGGTACATGGTGGTTACACATAAGATGGGTAACACAAATTCATGAGAAGCACTAGAATTGTGTTTGTGCTGATTTGATGGGCAAGGAGAATCTGACTACATTTGAGATACAACAAAGTAGTTTGATTAAACATCTGTTAGTCAGATTTCAACTTCACAGTTTGATGTTTTTGCATCTGAAATGGTTCTTAAAAAAAATAATTGCCGTGATGTAAGATTTTGCAATATGTGTACCTTTATAAGTTACCTGGCTATTAAATTATCTTTAATTCATTTTTTTTTCTCTTAGGAAGTAGATGCTGTTTGCAACTTGATCCTGTCACTAGTTTATTACTTCTATAATTTAATGCCACTTTCAAGAGGATCTAGGTTAGTGTTTGTATTCATCATGTCTGGTACCTTGGATTCATGCTGTACAATGTCCATGTGTTGCAATATCTTAATACATTTTTAATATTAATATTATTTTTAGTAGACTTGTGTGCCCTTCAGTCTCTCCTTTTGTGCTGCCATGACAATGGGAACTGACTTAGTACTATTTTAAAAGCTAGTTTGTAATTGCTGATGGTAACTATTCATAGCTGCATGTATATTTAAAATGATGAGTAGTCCGTATTTATAGACATCAGCTCACACATTGAGAAGTGTCATTTTTAAATTGTAATGCTTGGTTTTCTAATCCATATTGTGTTACACCACTAATTTCACTTAGGAAGCTTTTCTGAAATGTGTATTTAAGATGAAATATACTTTGACATAACTTACTTCAGTAAAATACACTAAAATATTGTTTTAGTAAATTGTTGCAACTGTTAGGGTCACCAAATCAAACAATAGGATAAGTTTCCAGTTGAAACTCTTCAACTGGAATTCTAGTTTAATGCAAACCGGCATTAAACATTTAAGACTTACAAAATTTTGTTCCACAAAGCACTTAATATCTTTAATCTTACTACTAGATACAGTTCATTATGAAAAAAAAACCCTGAGATTTTGAGATTTTATAATCAGATTTTCCCTTTTTCTTATAGAATGTAAAAATCAAGAGAAATTCTGTCCGAGATTCACAGTTCAAAAAAAAAGTTAAAAATTAAATAACTGAACAGCTTTACAGTGCCTCTAGCTCTATTGCAGTAGAGTTGATAAACTCTTCTGGGCCACAGCTAATCTTCTTGGGAACAGGACTTTGCTTTGTTTTCAGCCCTGTGGAGTCTTAAGAACTCCTAAGTCTGAAAATATGGTTCTAACTAATGTAGAAACAGTAGTAAAACGCCATAGGTTCATAACTCCAGTGATTTTGCTTTTTAAGTGTTTTGCGCTTTTGGTTTTTTTTCTTCTTCTAAAATAACTAGCATGGTAATCTTTACTAGCCTTCTATGAAACAATATTATGTTCCATTTGTTCTGTAATCTTAAATAACATTATGGAAAAACTTCTACTCCATTTGTTGTGTTTAATTTTATTCTTTTAGTGTGATAGCTTATTCAGTGATAATGGGAGCACTAATGGCAAGTGGAAAAGAAGTATCAGGAAAAATCCCTAAAGGAAAGGCAAGTATCAAAATACCAAAGTACACTAGTTCAGTCTTGATGGGGGAAGTAATACTTGTAAGTGTGGGGAAAGAGCTATAAGAATGAAGAGAAGTTGCATGCTTATTTGCTGGAGATGGGTTAGCTGCATGCTGTGATGTCTTGCAGCCTGAGAGAGTGTTGAAAATTCCATTGCTATTCTGACAGCAGGTGGATTTGGAGATGGTATGGGCAATAATTCGGATTAGTCAAATTGTAGCAGTTTGGCCCCATAGGAATTACAGATCTGTTAGTGAAGCATTTTGGGTGGGCTGAGCTGCTCTTTGCAGCTTTCTCTGAGAAGGGTTCTGAGAATACTGGGGCAGAATAGCTGATTCTTCTGGCACACAGCAGATTTTCTGTCTGTACTCTTAGAGTATTGTAGAGCTTTTAGGGCTTGGTCAGTAGAAATGGATTTGCAACTTCTCTTGATTTCTCCTTCCCTCTGTATTCTGCTGAATTTAAACTAAGTCCTAGTTTTTAGGTGACTACATTTGAATATTATATCACCATGCTCAATAAAGTGACACATTTGAGTATTATACCACCTTGCTCAATAAAGGATTTCCTTTTCTTCAATAAAGGGGTTGTTAGCTATATTACCTTTTCAGCATTAAAGGAGTGAGAACACCCCTGTCTCTTTAATGTACTGTCAAAAGAATCAGTGAGAATCCAAGTTGGTGGAGAAAATATCCTGCATGGATAACTGCAGAAAGGCTGACTTTCTCTTTTGTTCTAGAAAGCCCTGAAAACAATGTACTCCTTTGAGTACAATGAACTCTAGTAGCTTTTAAGAGCAAACTGCATTTGCTTAGCAGCAAGAAAGCTTCTGTTCAGTACACCCTGAAGCTGGTATCTCCCCCATTCTGTGGGAGTTCAAGCTAAGGTAAAAGACTTATATGGGATTTCTTAAGCATTTTCTTAGGACTTGATAGAGTAGTATTTTGCTGACTGATTTTATGCAGGCAAGCAGAATTTCAGGATTACTACTAAGCAGGATTTCTGACTTACAGGAACACTGGGGACATCTTTACATTTGAGGGCTTTTCCTGAAACAGAGTGCCTGAATATGAATAAACCTGGTTTTTAGGAAAGTTTTCACGATGTGGAAGAGGTTGTTTTCCCCAGTTAAATGAAACTGGAATTTGTTTTTTTGCCAGAATTGTTAGAAGGGCTAAGCTGGTCCCAGCCTTATGACAGCATGCATTTTCAGGCTGCTCTGAAGTCAAAGGTGCACAGTAGTCAAGAGTCCTGTTGTTGCCTGGCAGGTCATTCAGTA
Source organism: Platysteira castanea (assembly GCA_013397175.1). NCBI lineage: Eukaryota > Metazoa > Chordata > Aves > Passeriformes > Platysteira > Platysteira castanea. The sequence continues at coordinate 1,312,082 of VYXC01009560.1, forward strand.
GCCATGGCCAGTGTAGCTTCCAGTACTGGTAATGGTGGAATGTGCAAACCCCACAGAGAATTGTAGTGCCTGGCCTGAATGCTGACTACGAACTGATGGTGAGGGGCAAAGCAGTCAGGGCACAGACTGGTTTGTAAGCTTACTCCTGTCTTACCAAGAACGTCGGTAGCAAAGCCCCCTAGCCCTTCCTCAAGTTAGAGAACTTTAAGATTCTGTAATTTCCTAACATCTTTTTTGTTTTCTTGCATTTTCAGCTAGTTGATTTTGAAGCCATGACAGCACCAGGGTCTGAAGCTTTTAGCAAAATAGCAAGGAGCTGGATGAATCTAAAAAGGTAAATCCTTTTGTTCTGATGGGGAATAGGGAAATAAAATATGAAAGACTATATGTAAAATTCAAACCTATACTAAGAAATGTTACTTAGAAATTATGAGTTTAGTAAAGGATTCAGTGTGTTTTTTAACACTGTTTAGGAATTGATGAGACAAGATTTGCATTTACACAGACAGTAGTGTATTCCTAGTCTAACAGAGTAGTTAGTAGTCCAGACATTCATTTATGTGAGTATTATCCTCTGAGGAAATTATTTGGGTTAATATTTTCTTCATTTTGTCCAGTGGGTCAAATTTGTCTTTTTATATTATGGCTTATCATTAGTAGATCTGGCAATGAGTGAACAAATCAAGGGGAAATTTTGACCTTTTTTTAAAATTCTTATGGATCTTTTCAAACTACACATCCAAAGTAATTTGCTTATCCTTTAGTGCTAATTTGATTCGGAGAATAAGCATTTTCAAAGTAGATGGACATTTCGAGTATGGAGAATTACATTACTTAGTATAGGTGCATGACTTCTGTGCAATGCTTTAAAATTTTGATTTTCGTATGAATTTATAATTTAATACTGCATGCATTGACAAGGAATTAATATTACGAATCTGGTGCATTTGATTGCTCCCCTAGTGGTTATTCCCCATACAAAATCTAAAAATCAGGCCAGACACACCATCAGTTCTGGTACACTTCCAAGTCAGGGTCAAGACACTTAAAGGGTTCTGAGAGAATTGGCCAAGGTCCTTACAGGGCCATCTATAATCTTGGAAACAGGGTGCACATCAGGGGACATTCTTGGTTACTGCAGGAAAGGAAGTCTTGAGTTCTTCTTCAGGAAGGCCAAAAGGAAACCCAGGGAAACTGTAGGCTGGTCAGCCTCATTTTGGTCCCTGGGAAAGTCATGAAGTGAGTCCTCTAGGAAAGCATTTCAGTTTATATGAAGGAAAAGATCACAGAAAACAATCAGTGCAAGCTTACGAAATGTTCTGTGACCCAGGGATGGTTCTCTGTGGTAAAAACTGATTTTTGGGGATGACAAGAGCAATCAATGTTGTTTTTTACTTCAGCAGGGAGTCCTGCAGTACTCTCATATCAAGATAGCACATTATGGTCTGGACAAACTAGATGGATTAGGGGGTACTCAGCACTTTAGACCACACCTAAAATACTGCATCCAGATGCAGTAAAGACTGATAAACCAGATGATAAACCAGAACAAATTCAGTTGAGAGCCACCAGTATGGCCAGGGGTCTGGAGCACATGCCTTAATTAGGAGAGAGTTGGGCTTGTTCAGCCTGGAGGAGGTAAGGTTTTGATCTAACAGCAGCTCTGCAAGACCTGTGAATGTTTGGTGGGAAGACAAAAAGCAATGTGCATGAGTTGAAATTCTGTTTAGACTTGGCATAATCTTTTCATTAGCAAGCTGCCCAAAGAGGCTGTGCAGTCTCCACCCCTGGAGATTTTCAAGACTTGGCAGGATAAAGCCTTGACACCCTGATTTGACTTCTTGGTTGACCTTGCTTTGAACACGATCTTAGATCACATGTCTCCTGAGGTCTGGTCCAGCTTCCTAGAGACTGTGGAACTCTGCATCTGCTCTTAGTGCCAAGTATCTCATACTGATTAGTGTTGTTTAACTTTATTATCAGGGGTTCTGAGCCTGGTGAATTTCACTAGACTGTAAAATCCCTTCCTAAATGAAGAAGACTAATAAGATCCAAGGGCATCTTTGTCAAACTCAGGCATGATCATTAAGGATCGACATTTCTAAACTATAGGTGTAGCAAGTTGTGGTTTTTATTAAAAGTAGTCTGCACAAATATTGAGATGTGCTTGTCTTAGAAATATAAAATATTTATGGTTCCCACAATTTTTTCTGTAATTCTCTCAGTTATATACTCTTCTTTATTAATCCTCTGTTCATGCTGGTTTTTGTTTTGTGGGTTGTTTTGGTTTTTTTTAAAGACATATCTTTACCAAAGAGAAACTTCCCTCTTGGGAGTAAAGCCAGCTTAAGCCATTTCAATTGCTACCCATGTGTTTCTGACTCCCTCAGCTGCACTGTTTAAACTTATGGGAATCCATGTCAAACCAGATCAGGGAACTCATTTGTGTTAAAAATAACCTTGCCAAAACAGTTTATTTTTATTCAATACCATTTTGCTGTATAGTACAACCTAGAGTATTGCTGGGTCAAATTGGAGATGTGTATATATAATAGGTGAGGAAATGAGCCAGAGTGGAGAAAATGCTAAAGTTGACTTTGTTGAAAGAAAAAAAACATCTGAGGAACTACAGCCCAAAGGACTTGATGTAATAATGTGAAGGTAATTAGCCTCAGTGGCTAATTTGTCTGTGGTAGACAAATAATAGTGGATATGCTAAATAAGGCTGGAAGACTTAAGCAATACATTTTTTCTTTAACTTCTGCTGCTTTTGAAAGCTCTTCTGTGTAGTCATTGTTTTCATTCTGTATGGTGACGAAGGCATCATGAAAAGCAAGAGCTGGTTGTGAGCAACATTCTGAGAAACACTGAATCATTAAGGTTGGGAAAAACCTTTAAGATCATTGAGTCCAACCTCTAATACCACTCATCCAGCAGCACTGTGTTTTCGCCACTAAATATGTCCACAAGTGCTGCATTCACACACTTCTTGATCACTTCCAGGGATGGTGATTGCACCGTTTCCCTGGGCAGCTTATTCCAATGTCTTCACCCTTCCCGTGAAGAAATACTTCCTAATACCCAATCTAAACCTTCCCTGACACAACTTGAGGCAATTCCTTTGGTCTTTTCCCCTTGTTTAACCTAAGATAAGAGACAAACCCCTGCCTGGCTACACCGTCCTTTCAGGTGGTTGTAGAGAGCAGTGAGGTGGCCCCTTGAGCCTCCTTTTCTCCAGGCTAAACAACCCCACCTCCCTCAGCCGCTTCTCCTAAGACTTGTGTTCCAGGCACTTCACCAGCTCTATTGCCCTTCTCTGGACTCACTCCAGCACCTCGGTGTCCTTTTTGCAGTGAGGGGTCTAAAACTGGACACAGGACTTGAGGTGTGTCACTCACCAGTGCCAAGTACAGGGGGACAAAGCACTGCCCTGGTCCTGCTGGCCACACTGTTGCTGACAGGGGCCAGGATGCCATTGGCCTTCTTGGCCACACGCTGGCTCATGTTCAGCTGCTGTCAACCAGCACCCACAGGTCCTTCTCTGCCCAGCAGCTTTCCAGCCACTCTGCCCCAAGCCTGTTGCATGGGTTGATTCTTGACACAGGTCCCAAATTTGTTGGAGAAGGGGATAAAGAGAAGTCTAAGTTAATGTGTTAACTTGCAGGTAAATTATAAAACTCATCAAAAAATAACTTCTTTTTTTTTTCTCTTTCAGTATTTCACCTTCTTACAAGAGTCTACCATCAGTATCAGAGACTTTTCCAACCCTGAGAACGATGATTGAAGTACTAAATACAGACTCATCTCATTGTCTAAAAAAAACTATAGTTGTTGTATAATTTATACAAATAAAAGGCCAAGAGGTACTGCTTCATACATTATTTTGAATGGCAAATTATGGTCAAAATGGTTTGATTTTGTTTGGGTTTTTTTTTAATAGAACAAACTTACTTGACTATTTATCACCAAAGTGAAAGAAATCTTTCTGTGACTAATAATATTAAAAAGGAAAAAAGAAGTAGAACAACTGATTTTTCATATTAAGACACACTCTAACAGAAGTAGTTATTCAGGGGCCAAACTGAAGAGCAGTAAGAAACTTGATCACAGTTACAAACTGAACATACTGCAGGTGAAAATTTATTAAAAGAAAAAAGAAAAGTAATCTTCATTGGAAATAATGCTATACTACTTCTCACTGGCTTTTTTCAAAGCCTCTGACTTCTGCACAGAAAACTTAGAGCTGTACCCTGTGTGAGTAATTGGAGAATACACAGGCATTTCGTGTAGCGGAGTCCAGTGAAGGAACAGATTTCAGCTTAAAAGAATGGGGTTCAGGGAAACATCATTTGGAAACAAAACCAAACAAACTACATATTTGGAGTTAGGCTCTTGGTAAGTAAATGTCAGTAACGCAACGATCTCTCTTTCCAAGTACCCATTGATGGTGGTGGTTGGCAAAAGTTATCAACGGATTGACAGGATTGAAGTGTATTGGGAGCACTAGCTAGGGTTCGTTGAGTTTTTGTTGGACAGACTTGGCAGCATTCTGGAAAGGCAGGTTTCCTGTAGGGCAGGGCTATTTCAGTCCAAATAGCACGGACAGTAACATGAACCAATTTCTAATTGTAATAGTGATGGTGATATTTCTGGTGAGTCCTTACTGAGTTATACTCATTTTAGCTTCAGCTCCATGACCTTAGAGCTCTTTATCAGGTTAAGTGATCTCAGGGACAGCAATCACGGGTCAAATATCTGGTTTCCTTACTGGCTGTGATAAACTTTTTTTTCCTGCCTGAATATTCATTATTTCAGAAAATCTACAGAATTGTTCTGTTTTAGATACAGGTTTCAACTGCTGTAATACTGATGATCTGAACTTGATTCTGTTGCTGTCATTTTCGGCATGAATATTTCTTTGCTTAGTTTCTTTCCGTTTCCCAGAGGTTTGGGCTTTTTTTAGCAATTGCAAGTACCTCGCCTAACCATGTAACATGGAATACGCAGAAGAATAAGTTACTTACCAAGGGAGAGGGGAAAAGATCCTGCATATACCCCAAGTGTACCAATAGCAGTGGTGTGGTTGCTTTTCTCTGAGTACAGTGCAGTGCAATCTCAGTCCCCTCTTTAATGAAGAAAGGAATGCAGGAAAGCATCAAGAATGTTGATACAGGTGACTTACTTCAGTGGGATTGACAGTGGGGCGAATTTATGGAATGGTGGGTCTCTTCTTGATTATTCCACAGAAGTATTTATTGGATTCAAAGTGGGCTCAGTGTTTGTATAAGTACAGGGGCTGGAAGTGCCACAAGGTTAGTTAGTGCCACAAGCTGTGGTGAATCCTGACATCCATTATATGAAAAGCTCTGTTGATTTAAAGTTAGATTTCACTATTTGTTACCTTAGTTGCAAAATAGGAAAGCTGTGGGTAGATAGAGACCTGAGAGTTTCTGTATGAAGGATTTTCATGAAGGTAAAAAATGAATCCCAGAAAATGGGTACATACTATGTCTTCATTGGGAAGCAATACGTCCCAAACACATTACAGGCATTTCGGAGTTTTACTTTTGTCTGCTTGTCTAGTTGATGAACTGGCTGCTTGTTGCATTTAGGGTGAGTATCAGCAATATTCCAGTTTGGATTTACCTGTTGTTTCACCCAATATCTCTCAGCACTGTGAACCAAAATGTAGTAAGTGGAGAAAATGAGAAGACCCACTTCAAAAGTGCTTCCAATTCAAATTAGCCCAGGGTGCATATGTACCCGTGGGAACTTTTTTTCATGAATGTTCATATCCTAGGATTGTACATTGAAAATACAAGGGTAAGGAAAGAACATGCTTTCCTTCCATATGAAACAAATACTACTGTTGCTTCCTCTCTAAGAACAGACTTCTAAAATACTTCTTGCCTTAATTTATGGTACTGTTACCATATTTATAAGCACAGGGAAATAACACTGTATGAAGCAGATATTTTGTTCACTTTTTAATCCTATTTCTGGTATGTCCAAAGGTAGGTCTAGACTGTATTTCAAAGTTTGCATGCACTGTACTGGAGCTACCCTGGTCATAACATAGATTTGATTAAAAATTGTGACCCAGCTTCCAGCCAAAGCTAGAATGATTTAATGTGCAGTATCTTGAACTGTAGAAATCAACATTTGCTTTACAAATAGCAGAAAGCAAATGGTGTGCCCATGTCTAAACCCATTTTTCCTGAAGTCTCTTTTTCTCTTCTTCTGTTTGCTTCTTAAGGTCAGGTACGTATATCTGATGAGGGATGTGTAATAGGTGAGTGCCCAAAACACAAGGAAATCTAGAAAAGTGGGGAAAGCTGTTTGGAATCCAAGATGTTTGCCTTTAGTGAGCACTGACACATTTTGTAATGCTGCTATGCTTTTGGAAGGGTAGGTGAGATTCTGAGTAAGTAAAACTCATCAAGAGGAAAAAAAAGGCAGAATTTCCTGTGCAGACCCAAGGGTCATTAACCAAACCATAACAAAGGCAAATTTGACCACCTGTCTGTTTAGTACTAATGAACATGAATTCTGAACTTCCTTGATCAGAATTTCTCTAAAGGGCAAAAGTAGGTATTTCTTTGCAAGTAAGGATAAAGGAGGCTTGTGAGTTTTCACTCAAGTAATTGGGTTGCTGTCCATTTGTGACACACATTTTCCCAGCATTCTGTTCTTGTGTACCTGCTTCTATCCCACTAAAAATAAGGACTATTTGCTTCTTCTGTTTAAAAGTCTAGAAGTTTAGGAAACCTCTACTTCATTTCATTAAGGAGGAAAGGAATTGTTACTTTCCTGGAAGAACAGCAGCCTGGAAAATATGCCTAGCTTTATGCCTTGATTGTGTTCTAATGTTGTGATCTTTCTTGTAAGCCTGTAAGTTTTGTTATGCCTCGTCTTTTTCATTGAGAAAGGGGACTCGGCATTGGCACGTGACCAGTCAGTCTTTGGAACTATAAAAAGGAGGGGTTTTGGTTTAGGGATTAGGCCAGAGGGGGTGGAGAAGGGGTGATGGGGAAGAAAAAAGCTGCCTGGGCAAACAAACCATGTACAATTGTCTGGGTTTCCTTGTCCTCATTTCTTACTCCTGTGACTGACTTCATACGCAGCCCCTGGTGGCAGACAAAGGAGGTTAATTGGAGATCACGGGAGGCTTAGGTGTAGCGTGTATTACACCTCTGTGAGTGTGTGTGTGCCTGCAAACGTGTTTCAAAGGCTTGGTTCTCTGGGCGTGATGCAGATGACTAAGACAGAAAGCGAGCTCAAGTCAAGTGCTCTCAAACAAGTTTGACAAACAAAACAGGATTATATAACTGGGCTGGTATGTGATGACTTGGGGAACTGTAATTACCTCCTAAGAGCCAAGTATGTGGAGAAATCTAATTATCATTTTCCATCCTCTTCTGTGTCATCTTAGACAGCTGGTCTGGTGATAGCATTTGAACTCTTAAATGGGAACCTTAATGTATTGCAGCCCCAAGCATTTATCTACTAAGAATGGTACTAAAGAAAGCAGAATGAGGAAAAAAAATAGGCTAAGCAATAAAAAACTATTAATCTGAACCTCAATATTTGTGCTACTTTGTAATATATTTTGAAGATAATAAAAATTCCCCTGCAACTACCTAGGCCAAAAATCAGGGTAGCTTCAGTCTCACGTAAATCTTCTGATGTATTTGCCTATGTTAGGGAAGCTTGCCTTTTTTTTTTTTAGTGGAAAGGAACTATGCTTCCCCCACCCCAGGCGACTCTTTTGGGAGTTTGTGTGTGGGACCTTGGTGAATCTTTTGCCTAAATTAAGACTTGTTACAGGAAAAGAGCATTTGTACAGCAAAGGAAGAGACAGGAAACCCTTCTCATTTCAGCGTCTGGGAAATCTCTTTTACCAATATAACTAATGCCTACTGCATAGACTTGTTACACTTAGGCTGCAGCTTTACTATCAAATTAATGCAGAAGCCTTGGACCATCTTGAGCCCTAACTGGTTGAGTTGGACAAAATAGCCTGTGCCAGGCATCCTGTCTCTTCTGACAGCAGCTGCTGGACTTTCTATCGTGTTAAGAAACACGTACGACTTATTTAGGAGTTAGGAGAGGCAGGTTCTTGGGCACGGTGCTCCTCTGCCAGCTCAGGCAAGTCCTTTCCTGGTGCTCCTGGCCCCGGTAGCGTGGGAATACTAGAGCTTCTCTTCTCGGGAAAGAAGAGCAAGGGCTGTAGGAGACGAGCGCTACGGCCAGGAGCACTTGAGGGCCGCGGGGCCGGGTCAGCCCCAGGCTGTCGATGGTACCGAGACCGAAGCAAGCCCGGGAGGCGGCGTTCCCGCTTCACTCCGTCCCGAGGCCGCGGGAGAAAGGCCGGCTCCCCCCGCTGTCAGTGGCGGGCGGGCGGCGCCGCGGGGGAGGCGGGCAGGGGCTGC